>JBBDGP010003495.1:362500-775000 GCA_037952835.1 Lithobates septentrionalis
CCTGCGGCTACAGAGGTCAGTAAGGGTGTGACTTCCCTATAGCAGCAATGTTCTCAATGAATGTAAAGTCTTCTTTGATTATATATTAGAAACTGGTTTTCCTCTGATGGGACTTTATAAGGCAAGAGTCTTCAAAAATATCAAAAACATGTATAGTTTATTTGGTATCAAAAAGATTAAAAATATAACAAAACAACATATATATATGCTGAAGAAAACATAAAGGATGCTACGAAAAAGGTGTGGACAATAACAATATGCTTGTAAAGGTACACTGTGAACATAAAACCACATCAACTATACAAACTGGAGTCTAACCCACACGGGCCCGACGCGTTTCGAGGTTTACCTCTCCACCTCATTCTATCAGAGAACTGAGAAAATTAATTGAGAAAATGCAGTGTTCTCCTGTGTTCACTGAGTTGCAAGGCAGCTGCCCGGCACAGGACTTGGAAGCTAGTCACTGTGGTTGCTGAGCCTTCTACAGTGATTTTGGGATTCCACGTGTATGGCATACTTCCGTTGATCAAAGCTGGACCAAATGTAACTATGCAAAAAATGCTATACCTGGAATTGAGCTTTAAAGCCTCGTACACACGATCTGATTTTCGGCAGGGAATTGTGTGATGACAGACTGTTTGCCTAAAATCCAACCGTTAGTACGCTGCATCAGACAATTGCTGTCCAACTTTCCACCAACAAATGTTGGATAGCAAGCTAATAAATTTTCGGTGGACGATGGTCTGTTGTCAGATTTTTGTATCGTGTGTACACAAGTCCGTCACACAAAAGTCCAAAGTACAAACACGCATGCTCGGAATCAATGCTCACCAAACATGGCATTAGCAGAAGGTGCCCAAAGGGTGGCGCTCAAGAGCTGAAATTCCACGTAGTACGTCTAGTACGTCACTACGTTCGTGTTTGTTGGCCGACAATTGTATGCAAGACAAAATCCAGGCACACGCCCTTCGGACAAAAGTCTGACGCTTTGTCTGCCAACAATCGGATCGTGTGAATACTTTTTTGAATACAATTGTATGTTCTGCACTTGTGAGGATATAGTTTTAGTATGATGGTTCCATAGTTGAGTAGATGAATGTGCATCTGTGTTTGATATTAGAAAAATATCCTGAGAACAACAGTCAGCACTCCCCTGAATGCTGAGTATCGGCAGCAGGAGGGATTCAATTATTTCGGCATAAGCATCATTCCGTACTGAGCTTCCAAGATCAAGCGGTGTGCCGGAATCCGGTCCCATAGGTCGGTCTGCCGCCTTGGCTGCTCATTGACTTGGATGGACTTTCCCTTCACTGTCCATAGCCATTCTGTCTTTTCTATTTCCTAAATGAAGTCAGCCCTGAGTTGGTTAAAAAAAAAAAATGCTGTTTGATCAATAGATGTTTTCCATTTATTTTTGTGTTCCATGTTCTTAAGATTAGCAGAGTAAATGCTGCTTTGACAATCTGTTTCCTGAATCCTATTCAAGAGGAAAGTGTGTTATTCACTAGCAGGCGCTACATTGCATTGGACCTGAACTCAAAAACGATTAATGCATTTTCATCCATCATGCAATTTTCTAGTTTGCCAAAAAAAAAAAAAAAACAATTTAAATTTGTTACCCAGAGCTAAAAACGCACGCAAAACACATCACCCATCCATTTTCATGCATTGACTATTGACTGCTACTGACCTCAAAACACATAAAAGCAAACCAAAAAACTCACCTGAGCTTCCAGAAGGGCATTTGTAAGGTCAGGCACTGATGTTGGAGAGAAGGCCTGGCTCGCAGTCTCCACTCTAATTCATCCCAAAGGTGTTCTATCAGGTTGAGGTCAGTCAAGTCCCTCCACCGCAAACTCACTCATTCATGTCTTTATGGACCTTGCTCTGTGCACTGGTCCAAGTCATTTGGTGGAGGGGGATTATGGTGGGGGGTTGTTTTTCAGGGGTTGGGGTTTCCCCCTTAGTTCCAGTGAAGGGAACTCTTAGGCCGTCAGCGTACCAAGATATTTTGGACAATTTAATGCTCCCAACTTTGTGGGAACAGTTTGGAGATGACTGCGCACCAGTGCACAAACAAGGTCCATAAACATATGATTGGGTGAGTTTGGGGTGGAGGAACTTGACTGGCCTGCACAGAGTCCTGACCTCAACCCAATAGGACACCTTTGGAATGAATTAGAGCGGAGACTGCGAGCCAGGCCTTCTCGTACAATATCAGTGCCTGACCTCACAAATGCGCTTCTGGAAGAATGGTCAAACATTCCCATAGACACACTCCTAAACCTTGTGGACAGCCTTTCCAGAAGAGTTGAAGCTGTTCTAACTGCAAAGGGTGGGCCAACTCAATATTGAACCCTAGGGGCTAAGACTGGGATGCCATTAAAGTTCTTGTGCGTGTAAAGGCAGGTGCCCCAATAATTTTAACAATATAGTGTAGATGTGAACAGGCTCAGTCTATAACATTACCTTTGATAACACATGTAATTTAGCATGTTCTGATGCACTTGGTAAAATGTGAATAGGGCTGTGTGAGGGCGCCTAGGCACTCCTGTTCCTACAGTCTCATGGCTGTATATTTGCAGTGTGAGATATAAGGTACTACTGCCTCTGACTGCTCAGACTCTGAAGATTTGGAGATGTCACTCTGTGCTGCTCACTGTTCTCCTTGTTGGAGGATCTGACATGAGGAAGAAAAGCCCTGCTTCTAATAGGATGCCTCCTCCACACAAGGACACTTTACATGGCAGCATGGTAAGTCAGTAGTGGTGGGGAACCACAGAAATCCTGATGACTAGTCCTTTGCCCTAAGCCTGCCTTTTTTTGGGCACAACTTTCACATTTCAGCTCCTCTTATAAGGGAAAGACTTTCCCTTATTTATTTTTAAACCATTGTATTGCTGCACCATTCACACAATAGTCATTTTGGGCTCCTAAAATGCAAAGCATTTTATTGTTAAACAAAGTGTAGCAAAGTATTTTACCTCTTTCAGTCTAATGAGAACCTTTGAGGCCACAGACCGCTGACATCCTTCAATATGTAGTGGGTTGTGAGGCATAGTGGGTGCAAAGATGGTGAAAGTCATTGGGCGCCAGACACTTCTTGGATGCAAAAGAGATTTTATTTCTTTTAACAGTTCTTTTTATATTTTGCAAGGGAAAGAGGGTTAGGGGCAAGACACCCTTAAGTAGTTGCAATTTCAATAGGCAGACTCCAAGACTTCGATAGGAGGACAGCTGTACAGGGAAAGGCCCCAATAAGCTGCCACTTCTGCACGTGCAGGTTTGGGTTCTCCTACAGCAACAGTGTTTAACAGTTCCTAACACAAAGTTCAACAGTTCTCTCAGCTTCACTACAATGTCCATTTATAGTTCTTTAGCCCCTTGAGCTCCTGGTCTCTCACTGGACTCTCTGATTCACTGACTCTGAATCCCGTGAGCTCCTGAAGGCTTTTGCGGTGGTATCTCCCTCAAGCATCACCCACGCTTCCCTGCTGGGTCTCTAGCTTGGCACTCCAGATACCTTTCAAGCTTCACTCAGGCTCGGCCCCTGGCTTGACACACAAGGTTGCTCTGCAAGCGTCACCCCCGCTGGTTGGGTCCTTGACTTGATCATCCTGATTCTCCACCATGCCCGTTCGGTGAGAATGTTGCTCCGGTACATGCGTTAGTTACTCACTGTGGTCCCTGGTAAAGGTGGTTGGTCCCTTAGTGGCGACAGCTTCCCTTCTACCTCCATACACGATAGGTTCTCCGGCCGGCAGAACTTGCAGTCCAACTTTTGGTTGGACTGCAAGCCGCAGTCCCAACCCTGCGCTGCCCTCTTACTTCTGGATAGGCCCTCACACAGCCTGGCAGCCAGATGCCCCCCAGGATCCGGCCGTGCAGCCCGGGGCAGACGACACACATCCACTCAGACGGCACTCCGGGTGGCACAGAGATCACCTGACTCCACCCGAATCTCCACTCTCCCAGCAGGCCAAGGGATCCACGAAAACCCCACCCATTGGCTGAGATATCCCATATACCCATAACTTGACCTTGAAATGTCCTTCTCACATCTAATGCCACCAAGTGCCCGGCCACCTAGGGGCAGAAGAGAAAAGTACAACAAGGCCAAACTTCGGGAAAAATCAATGGATCTCTAATAACTAGCTACAGTAGCTACCTAGGAATTTGGTGAGGTGCTCCCTGACTAAACCCCAGGGCGCTACAATAGCATGCACAAATGCATGGCACGGGTTTGATCCCGGACCTATTTGAAGAACCAAAGAAGCCTAATTTTAACTAATCTATTATTGTGAGACCCTCCATCATAAACCTTTTCCAAAATCCCTATATTCCTGGACCAAACTGTAGCAAGTCAGAGAACTGGAACATCTAACAGCCATGTGTAGCCAGTTTGTGCAAGCATGCATTTTGGGGGCATGTTTATAAAGCAAAAGAATGTAAAAATTGCTGATCATTCAATGCTTTTTCACAGCTGAACTCCTTTTGGAACAATCGCTGCATTTATAAAATACATGTGCCGCCCATAGTCCCTGCATTTGTCAAGGTTTGCCCAAAATTTGGATCTGATAATCTTCAGTGGAAGAGCCAAGATGTACTAACATTGGCCATTTTTATAATATGTCCATGGTGGGTATCATCTACTTATCCCAATTTAAGCCAATTTCAGGCTTGTGCGTAATCTAATGCACATGTTTTCCTGCATTTATGTGCACTGTATGTTTTCTCAACAAATTGCAGCACCCCACAACGCGCAGTATATGCATTGTGGTGCACTGTAGCTCAGGTACTTTGGCAGCCACTGTACAAGCACATTGGGGTGCTGCAAAATGGTTTCACAATGCAACATACACAGGGCTGAACATTACCATGATTTGCTATAGATACTACCTGAACAAGGACCTTTATCTCAGGATCACCTGTTTTTAGGGTGACAGCTCTCTGTCCCTGTCTGCTATATGTGCTCCTGCGTTGTCACCCAGTCACATGTTTTTTTTTTTTTTTTTTATAGATCCGGGGTCTCCAAACTTTCTTAACAAAAGGGCCAGATTACTGTCCTTCGGACTTTAGTGGGCCCAGTGGAAGTAGAAAATGCCCAGCATCTGTGGGATCAAACAATACCTCAGGTTTGGTGGTCAGTTGGAGTAAAAAAAAAATAACATGGCACCTGTGGTCAGTAGGAGGAGGAATTGTGCCCCATCATTGGTGTCAGTGGGAGAAATGGAGCCCCATCATTGGTATTTGTGGGAGTAGTATTGCCAATTGCAGGTATCAATGGGAGGAATAGTACTCCACCTCTGATGTCAGTGGAAGGAATAATGCCTCATCCCTGGTGTCAGTGGAAGCAATTATGCCCCATCGTTGGTGTTGGTGAGAGAAATAGTGCCTCATCATTAGTATCAGTGAAAGAAAAAGTGCCCCATTGTTGGTGTCAGTAGAAGGAATAGTGCCTCATCGTTGGTGTCAATAGGAGGAATAGTGCCCCCTCATTGGTATAAATGGGAGTAGCATTGCCAATTGTTGGTGTCAGTGGGAGGAATAGTTCGCCATCTTTGGTATTGGTGAGAGTAATTATGCCAATTGTTGGTGTCAGTGGTAGGAGTAGTACTCCATCCCTGGTACCAGTGGAAGGAATAATGTCCCATCCCTGGTGTCGGTGTAAGGCATTATCCCTCATCATTGGTGTCGGTGGAAGGAATAGTACCCCATCTTTGGTATTGGTGAGAGTAATGTTGCCAATTGTTGGTGTCAGTGGGAGGAATAGTACTCCATCCCTGGTACCAGTGGAAGGAATAATGTCCCATCCTTGGTGTCAGTGGAAGGAATAATGCCCCATTGTTGGTGAGAGAAATAGTGCCCCATCATTAGTATTAGTGGGAGGAATAGTTTTCCATCATTGGTATTGGTGAGAGTAATATTGCCAATTGTTGGAGAAATAGTACCCCATCCCTGGTGTCGATGGAAGAAATAATGCCCCATCCCTGGTGTCAGTGGAAGGAATATGCCCTATTGTTGGTGTCAGTGGGAGTGCCTAATCGTTGGTGTCAGTCAGTCAATCAGTGGTTAGTGCCTTATCATTGGTGTCAGTGGGAGGGATAGTGCTCCACCATGGGTGTTGGAGGGAGGAATAGTGCTTCGTTGTGGGTGTCAGTGGATGGAATAGTGCCCCTTTGTAGCTGTCAGTAGCAGGAATAGTGCTCCGAGGGTCAGGTAAAGGCAAACAAAGGGCCACATCTGGCCTGTGGAGTTTGTAGACCACCAGCAGAAAGCCCACTCTAAAACATTTCATGCAGCCATCACTTGAATGCATGTAGAAAGGAAATGGCTGAAACACACTGCAATGTCTGCAATGATCTGACTTTTCCACAACAAAACTGTGGATTTTTGTTCGAAGCTTGTTGGCTCCAACTTGTCTTGCATACACACAGTCACACAAATGTTGGCCAACAATTACGAACGTAGTGACGTACAAGACGTACGACGAGCCCATAAAAAGGAAGTTCAATAGTCGTGATATCTCCATTACGAGCGCTAGTTTTACAAGACCGAGCGCTTCCGGCTCGTACTTGATTCAGAGCATGCGTGAACTTTTGTGCGACAGACTTGCGTACACACGATCGGAAATTCCGACAACAAAGTTTTGTTGGCGGAAAATTTGAGAACCTGCTAGCCAACATTTGTTGGCGGAAAGTCTGACAACAAATGTTCGATGGAGCATACACACAGTCACTTTCAGCCAACAAGCTCACATCCAACATTTCCCGTCAGAAAATCCGACCGTGTGTACGCGGCATAAGAGATCAGCAGCATTGGGATGCAATAAAGGAAGGAAAATTCGAAAATAAGAATTTAATCTTTTAAAATGACAATTTTTTTTTTATGTTACATAATTGCTTCATCAAATTAAATGTCATTCAAATCGAGTTTATGTGTAACTAACCGTAATCAAGCAAAGAGCCTTTTGGTTTCTTTGCCCCTCCCCCTCCATAACCATAACTGGTTATCCCATGACAAAATATTTCAAAGTGAATTTCATAGATCCAGCTAAACCTTCTACAAACAGCAGCTGTTTCTGCTAAAAAAAACACACAGGGTTAAAAACTTGTGAAAGGGTGAATAAGTTATTCACTTTAACAAGTTTGAAAGTCACTCCCTGGGGAAAAATCACAATCTCTCCGCCTGAAATAAAACAACTCAAGTTCTATTTATAAGAAGAAGAAAAAAAATCTTTTGAGAAGCGAATGACGTAATGAGGCCACAAGTCTCCGAGAAAGTGGACATTTATATGAACCTTCTGGAAGATTTGGTTGGCGTCACGCGCGGCACAGACAAAGAGACAGTTGAGTTACAAGGAGCGTTCCAAAAGTCTCATCCAGAGCGGGCCAGCTACCTCCCCGGTGGGACTTTAAAATGCTTCGACTCCCCGAATAAAAATAAACAGCGTGAATTAGAAGACGAGGGAGATTCAGCAGCTTGTTACGGAACAAAGTCGACTCAGCTCTGTGCTCTTTGTCCCTTGAGCGGTCTAACATAATGCGGTTATCTTTTTGCCGCCTGCTCGAAAAACAGATTCTTAATCTGGTACTTAATTTATTTTTTTATATATATATTTCTCCAACAGGCCATTTAATGGTGGGTTCTTTATGGTTCTGCAAGCCTGTGGTGGGCATAGCTTGTATTTAATGTTGGCAGTGCCAGTCTCAGCAGGGAAAACCCCACATGTCCTAACCACTAATCTAACTCTAATGCCGCGTACACACGAGCGGAATGTCCGACAGAAAAAGTCAGACGGAAGCTTTTCATCGTATATTCCGATCGTGTGTTTGCCTCATCTGACTTTTTTTTTTTTAAATTCTGACGGACCTAGAAATAGAACATGTTCTAAATATTTCCGACGGAACCAATTCCTATCAGGAAAACCGATCGTCTGTATGCTGTTCCGACGGACCAAAAACGACGCATGCTCTGAAGCAAGTACGAGACAGAAGCTATTGGCTACTGGCTATTGTCCGACTGCATTCTTGACGGTCGGACTTTGGTCAGACTTTGGTTTGACCGTGTGAAGGCAAGACCGCTTGAATGGAATTCCGTCGGAGAAACCTTCGGAGTTTATTCCGGCGGCAAAACCGGTCGTGTGTACAAAGGGCATTAGGCTAAGTTCATGCATGCCCATTCTTTGAAATGCAATTCGCGGTGGATTACAGTTTAGAGTACATCTGAGCTGCTGTCAGGTGCTCAGGAGACTATCCTGCCACCTACTGAATGCCTTTTCTTCTTTAGCTGAACAGTAAATGTTCAATGGGACTATTGCACCGCAACCATGTGCCTTTCACAAATCCCCTCCCCCCTTGAATCTCCTTGTGGTCCCCCTTCCCCCACCTCACATGGTACCACAGTGCCCGGGGCAGCCGCCCCTCCTGCCCACCCCTTGTTCTGGCCCTGCGACACAACCATGGGCAGGAGGGGTGGCTGCCCTTGGCAGTGTGGTACCGTGTGAGGTGGGGAAAAGAGGGGCCACAAGGAGATTCGGTGGGGGGGGGGGTTTTGTGTTAGAAGGTGGAATTTGGGGTGATGGCAGGGGGTTGTATTGGGAGGGGGAATGGGGGAAAAAAGATGTGTTCTAGGAGGGGAGATTGGGGAGGGGGATTTGTACTGGGAGGGGGGATTTGGAGCAGGGAGGAGAACAGGGAAGGTGTACCAGGAGGGAACATTTTAGGGGTAGAGGATTTGTTCTAGGAGGGGTGAACTGTTTTTGGGGAAAGGCATTTGAGATGGGGGGGGCAAACATTTGTGCTGGGAGGGGGATTTCATCAGGGGGGCAGACTTGTATTGGGAGGAGGGGGGGATTTATGCTTAGGGGGTAAGCATGCAATGTTTTTATGGGGGGGGGGGGGTTGCTGACACCTAAAGTGGAGGTCCACAGTGAAAAAAAAAATTGCACAAAAAAATACCTAAAAAAATGGAGGAAAAGAGAAAAAAAAACTTTTTTTACTTACGTGAAATGGCTGTTGCTAGGCAGTCTTCCTAATCTGCCTCTTCCTACGCCGCGGTGATGCTGTCTCTTCTCCTCCTCACGTTGTTTTCTGTGGAATGGGAACTGTGTGTGTCCCACTACACATCGCGTCCCATTCACAAAGCGTTGCGCGACTGGCGCATGCGCAGTTGGAAACGAGCAGTGAAGCCGTAAGGCGGTGCCGGGAGCCGAGGGACGGGTCGGCCTCGGGCGGCCGACATCCAGTAGGAGCAACTACCAGTATGCACCACATACTAGCCCATTATGAAAGACTTACCTTAGAACAAAGCCCTCCAGCGACGTGCTGTCAATGCTGCAGAGGCTCCCATCTTCACCCAGTCTTCCTTCTGGTTTCGGGAACTCTGGCTGTCTGACTGGATTAGCCACAATCGCGTCACTGTGGGAGTCTCGGCCACGGCACACAACTCTGAAGGAACAGCACAGGTATGCCGTTCATTCAGAGCGCATGCCCTGAGGACATCACTGGTCGCTGCTTGCTACAATATCTCCTAAACAATGCACGCTTAGGAGATATTCATTTAACCTACAGGTAAGCTTTATTATGAGCTTACCTGTAGGTAAAAAAAAAAGAGTTTACTACCACTTTAAAGAGCGTCACATCTTTGCTCATATTTTCGGATGTTTTGTTGTGCGTTGGTATGCACATTTTTGAGCGTTTCCAAGCATTTTGGAGCTTTGGCGCTTTTGTATTCGCCAATAGATGAAACTATTAATTTGTTGCTAAGTGTTTCTGCTTTCAGCTGCTTCAAGAACAGACCAATCTGCCCAAATCGAGCTACTAAAATATCTCCAAATCTTTTTGAGCTTCAAGCGTTGGGCTTCAGGCATTTTGGAGTGGAGATGTGAACCACCACCATAGAGAATAATTGTTTTTTTCTTCCTGAGCATTGTGGAGCTTCGAGCCTCAAAACGCTAAAATGAGAATGTTTATACGATTATAGTCATTTGCCAGTAGGTTTGTGTTGGCAGCCGCTGGGTGCCTTTTACCCAATTTTACCATCTTCAGCATTTTCTAGGAGATTCCGAATATTTGCTAACTTTTTCTCAGCACATGTTTTGTACCCCCAGCTACTGGTCTCTACCTAGAAACGGTCAGATCTTGCATGTGATTCCCTATTATGTGAAATGACTTTGTGAAAATTGGTGTGCTCATGCTCAGTCGTGGAGAACAGCAGAAGAGAAGACCAGCGTTGCCCTCCCGTTCTTTTTCTTTGGAAATTCCAAATGACCTTCAACTGTTAATATTTGTTAGAATGTATTTTAGCTGTCCCCTTATTCTGCACAATTACTCTTTCTACACTTTCTAACATTACTGTATGTAAGCCTCGCTGAGTACTATTTATCAATTGTTATCATTAGAATAATGGAGATATAATTCACAGTGGCGCCAAAAGACAAGTCTTCCTGTAATGTTACACCTAGCATTTGTAAACAGGAGGTTCTTCGTGATTGTCTTGATGGAAGCTTTCGCTATCTGCAAGGAATGTTTGGAGTACAATGAAAGGACAGAATCCTTTACATATTTCCCATAACTATACACAGTTGCTGGACCCCTAACAGTCGCAGTGTATTCACCTATTAAAGGGACACAAGCGTCCAATCAACAACATTTTGCATCTTTGTATTTTTAGGAAGCTGGAGGCTGTGCAAGTAAAAAAATTAAAATGTGAGAGTATAGAGGCATTATAAATAATCATTAAAGTGGTTGCAAAGGTAGGTGTCCTGTACCTGGTCGGAGGCCCAAGTGCTGAGAGGGCTTACCTTGCAGATGAGTGCAGGGCACCCCTGAAGGTGGCAACAGGAAGTGCTGTGCCCGAAGAAGCAGAGGTTGCCAGCTGCGACAGGCTGAAGTCATGAGATGTCCGCTGGATGGCGGCTGGACGAGCAGGATGCCCTGCTGGGCACGAGTCCCTCAGATGTACCAGATGAGACGTGGCAGAAGGGAGAGCCAGAAGCAGGGTCAGGAGCCAGGCCAGTAGTCATGCTCAGGATATCAGCCAGGGGTAAGGGAGTAAGCCGAGTCAGGAGTAAGCCGGGGTCATACACTGGTAATCAGGCAGCAGCGGAGTTAAAGAGCAAGCCAAAGGTCATACACAGATCAGCAGGCAGAAGCCGAGTCAATGGAGCAAGCCGAGGGTCAAAGCCAGGAATGGAGAAAAGACTAGGGTTGCCACCTTTTCTTCAAGTCAAACCCGAACACTTTAGCGGCGCACAGCTTTTTTTTTTATAGTATAAACTATACGCATATTTTGCTATTAAATAACATTTTTAATCATATGAAGTTAATAACAAGAGTCCCCCTTTACATCAGAGTCCACAGAGTTCCCCTTTTACATCTGAACTCACAGAGTTCCCTTTCACTGTAAGGGGGGACTCTGCAGACTCTGATGTAAGGGAGAACTCTGGGGCCTCTAACATAAGGGATGCTCTGGGAACCCTGATTTAAGGGGGAACACTGAGAACTTTGATGTACGGAGAAGACTCTGATGTAAGGGGAAACAGTGTGGCCTCTGGTGTAAAGGGGAAGTCTGATGTAAGGGGTGCTCTGAGAACCCTGATTTACCTTAGTGTACTCCCTAAGAGACAGGAGAGAGAAGAGGGGAGACTTGAATCACAGACAGAGATGGATGGTGAGCTCACTCATCCCTTGGCAGTCAGCACCTCTCATCCAGATGTATCTGAGGCTGCTGGACTTCAATCCCCGGCGCTATGCCCCAGAAAAGGAAAGTTGGGGCTGGAAATTTGGAGTGTGGGCAGACACAGAGGAGTAGGGGTGGGAGGAAGAGGTGCAGATTGAGCTCTCTCTCCTCTCCTGTCTGTGTGTGTGTTTGGGGGGGGGGGGGGTTTGTTAATGCTGGCTTTAGGTGCCTTGTGAAAGAGTAAAAGCTGTGTACACACGGGCGGACTTTTCAGCATCAAAGGTCCGATGGTCTTTCCAACGGACTTTTGACTGAGTTATGATGGACTTTCGGACGACCGGACTTGCCCACACACGAAAGTCCGTTGGTTTGAACGTGATAACTTAGGAAGGGACTAGAATAAGGAAGTTGATAGCCAGTAGCCAATAGCTGCCCTTGCGTCCTTTTTTGTCCGTCGGACTAGCATACAGTCGAGCGGATTTTTTGACCGGACTCGAGTCCGTTGGAAAGATTTGAAACATGTTCCAAATCTAAAGTCCGTCTGATTTTCGACAGAAAAAGTCAGCTGAAGGTCCGATGAAGCCCACACATGGTCGAATTGTCCGACGGATTTGTTCCGTCGGACCAGTCCGGTCGAAAAGTCCGGTCGTGTGTACACAGCATAACAGAGACTCTCAGCTTAGACAACTGCAGCCAGCAACCCTGCTGGGACGCCATAGTCCAGTCTGAATAATTCCAAACCCGAACTGTCCGGATGAATCCTGGACAGGTGGCAACCCTAGACATTAGACAAGACAGGTCAAAGACAAGCCGGATCGATAACAGGAAATCCAATAATATCAGGAACAGGGGACTGAAGATCATCCAACAACTAGTGGATCAAGCTGCTGGCTGTAAACAGGCCACTGGGCACCACAATCTGTCATGCATTGTGTGCTCAAATGCACATTAATGTTCGCAGCCGTTTGTGGCTGCGCGCGCATTTGCATTGGCGAATGTCTAGATGCCCACAATCTGCGATTCCATTGGGCATTAGCAGATGTGTCAGTTCTTTTGCAAACTGTTCTCTGACAGCAGGACATTTTTTGCATTCTCTGTATTAAGGTAAAAGGTGCCCCATTTTTTGTATCGCCCCCTCACCACTATACACACTTAGCACTGCTCTCTGTTTCTCTCCTCATAGGACACAGAGGCAGCAGCAGGAACCATTGGCTCAGGGCTGCACTGTGTAATACCATTGCACAGAGCAGAAAAGTATAACCTTTATTATTGTAGAAAAAAAAAACCTTTACAACCGCTTTAATAAAAATTGATTAATTGGTAAAGAGGGATTTATTTATGATAAAAAGCTGAGGCTTTGCAACTACTTTATAAAATGCTAGTTTTCTTTTTTTTGTCTTTTTGACCTTTATTTTATCCTAGTGATCCTGTCAGTATACCCAGGGCTTTTTTTCTCAAACAATAGGTGCTGGAACTTAACCACGGCCCCACAAAGCCCCTCCCCCACACACACCCTCCAAATCACATCAAATAGTGGGTGTGTTCAGTCAAATTTCACGAAAACAGTAGGAGGGTCTTAAAGGGGCATTAAATACCAGGACTGCATTACACACAGAGTGCAGAGCTGTCACTTGTAAACATAGAAACAAGACTTCTGTGTTTACAAGTGATTGTGGTGAGCAGGCACCAAAGGGTCTGAGCCAGAGGTGGTGGAACTGAGTTCCACCAAGTTCCCCCTGAAAAAAAGCCCTGAACACTTGTCCTTGTGGAAGTGGAGTGTTATTGCCCCAGGACAGGACTGCATAACACCTTCCTTTCCTCATTTCTGTAACTTAACCTCTTCGCGCCAATCGCACGCAAATATGCGGCCTCCCGTCGACGACCGGGCCTAGCCAATAGAGCAATGCTGGGAGCCCGCACCCTGTGGCTAACTGAAAGCTCCCGTTCATTGCTTGCGAACGGGAGATTTCCAATCATGTGACAGCCAATCACGCCGGTCACATGACCATAAGCCCTGCCCCGCCTCCAGGCCTTTTAAATCCCTTAAAGGTCCGGCAGGTGCCAGCTCTAAGGGGTTAAGCTGCCCATACATGGACCAAAATTTGGCTGGTTCAGCAGGGACCGGCTGAGATTGGATCCATGTATGGTCAGGCTGATTGTACGCAATCCATCGATCGACTTGGGCACAATCGGCCTGTTGGATTTTTTACATACGATCGCTAAAGCAGCCAGCAGTGATCATTGTGTCCTGCCAACCAGGAAGGTTACCCGAACCATTCCCCTCCCCCCCCGCTCGCAGAAAGCAATAGCGTTGCAGGAGGCATTCCCTCCATCAACACTGACTGTGTTAATGGGGGAATTGAGCAGTTTTTTGTTTGTTGAACCCTGTATGGACCTTAGAGGGGAGGTTGCCAGAGTTACAAAGTAACTAATATCTGTGATTACAGGAAGTCCAACTAAACTCTCAGTTTAGGGCTTCATGTGTAGGGCAACCCGGACATTTCAGTGTATTCTGTTGCGCGCAAGAAATACGGAAGAGCAAGAGCATTTGCAGATGAGCGGGGTTGCCAACAACAATGATGGCACCGCCGCACGGTTGCTAAATGGCAGTGTGTTTCTGTGCTGGTCAGGAAATTTTGCTGTGGAACTCTTGTTCTATGTGGGGAAGCAGTGGTCTCTCTACAGAGGTGTTGTAGCTGCTCCCTACGCTACTACTGTAAATGAATGTGCTGTTGTTGATAGAGACGCACCTAAATTTTGGCGGCCGAAAAATGGTGTTAGCGATAATGGCACCAAAAACTCTGTGATTTTGCCACGATTTTACCAAGATTTTACTGTGCTTGTGGTGTGTTTTTCATAGGTTATGTGACTCAAAAAACGCATCAAAAACTTAATTCGGATGCGTTATTGATGCGTTTTTTTAAATGCATTTCAACAGGGAGGTGGATTTTTGATGCGCTTTTTTTTTTAACTGATCAAAAATGCAGCAAGCAAGATTTTAAAGACCACACCTTCAGCGCAACGGACCATTCTGAAGACATACATAGAATTTAAAGGGATGCATTTTTCTTGAGCTTTTCTTGCACTATAGATGCCAATAATGGCCGACCATCAATTCATATTCATTTAAATTAATTATATTAATTAAAAAGTTGAATATAATACAATTCTAAAATTATATATTTTTTAAAAAACTGTAATTTTCGGTTTCGGTTTTCGGCCAAATGCATCCTGCATTTTCAGTTTGGGCACCAAAATTTCTATTCGGTGCACCTCTAGTTGTTGAATGTGCTATCTCTGCACCCATCAGATATATCCTGTAACTTCCTGTACTTGTGACATCTTGTCCCCGGGACAGGAAGTGGGAGTAAATCTTACCAACAGGGACAAACAGCAGGAAAAATTGTCAGGAATTTCCATACATTCCTCCCTATTCAAGTCTAAAAAAAAGTAATGGCTTAAGTTTTGCTATTAAAAATTCAGATTTTTTAATTTATTTTTTGTTCATTTTAGAGCACATAGATTAATGCAGAAGTAAGTTTTCATAACATATGATTACAAAATGTCTTATGTAGTCATTATATATGTTTTCTTACATTTTTGTTTAAATATATATATATATATATATTTTTTTTTTTTTCATAAAAAAAAAAAATTATATATATATATATATATATATATATATAAAATATAATATAATATAATATAATATGAAAATTGAGTTTTCCTTGAAATAAAATATATGAAAATGAACTAAAGAGATCAAAAAAAAAAAAGTACTTACAAAAAATGCATTGAAAAGTAATGGCGTTTGTAGTCTAATGTTAAAAAATCATGGAGAGAATAACAAGAGAAGGGAGCATTGTTATAGTGCCAAACGCAAGCTCATTAAGCTATTACATAGAAATCAAGTTTTGTTTAATACAAAGAAGAGCAATACGGAGATGTGTTGATGTTGGCTTAGGAACGTGTTACTGATTTCTGTCCAGTGGTGAGTTAGGTCACTCTCTGATTACAAGAAGGAACAGGGTAATTACATCCAGCGCGGCGTAATGCCAATATGATGCGGCTTAAAGGAACATTCCACTTTCAGACAGAAGCTATGAAAGCTGTCCACATGACCCCACAGTCTGTTGATTGGTTGGGGCATAAAACAGAAGAAATGTGTTGCGCTGTCCCTTCAACTGCTTTAATACTGGGCACTTTCACTTTCCCTTTCTGCCCACGCCAATTTTTAGCTTTTAACGCTGTCACACTTTGCATGACTGCGGAATTGTCATTCAAACTAAATTTTTGTCATTTTTATGAGACGGACAGAGCTTTCTTTTGTGTTTTGTTTTTTTGTTTTTTTGCTAAAAAGTTTTTCTTAGTTTCTGTTATAAAAATTTGTAATTAAGTAATTTTTCTCCTTCACTGATGTGCGCTGATGAGGCTGCATTGATGGGCACTGATGAGGTGGAGCTGATGAGACAGCACTGATGGGCACTGATGAGGAGGAGCTGATGAGACGGCATTGATGGGCACTGATGAGACGGCACTGATGGGCACTGATGAGACGGCACTGATGGGCACTGATGAGACGGCATTGATGGGCACTGATGAGACGGCACTGATGGGCACTGATGAGACGGCACTGATGGGCACTGATGAGACGGCACTGATGGGCACTGATGAGGAGGCACTATAAATGATGAGCAAATAAACAACACAAAAAGTGCATATTCGGGTGCATAAAAAAATCATAGCGCTAGTGAAAAACGACGACAATTTGCAATAACGATAATAACAAACATATTGTGCTTCACTCATGTAAGAATAAAATAAAACACACAAAAAAAATGTCCACCAAATGAATCTCATTATAATCTGTGTGTGTCTTCAGTGTCACAACCTCTGTGCTCCATCACCAATTGCACACAATCGCAGTATACCAGAGATTAAGACCCCGGATGATTGGTGGTCTTAAAAGCCTAACTGCACCAAGGTTATCCAAGATTAGTACAACCAGAGTCTCAGCTCATTCGAAGCTCCATACAAATTAAGCCAGAGGATAATTAACATGGGGAATAAAGTAGAAAGACTCCATAGTGTTGTATGAATTGGTATTAAATGTATTGAAACAGAAAGGTAAAGCAAAAAAACCCAGCATATCAGTACAGCTGAATGCTGCCACTCACTGAGCTGGCGTGATGACGTCATCACTAAGAGCTGTCCGACGCGTTTCTTCACAATAGATATCAACCAAGGGCACAAGATTGTTTGGAGTAGCCTTTTTCAACTATGGTTCCTCCAAAGGTTTCTAGGACTTCCTTGAGCAATGAGCAACTTCTGACTCTCAGATAAGTTCCCACGGACACCAATGATCTTTTTAGCTATCGGTAAAAGGGGAACTCTTCCCATAACCACCACTGTAAGGATCATTCTTTCCAGTGACCATCATACTAATGTACAGTGAGTTAAAGACAGAGTAATTGTCAACAGGGGCTTCCTGGGACTGGAAAGGGAATTTCAGCTGGGTTGGGGTCTTCCCACTTGAAATTCCCACCAATTGCCTTTTGAAGTGGACTTGTTGTACGTCATGTCATGGTGACCATGCAAGAAGGCTCTTCTAATGGGTGGGGTTGAGAATCCCAGTATACCAAGTTACTGACAGCCTGAGTTTTTTTTTCACACTGGAATGGCATATTATCCTCCAAAAAAAAAGCCAGCTTAAAAAAAATTAACAGGGCCATGGCTGGTGTCCTCTATATGTGTTCCAATGCTAAACGCCTGAGTTTGGCCGGATTGCACCTTTAAATCAGCCTGCCTGTTGTTGTCTTTTCTTTTACTTGACAATTGAGATCCTAATTCCAGCAGCCTCTTCCCTGGAGATGGGCTGCTAATATGATTGATCCATTCCCTTCCAAGAAATGTGCAAGCATTATCTTATTTTGTGCGAAGTGAGGGTAATTCCATCAGCCTCCGACGGGACGGAAGCAATAGATCAGGAGACGTGTTGAAAGCGGACCACTCGTGTCCTGGATTCTGGGCCTGGAAGGATAAGAACTTGGGAAGTGTCTTGTAGCTGATGTCAATGTGTGTGTGTGATACATGGAGCAGATGGAGAGCAGGCTAGAGGCTCAGCAATGCTTTCCGCTATAGGCAACTGGAGCTAGCAGGAGCAGAAGTGTTCTGGCAAGGCCCAACCCTTATCTAAATTCAAAGGTGTCAGCAGGTCCAGCTCTGACATGTTTAGGAGAGCTGCAACAGAAATAAGGACTACTGGTAGCTTTCTTTTTATTCGTTTATTGTATTATTGTATTCTGCATAATAATTTTTACTATTTTATTTATATTATTATTTTATTTTACATATTGATTTTTATTGTTATATATATAATTGTATTTTTATTTTTTTGGTTACATTTTTTTTTACTATTTTGGATACAAATTTTTACTATTTAATTTTATTTTAGTATTTAATTTTACGTATTCAGTTCTATTTTTTTATTTATTTTATTGTTATTTTATTTTACAATTTTTTATTTTATTATTTTATTTTACATATTAATGTTTTATTATTTTATTTATATTTATGTGTTCTGACTGTAAAAAGTCCCATGAATCTTTAGAGCAGTACCAGGACAAGGTTTAACATGTGCCACCCTGGGCTCTTCAAATCGGCACTACAAAAACAAACACAATTTTTTTTAAAAAAACAACGCGTTTCGACCTCTAGGCCTTAATCATGGCTAGTGTGAGTGCTTTTCCTGCCTCAATCCACACCTGCTAGAGAAAAAGTGTCATTGTTACCAATGTTATTTTTGGTAACCGGTGTCTCTTTGGCTAGAGCTACACAGGCGATTCTTAGTGGCTCAATTGTGCTACTAAAATTGCAATGAGTCACTAAGGGGGTCTATTTATTTAAAAAAATTAAATGTGCGAATGTTTTTTGGCCAGCAATTGCAAATAATCTACATAATTTGTCTGTCCAGGCCCAGAATTTCCTATGATCGACAGCTCCATCTACTGACCTTTTTTTTTAACCGGTTCCTCGCGTCTTTTTATGGGGGCAGAATGGCACCCCTGCGCGAAACCCCGTACGGGTTTCCCTTTAAGAGCCGCCGGAGGCAAGCGCACGCCCGATGTGCGTGGCCGGCGATCGCGCCGGCCACGTGCGATCGCATGCACGAGAGCCAGCACGGGGATAAGTGTGTCTAAACCGTCGGAGGCGGTAGTAAAGACACAAATCCCTGTTCTGTCAGGGGAGAGGAGACATGTTGTGTGTTCCTGCTAAGTAGGAACAATGATATGTCTCCTCCCCTTGTCAGTCCTATCCTCATACAGTTAGAACACACTGAGGGAACACACATTTAACCCCTTGATCGCCCCCTAGTGTTAACCCCTTCCCTGTCAGTGACATTTATACAGTAATCAGTGCATATTTATAGCACCGATCGCTGTATAAATGTCAAAGGTCCCAAAAATGTGTCAAAAGTGTCCGATCTGTCCGTTGCAATGACGCAGTACCGCTAAAAATCGCAGATCACCGCCATTACTGGTAAAAAAAATAATGATAATAAAAATGCCATAAATCTTTCCCATAGTTTGTAGATGCTATAACTTTTTTTATACGCTTATTGAGATTTCTTTTACCAAAAATATGTAGAAGAATACACATCTGCCTAAACTCATGAAGAAATTTGTTTTTGTTTTTTTAAAATTGGGATATTTATTATAGCAAAAAGTAAAATATGTTGTTTTTTTTTTTAATTGTCGCTCTTTTTTTGTTTATAGCGTAAAAAATAAAAACTGGTGATCAAATACCACCAAAAGAAAGCTCTATTTGTGGGAAAAAAGGATGCAAATTTAGTTTGGGTACAGCAACGCATGATCGTGCAATTGTCAGTTAAAGCGACGCAGTGGCAAATTGTAAAAAGTGCTCTGGTCAGAAACGGGGTAAAATCTTCCGAGGCTGAAGTGGTTAAAGTGGAGGTTCGCTGAAAAAAAAAAATTAAAATCCAGCAGCTACAAATACTGCAGCTGCTGACTTTTAATATATGGACACTTACCTGTCCAGGGAGCCCGCGATGTCGGCAGCCAAAGCAGTTCCGTCCTTCGGCTCTCGGCTGCTGCCGCCGCCATCCTCGGTAAGGGAATAAGGAAGTGAAGCCGTGCGGCTTCACTTCCTCGTTCCCTACTGCGCATGCGCGAGTCACGCTGTGCGTCCTCCCAAGTCCCTGCTGTGTTCTGTGTCTCACAGAATAAAGCGGGGGAGGGCGGGGTACGCGCTGGAAGTGGCATAGGTCACCGCAAGCGCCGCGGTGAGCTATGCCAGGAAGTGGGAGCAAATACCTGTATTAGACAGGTATCTGCTCCCTCCTCCCCCCTGAAAGGTGCCAAATGTGACACCGGAGGGGGGGAGGAATCCAAAAAGTGGAAGTTCCATTTTGGGTGGAACTCCACTTTAAGGTTTTGCAGGAAAATACCGCATTATGGCCACTAGGTAGAGCTGACACTCATAGGAAATAAACATATTAGACAAATCATGGCTTTGTGAGTGCTGGTACATTTTTTTGTTTATAAGTAGATCCCCAAGCCCCTGTTCACATTGAGTGCGGCTTTGAAATCGTGCGATTTCCCCTAAAATCGCACGATTTCAAAGCCGCGTCTCAGTGTGACTTCGGGTGCGACCTTAAAGACATCTGTGCGGCTTTAAGCACAGATGTCTATTGAAGTCGCACGCAAAATCGCCAAAAGTCGTGCATGTACCACTTTTTCAAACCGACGCGGCACCGTAAAGTCGGCGTCACATCAATTTGAACACTGCCATTGCCGGCAATAGGATGCAACTTGTCGTTCGATTTGGCCTGTCAAACCGAACGACAAATTGCTCCAATGTGAACGGGGCTTAAGGTAGCTATCAACTGTTTTTTAAAAAAAACAAAACTACACAAAGAGTGCAGAGTAGCGATTAATTGTAATTGATCCCACAATACTCCACACGTGTACAACTTGATTGCCATCCCAGCAATAATCCCTGAAGTGTGTACTTACTGAAAATACAATATCATTTCACACCAGCATTGAAGAAAACGGTCTTCAGCTACCCTTGCAGGCACTGCTTCTCTCCTGGGGCTGCTGTGAGCAGCCGTAATGTGTCTAATATGTTTATTTCCTATGAGTGTCAGCTCCGCCTAGTGGCCATAATGCGGTATTTTCCTGCAATACCTTAACCACTTCAGCCCCAGAAGATTTTGCCCCCTTTGCACAGCAGGCAGTTAAAAATTAGATTTTGGCGCTTCTAGCAGCAATTTTTTCCTATGTGTACAGGTTGCTTGTTTAAAAATGTTCCAGGTAGTAAATGTAATAAAATAAAAATAAAAATTGGAACTTGGTCTGTGATGCGTTTTTATTGCCAGACGTAATGTATCCTCTTCTTCCTTCATAGGTGCCTTGTTATTCCTATGGACAGAAGCTGTCTAAGTTGGCCATCTTGAGAATAGCGTGTAACTATATCCTGTCCCTGGCAAAACTGGCGGACCTGGACTACAGCGCCGATCACAGTAACCTGAGTTTTTCTGAATGTGTAGAGCAATGCACAAGGACATTACAGTCAGAGGGAAGGTCAAAGAAGAGGAAGGTAAGATCAATGTCCATGTCCTTCCAGTTCTTCTCCCAGGCAAAGTAGGTGACAATTATGTATTAATAGGGATCTGATTTCCTCCTCTGAATGTGATGGGACCTTTTTCTGTAGCAGAAATCATAGAACTTGTTCAGGCTTATCCAGATGAAATGATGCAAAGAGCAAGGTGGTAAGTGCAAAGTGTGCTAAACCCTATGTGGTCTAGTTCTAAAAAAAAAAAAAAAAGTTACATAGTAATTTATTCATTGAATCTACATGTCAGGGCCAGTGCTACCACTAGGCAAACTAGTCAGCCGCCTAGGGCGCACTGCTGCCTAGGGCACCCGGCCAATGGTGTTCCTACTCTCTTCTCTCTGCAGCAAGCAACTAAGTCTTAGCATCAGCAGGCAGCCGCTGCTCCGTTCACACATAGTGTCAGAGGTGCAGCGGACGGCGGAGGACTGTGTCTGTGTCCCGACTCCCGAATGTATGAAAGCAAGCAAACATTAATTTATGGGCACTGGTGAGGCTGCATTGATGGGCACTGGTGAGGCTGCATTTGATGGGCGCTGGTGAGGCTGCATTGATGGGCACTGGTGAGGCTGCATTGATGGGCACTGGTGAGGCTGCATTGATGGGCACTGGTAGGCTGCATTTGATGGGCACTGGTAGGCTGCATTGATGGGCACTGGTGAGGCTGAATTGATGGGCACTGGTGAGGCTGAATTGATGGGCACTGGTGAGGCTGCATTGATGGGCGCTGGTGAGGCTGCATTGATGGGCGCTGGTGAGGCTGAATTGATGGGCACTGGTGAGGCTGCATTGATGGGCGCTGGTGAGGCTGCTTTGATGGGCGCTGGTGAGGCTGCTTTGATGGGCGCTGGTGAGGCTGCATTGATGGGCGCTGGTAGGCTGCATTTGATGGGCACTGGTAGGCTGCATTGATGGGCACTGGTAGGCTGCATTGATGGGCACTGGTGAGGCTGCATTGATGGGCACTGGTAGGCTGCATTGATGGGCGCTGATAGGCTGCATTTGATGGGCACTGGTAGGCTGCATTGATGGGCACTGGTAGGCTGCATTGATGGGCACTGGTAGGCTGCATTGATGGGCACTGGTGAGGCTGAATTGATGGGCACTGGTGAGGCCGCATTTGATGGGCACTGGTGAGGCTGCATTGATGGGCGCTGGTGAGGCTGCATTGATGGGCGCTGGTGAGGCTGCTTTGATGGGCGCTGGTGAGGCTGCATTGATGGGCGCTGGTGAGGCTGCATTGATGGGCACTGGTGAGGCTGCATTGATGGGCACTGGTGAGGCTGCATTTGATGGGCGCTGGTGAGGCTGTATTAATAATAAAAATGCCATAAATCTATCCCCTATTTTGTAGACGCTATAACTTTTGCACAAACCAATCAATATATGCTTATTGCGATTATTTTTTTTAATCAAAAAATATGTAGAAGAATACGTATCGGCCTAAACTGAGGAAAAAAAATAGTTTTTTTATATATTTTTGGGGGATGCTTATTATAGCAAAAAGGAAAATATATTGCTTTTTTTTCAAAATTGTTGCTCTTTTTTTGTTTTTAGCACATAAAATAAAAAACGCAGAGATGACCAAATACCCCAAAAAGAAAGCTCTATTTGTGAGATGAAAAGGACATCAATTCTGTGTGGGTGCAACGTCGCACGACCGCGCAATTGTCAGTTAAAGCGACGCAGTGCCGTATGGCAAAAAGTGCTCTGGTCAGGAAGGGGATAAATCCTTCCAGGGATGAAGTGATTCAAAAATCTCCATCGACGATGCTTTAAAAATTTCTACAGGTTACCAGTTTAGAGTTACAGAGAAGGTCTTGAGCTAGAATTATTGCTCCCGCCTCCAGCGATCGCGGCGATACCTCACATGTGTGGTTTGAACACCGTTTTACATTTGCGGGCGCAACTTACATATGCGTACACTTCTGCGCGCGAGCACGGCGGGACTGGGCGCTTTAAATTGTTTTGTCTTTTCTTTTTTTCTTTTTACACTGTCCCTTTAAAAAATAAATAAATTCTGATCACTTTCATTGCTGCGGCTGCTCGTGGATGACAGCTGCGCGGCTTCTTATCCACATCGGTTGTTATGCCAAGAAAGCCAACCGCCAACTCTACAGAAAATGTCCGCAGGCCGGGTGCACGTGAATTCATCGCATGCACTGACAGACCGGACATTTAGCGGCGGGGGGCTGGCCACGACCTGTAGGTTTCCGACCTCTGGCCTACAGGTTGCTGGATCTCCCCAGCCAAAAAAATGAGGTGAGCTTTATCTGACTTGCTGCAGCTTCTAATGCACACTGTGAGAAACTCTCACAGTGTGCAGTGAAATCAAATTAAGCAATTTCAGTGTAATAGAGGAGCCTGTACAACTGTGCAAGGCTGAAGGGGAGACTGAAGTTCAGCTTTAGAGTGGTTGCAAACCTCAGACGTGAAATATGAGCAAAGCATATCCCTCTATAGTGTTTACTTGTCTCAATCCAGAGCACTAAGTGTCATTTCTGTCTGCTGCTTCGTTCCTTTGCTATCAGCATGAATCACTTCTGACACGTTTATCTGACACCAAGAGAAAAATGGAGACAGGGGAGGACATCCTCAGCCCTGTTCCTGTGTGAGGGGGGTGTGTCCCTTCCCTCCAATCAGCTCTCAGAGCTCTCCTCACTGATGTAACTTCAGCTCTCCGCCCCCTGCTTTTCAGAGCTGAAAGATTCTGTGTAAATTCTGCACTTTGAATCAATGTGAGGGAACGGAGGCTGTAGATAAACAGGTACAACCTATGTAGGAGTATTTGTTTCATCTCTGTGTATCGCCCGAGGCCAGGTACTTTAACTGGGTATATGAAAGGGTTTACAAACACTTTAACTCTCTGAGGTCTACCAAAAACTGGCATGTCACTTTTGGGTGGAGTGATCCTTTTAAAATTGAATTTAATATCCGTGTATTTTGAATAGAGAAAAAAATGGAAGGGTTAGTCTTGTCTAAACTGGTAAGTCAGGAATTGGAGGGCTGATTCATCTGTTGGCATTTTTTTTTTTTTTGTATCTGATGGAGACTTCAGGTTTGTGATACCTTACTAGTTCCTGGCAGCACAGTGCAATTTCACAGCAGGCAGTAAAGTAGGACCCTCTCCTACTCTTTTAATAGCCATAGCTGGTGGGCGGAGCTGGGAACACTCTATTCACCAAACACCAAAATATTCCGATTGCATTGATTACTCTGATAGCTATCTTTATACTTTAAGAAACTCTAAGGACTCTGCACTTAAAAGATCTGGGGGAGAGGATTCAACGCTTTAGTGTCTCTTTACAGCAGATATATAAAACCAGCTATGGTTGACAATACACATTACAATCACCAATACAAAATTCTTTAACCTCTGCTGGCCGTGTAACGCATATGTGGGGTGGCAAGGAGGGTGGGGCTTAAGACCCAGATGCTGCACATGTGTGCATTGTGGCTGTTTCTGTGCTGAGAGAATGCACATCACAGTGACTGAGCTGCCACTGACAGCTCCCAGTCCTTAGTTATGATTGGCAGCTGGTGGGAGGGGCTCCAGATCACGTGACCACTGTGACAGCCAACATAACTGTGGTCTCTGTAATTGGGAAGTCCCCGGCCTAATGGTAGCCATACATGCTTCAATAAATGATTGATTTCTGTTCCAATCGATCTCTTCCTAATAGGAATAATCAATTTAAAGTCAACAGCCCATTTAACCGTTTTGCCACACATGGGGAAGTGGCTTGTGATTGATAGATAAGATATGACCGTAACTTACAATGTAAGCCACCAATCGCATCTCTGGTCTCACTATGTAATCTCATAATCTGATTGATCGAAATACGATCGTATTCACAGACAAAGTATCTCATTGCTGTAGATCGATGCAAAACAATCAATCATTTTTCTGCCCTGGCCGATCGAACTGGAATCAAATCCAATTGAATAGAAGTCTTAGGGCAGGGTTCTCAAACTGACGGCCCTCCAGCTGTTGTGAAACTACAAGTCCCATGAGGCATTGCAAGGCTGAAAGTTACAAGCATGACTCCCTCAGGCAGAGGCATGATGGGACTTGTAGTTCCGCAACAGCTGGAGGGGCCGCCAGTTTGAGACTCCTGTCTTAGGGGCTTGTTCACATATGTGGCGGGGGGGGGGGGGGACAGTAAAACCTTGCGGTTGATGTGCGCCCGCAGTTACTGCCCCATTTAGCTGCCGAGGCAGCAGCCGTGTGATTGAGCCCTCTGTGACGTATACGGATAGATTGTACAATCAGATTTTATGATGTAAAAGCTAGATAAATTAAAAGAAAAGGGTTTGGGACTTTGAGTGAGGCACAAAAAAATGTGCCTCCATCCCTGTGTTACGTTAGTAAAAAGGAGGGGGGGGGGAGGGTTGTTGGGACTTTAAATGAGGCACATATAAAGAGCTAGATACATTTTAGGATGTACATTAGACGTGTGCGATTCGGTTTGTAATCAATAGATTTTCGGACTAATTTGTTAGTATTCGTACATTCGGATCAATTCGAACGTCCGAATAGCTGAAAGAACCAAAATACGAAAATTATGAAATTACAAATAAGCAAAGTAACGAAAGCGCGGAAATACGAACTTGCAAACGGACAAACTTACGAAAATACGAAACTCCGAAACGGTAAAAGAAAGAAAATGACATCTATAACGAATGATTTACATTTCGTATTTTCAATCCTTTGTCTGTTCGGAATTTCGTATGTTCGTATTTTCATTCGTTTGTTCGTTTTCGCAAAACGTTCTTTTGAATGGACAGTGTAAGTGTATCTTAATATGTATGTTCGTAATTTCGTATGTTCGTAATTTCGTGTTCTCAAATTTCTTTTGAATGGGCAGTGTATTAGTGAGTGATGTATCTTACTTAATATCTTTAGCCAATCAGCTTATCCCTTTTGTGTCGGAGTCACACGGCATTCCCAAATCTTTTTAGATTCAGTTGAGGAGGAGATTGAGTCAGGTCTCGTGACTGAGGGAGTGGACTGGAGTAAGTACAGAACTTATTAGAAAATCAAGCATAGGATTATTATTCTTAATTTCCTACGAAAGTACGAATCAACGAAAAAGGCGATTCTCACAAAAGTAACAATTACTAAATTACGATAAGTGTACCGAATAAAACGAAAATTATTTTCTAACAAAATTACTAATCATTTAGTCTCAAAGAAAATATAACTGTTACGAACGAGTCCGAATATGAAACCTCGTGTCTTACGAAATTACGAATCGTTAGACCAGGCTTTCTCAACCCTAGAGGAACCCCAAGAATAATTTCCATGTCTCGAGGAACCCTTAGAGCCCTTTCACACTGGGGCGGTTTGCAGGTGCTATTGCGCTAATAATAGCGCCTGCAAACCGACCCGAAAGTGCCGCTACTGTCATTCCAGGGCTTTCACACTGGAGCGATGCGCTGGCAGGACGGTAAAAAAAGTCCTGCCAGCAGCATCTTTGGAGCGGTGAAGGAGCGGTGTGTATACCGCTCCTTTACCGCTCCTGCCCATTGAAATCAATGGGACGGCGCGGCTATACAGCCGGCAAAGCGCCTCTGCAGAGGCGCTTTGCGGTGATATTTAACCCTTTTTCGGCCGCTAGCGGGGGGTAAAACCGTCCCGCTAGCGGCCGCATACTGACGGTAAAACGCCGCTAATAATAGCGGCGTTTTACCGCCGACGCCACCCCCCGCCACAGTGTGAAAGGGCTCTAACTAAAACCAAATTATCAGGGCTCAATAGGAACAATGCTCCTTAAGTGGTCAATAGGAAGAATGTCCCCCTTAAAGACAGCTAAAAAGATATTGGGTGTCATGCTGCTGGCTTTTCTAAGTGGCAAAAAAAAGGGAGGGGGGGGTAAAACAGTCCAAGAATTCAACCTCACCAGGTAAGTACAGTACCAGCCGGTTCGTCATAATGAGATGGGATACCTGCCCAATGTAGCAAAGGGAGCTCTATAGAAAAAGACATTTTGATGTGGACAAGAGAGTCCCCAGAAAGCAAAAGGGTCAACCACGGCTTAGTGTACAAAAATGTATATTAGGCTTTATTGAAGATTAGGTAAGTTCAGCACCACTTTGCTGAACTTGAACTCTGTAGGCATCATCAAATAGGTGGTTCATCAGCCACAGCTCAAGGAACCCCTAGCAACCTCTGGAGGAACCCTGGTTGAGAATGGCTGCGTTAGACTTAGGCCCCTTTCACACTGGGGCGGTGGGGGCGTCGGCGGTACAACAGCGCTATTTTTAGCGCTGCTGTACCGTCGTTCTTGCAGCTGTATTCGGCCGCTAGCGGTGCGGTTTTAACCCCCGCTGGCGGCCGAAAAAGGGTTAAAATCCCTCGTACAGCGCGGCTATAGCCGCGGTATTGCCGCGGTATAGCCGTGCTGTCCCATTGATTTCAATGGGCAGGAGCGGGGAAGGAGCGGTGAATACACCGCTCCTTCCCCGCTCCAAAGAAGCGGTTTGCAGGACTTTTTTCACCGTCCTGTCAGCGCACCGCTTCAGTGTGAAAGCCCTCAGGCTTTCACACTGAACAAACAGCGGAGGCTGTTTAGGGGCGGTTTGCAGGCGGTATTTTTAGCGCAATACCGCCTGCAAACCGCCCCAGTGTGAAAGAGGTCTAACGACATTACAAATCATTTCATATCAACGAAAATATATCTGTTACGAAAATACCAACGAGTCCGAATATAAAAACTTGCGAAATTACGAATCGTTGCGAATCAACGGAAACATAAAGAAACAAAACAAAACATTTTTTTTTTTTGTTGTGCACATGTCTATTGTACATGTGATTTTTTTTTTATTTTTTTGGTTGGGGGTAAAAGCTGTGTGAAAGTACAACTCCACTTTAAAAAAACAATCATGGCCAATTTCTCCCTTTAAGTTGAAGCCAGTATAGTTATGGCAGATGTTTTCCTCATCTGTCCTGTGGAAACGCCGTGAATCACGCAGAGACGTTCTGCGGCCGTTTTTGGATAGCGATCCAGCGGCCGGCTTGGAGTGACGTTCCCACCAGTAGCCTGTAATTGCAGGTTTATCTTCAGACTACACAGCCAAGGCCGAGTATCTGAAGGAAACAGCACTGAGCCTAATTACTGCACGGCATTCCTTCAGGTTACTGAGCGCACAACCAATTACATGAAATCACCATCAAGCCGTGTTAAAAAGGAAGCCGACTGCTCGGCCAGCCTTCCTCTCGGAAAAATAACAGGCCTGAATAAGAAGTGAGTGATTGATGTTTGTGCTCGGAGGATTATGACAAAAGGTGGTTTGTAAACTCCGATTGAACCTCCCCGAGGATTCTGGGATCTGTTGTCACTGCCATTAACAGGATGGCCGCGCCGTTATCAGCGAGTATGCCGGGACCCGGTGGGGGGCCATCGTTTATTGTCATCTATTTTGGTTTACTTTTTTACAATGTCGCGCAGAGAGTGAGCCATGTGTGATGACTGGTATTAAAAGCAGCAGGACATTGGCATTGACCGGCTTTTTGTTGCTCCGTTTTTTAGTTCAGTGTGGTGATGGGCAAAATAATCCATTCAACCAAATCAGGCCATCAACTCGGGGTGTCATCCATGGATACAAGTCTTCATTAGATACATCATGAGGTACAGCACAAACAGGATAACGTGTTTCCACTGTAGAGCCTTATAGATAGTGCTATAAGTAAGGCTCTATAGATCAGTGGTTCTCAACCTGGGGGTCTGGACCCCCTCGGGGGTCGAATAATGATTTGCCAGGGGTCACCGAATCCTGGGCTGTTTCTGAAGCCCGCGCTACTCTCCCAGCCTTTTTGTGGCCGCCCAGCTGGGCTGTTCCTGGAGCCCGCAGCCACCCCACTCAGCCTCTTCGCAGCCGCCCATTCAGTTTGCGGCATGGCTGGTGGGCAGAAACTAGAGGTCAGCTGACTAGTGAGGAATGTGAAGTGGGAGGGGCTGGAGGAGACCCTATCTCCTGATTTTGGTATAGGTGTCACTGCTACGAGACACCACAAAGTCGGAGACACAGTGAGTAACACTACCTGTGATTAGAGTTGCCATTAAAAGTCCCCACTACAGTTCTCAGATCAGCAGATGACCTCGATCAAGAGCACCTAAGTTGGCTGATCAGAACTCCCCCCAGCATTGCCACTCATCCCAACTCCCCAGCCAGCACTGCCACTCATCCCGTTCCCCCCACCAAGTAGTAAGAGAAGGAATAAAAATAGAGAATACATGGAACGGAGAGGAAAGAGGGGGAGGAACAAAGAAAAAGGGAGAGAAAGAATTCGAGAAAGAACAAGAAAAATGGCTAGAGAGAGGGATGGCGAAAAAAAAACAAGAAATTAGGATAGGGAGAGATAGAAGGGAAAGAAAGGAGAACAAAGAGAAAGAAAGAGTGGTACATCCTAAAATGTACCATAAGGGGTTTTAATACTGTACGAATGGAAGGGACTCAGGGAGCGCTAAATGTCCGTAGGTTAGGGGTGCAAATTACTTGTCTTGCCTTAGGTGCTGACAACCCACACTACGAAAATAATTTTACTGTTAGGGAAACTCCCCACAACTTGGGAAATTTTATCAAGGGGTCACGGCACTAGCAAGGTTGAGAACCACTGCTATAGATGAAACGTGTTGGCCTGTTTTTGCTGTACCTCATGGAAAGGCTTAGAGAAGTTCCTCAAGAAGTGGCTTGGAGAAGCTACAAAGTGTCTTCAACATTACAGAACAAGTCCAGTTGAATGTGACTAACTACTACTAGCCAACACAGTGCAGAGCTCCCTCTAATAGATCTCTAAGCCAAGGGTCTCCAGAGTTTCTAAACAAAGGGCCAGTTTATTGTCCTTCAGACATTAGAAGGGCCGGACTGTGGCCGGCGGAAGTGGAAATTTTCCTGGCATCAGTTGGAGTACACATCGCCACATTTGGTATTCGGGGGAGAAATGGTGCTCCATCAGTAGCATCATAGGGAAGGAATAGTGCCCCATTGTTGGTGTCAGATGGCAGAATAGTGTCTCGTATCAGTGGGAGGAGTAGTGCCCCAGGGGCCGGATAAAGGCAAGCAAAGGGCTGCAGTTTGGAGACCACTGCTCTAAGCAATAGGAACAAATTTAAGGTGATTTTGCTGGCTGACATTTACTAAAAACAGCAGCACTCCACCTGGAAAAAGAAGAAGTAGCACCATGAGGCTGGATTTGCATGGTTGGTAAAATATATCTTTAAACAATTGATGCGGCAGATGTTGTTGTGTGGCACATTGTGACTTCATACTATATATATTAGAGAGCTGGCCTTCTGCAGCCAGCGCCTGTATGAATCCAGCATAAGCTACACTATATTACCAAAAGTATTGGGACACCTGCCTTTACACGCATGTGAACTTTAATGGCATCTCAGTCTTAGTCCGTAGGGTGCAATATTGAGTTGGCTCACCCTTTGCAGCTATAACAGCTTCAACTCTTCTGGGAAGGCTGTCCACAAGGTTTAGGAGTGTGTCTATGGGAATGGTTGACCATTCTCCGCTCTAATTCATCCCAAAGGAGTTCTATCGGGTTGAGGTAAGGACTCTTTGCAGGCCAGTCAAGTTCCTCCACCCCAAACTCGCTCATCCATGTCTTTATGGACCTTGCTTTGTGCACTGGTCCAAATCATTTGGTGGAGGGGGGATAATGTGTGGGGTTGTTTTCAGGGGTTGGGCTTGGCCCCTTAGTTCCAGTGAAGGGAACTCTTAAGACTGGCTAAGTCCAGTGACTGTTCCCTCTGTACAAAGCCCTGTGTTGATTGTCAACACAGAGCTCTGTGCTGTGATTGGACACAGCCAATCAGTAGGTCCCAGCCACGAATCATTGGGCGGGACCTGCTGGCTAAGTCCAGCTATGTTCAATCACAATAGGGTGGAGGGACATGCCCGTGCACAAAACCCGGAAGTAAGCTCATTACGGTGCCTGTACGAGCCGTCCTGCCGCAGTATATGTACTGCTGTGGGTCGGCAAGTGTATATACAGTAAAATACAATCCTTGATTTCATCTCTAAAGATTATCCCATATTGCTCATGGAGCATTGCCAGTTAGAAAAGTGGTGGTGGGGCCGGTATGAAAGGAGATGTGTCTAACGCCATGACCTGTATCTCCAACTGTGTATATCAAAACATTATAGAGAAGACCTTAGAGAGCCATCTCCAGCCATCTAATAGTGACCCCAACACAGGAGTATGAATTACAGTCTCACATTTCACAGGCCGCTGCCCCTGGACTAGACTAAGGATCTAACCAGCTGAGCCTTCCCTCCACTTAATGATTTTCATGCTGAGGACCACATGCAGGAGAAAGCTTACATCCAAAAAATAATAATACAGTTGCAAGTGCTGTGGTGCCAGAAGACCTAACATTAATTTGTTGGTCTGTAAGTTAAAGAACAGCTGCCGGGTCTGGGAAATGTTGGCTTTTATCTGAAGGGACATCGTAAGATTACAAAAAAAGAAAATACATAAAATTTTAAATTTAGTTACAACAGAGTTTGTTTTACCATATGTTTGTGTCTGCTTTAATAACAAGCTAGACCTGCTGGTATATCAACCATATACTATACGTATATCTGATCCTATAAAAATATATACAACAATATACCGATCAGAGTTTACTTCAGTACACAGATCATAATGGCTTGGAAGAGCTTTCACAAAGTGTATGTAAAGCCTAACAATGAACTGCTCTTATTTACAGCCTTGCTATTTCTTATACTGGACTACAGAACAATTCCCCTGTAGTGTAATGGGACCAGGTATATTTGTACAATAAAGTGGTGTTCCGGGCCGAAATGATACTTTTTAAAAAAAAAATACTAATTATAATACACAAGCTTAATGTATTCTAGTAAAGTTTGTCTGTAAACTAAGGTCTGTTTTGTTAGTTTATAGCAGTAGTTTGTTATTTTATAAACTTACAGCAGGCCGTGGCCATCTTAAGTGTGGGCATCTGATGCCAGACTGTATTTCTTCCTGGATCTCATCCTTGCAGATCTCGCACATGCTCAGTGCAGCACAAGCAGTGTAATAGGTTTCAGGTCAGGTTTCCATAGCAACAGCATTGTCAGAGGAAGTTGCCGCCCCTTCCCAGAAGGCACTGCAAACAGGAAATGATGCGATGGGCCGCGGCCAGGGAGGAGGAAGTGAAAAATGAATACAGCAGATATACAGTAAGTGCTGAGAAAAAAAATAAAAAAATATCCAATTTGTTTACAGTGCACAGTTTAGTGAGGGATGCTGAAGAGTTGTAAAAGTGGGTGGAACTCCACTTTAAGTCCTTCCTGATGGCTTTGGTGATCTATAGGGCTCCTGCGGTTCTTTAGCATGGGGCCTACTAAGGTTACCCCCAGTTACTGGATGGAAACCCTTCTGAGACATTCTGTTGGCAATCCAGCCTGGCTTGACCAGAATGTACGTCCTCCATCCAGCTGGTCCCTTATCCCCGGGCACAAGCCCATGTCCAGGGGTTGTCACCCATAGGGCAGGTTAAGCAGAATCCACACTGAGCTTACTTTAGAAGAGTGTAGGAACTTTACGGTACATGGATAAGGCAGTGACAGTCAAACATCCAAATGATGGCATGAGCATGGCAACATGTTACAAACAATCCTCAACTGAACAGACAATGGGAGGGAGAGATACCTGTGCCAGACCTAGGAGGGCCCTGCTCATGGAGCTTACCATCTAAAGGGAGGAGAAGATGGTACAAAAGGTAATAGCTGCGAGGGATGATCTGATGGAAGTGGCCGAAGTACAATTTTTAGGTGGAGGCGGGGTAGGCTTCCCTGAATAAATGAGTTTCCACGGATCGCCTAAAGGCACACAGGGTAGGAGCTAACCGGACATACTGGGGTAGGAAGCTCCAGAGGATGTGAGAGGTTCTGGAGAAGTCCTGCAGGTGAGCATTGGAGGAGGGATCAAGGGAGCTAGAGGGCAAGGTGTCTTGGGAGTAGCAGAGTAGATGATTTGGGTGATAGCTCAAGATGAGGTTGGTGATGTAGCTGTGGGCAAAGTGTCCCCTTACATCAAAGTCCCCATCAGAGTCCTTATCACAATACCCCAGAATCAGGGTCCCCATCAGAGTCCTAATCACAATACCCCAGCATCAGGGTCCCCATCAGAGTCCACCGTACATCAAAGTCCTCATAACAGTACCTCCTTACATCAGGGTCCCCTTCAAAGTCCCCATTAAATCAGGGTCCTTATCAGAGTCCCCCCTTACCACTATATGGTTTACAGTGTTCTGTAGCCGCAGGGAAGTAGCTGGGAGTTGGAGCAGGTCTAGACAGAGGAAGCTTTTTCCTCCTGTGAATGTTGGGGGTATAAACTTTTTTTTTTTTTCCTTTTGCCCCGACATATAGTAGGTGGGCAGAGTTTATATCTCTAAATGGGACTAAAGGGGGCCATACGCAGATCAAATGTGCTTGTTTACTGCTGTCATCACTCGGCCCGACTAACTTTGATCCGAAGATTAGCCGGTTGGAAGATTGATGGCCTAACAGTGAATGCAGCCATTTGGCCTCAGTACTGTTCAGGTACTCTGACAACCACGGCGCCAGCTGTCAGACTACAATAGCCCTAGTGGGAGGTATGTACATCCATGCTTAGCGTGAATAGACAAATCTGTTAGATTTCTTTTATTCAGCTCCTCTCTACCATAATTGCTATTTGCACATATCGATATTGTTATTATATCCATATTTTTTCTGGGCTGGCACTTGCTGCTGATGGGGGTACTGCTGCTGTCCATCAATAGAAAGCCCATCTATTAGGGCTCGCTTATGATTGCTTTGATTGTAATAACACATATTAAAGCGCCTACCATGCTTCGGTGATGCTTTTCAAATGCCCTGTGTGTTGATTTTTTATGTGTTTGAGCCTAGGTTCACATTCATGCGATTTGGCATGTCAAATCGCATGCCATTGGCACCATCCGAATCGGTGCGACGCCGACTTTGCGGCGCCACACCGATTCCCAAAAGTAGTTTCTGTACTACTTTTGGCAACTTCGGGGTGCGATTTGTATAGACATGTGTGCAGGAACCTAGGCTCAAAGGGACTCAGTAGAACCCCAGCTCATCAATTTGCCCGCTCAGCAGATCCCTAGCTCATTATAACCCCTCTTCAGCAGCTTCCCAGCTCTTTAGTTCCCCTGGTCAGTAGATCCCCAACTCATTAGTACCCTTGTTCAGCAGAGACCCCGCTCTGTAGTACCCCCAGCTCTGCTGATCCCCCACTCAGTAGTAACCCCTAACTCTGCTGATCCCCCACTCAGTAGTAACCCCTAACTCTGCTGATCCCCCACTCAGTATTAACCCCTAACTCTGCTGATCCCCCACTCAGTGGTAACCCCTAACTCTGCTTATCCCCCACTCAGTGGTAACCCCAAACTCTGCTGATCCCCCACTCAGTAATAACCCCTAACTCTGCTGATCCTCCACTCAGTAGTAACCCCTAACTCTGCTGATCCCTCACTCAGTAGTTACCCCTAACTCTGCTGATCCCTCACTCAGTAGTAACCCCTAACTCTGCTGATCCCTCACTCAGTAGTAACCCCTAACTCTGCTGATCCTCCACACTCGGTGGTAACCCCTAACTCTGCTGATCCCTCACTCAGTAGTAACCCCTAACTTTGCTTATCCCTCACTCAGTAGAAACCCCTAACTCTGCTGATCCCCCACTAAGTGGTAACCCCTAACTCTGCTGATCCCCCACTCAGTGGTAACCCCTAACTCTGCTGATCCCTCACTCAGTGGTAACCCCTAACTCTGCTGATCCCCCACTCAGTGGTAACCCCTAACTCTGCTGATCCCCCACACTCGGTGGCAACCCCTAACTCTACTGATCCCTCACTCAGTAGTGACCCCTAACTCTGCTGATCCTCCACTCAGTAGTGACCCCTAACTCTGCTGATCCCTCACTCAGTAGTAACCCCTAACTCTGCTGACCCCCCACTCAGTGGTAACCCCTAACTCTGCTGATCCCCCACTCAGTGGTAACCCCTAACTCTGCTGATCCCTCACTAAGTAGTAACCCCTAACTCTGCTGATCCCTCACTCAGTGATAACCCCTCACTCTACTGATCCCCCACTCAGTAGTAACCCCTAACTCTTTTAATCCCTCACTCAGTGGTAACCCCTAACTCTGCTGATCCCCCACTCACTAGTAACCACCATCTCTGCTGATCCTCTGCTTTGCTGATCCTTCTCTCTGCAGTCCCTCTTCACCCCCCCCCCCCCTCTATATTGTTCCCATGCTGTGCACCACATGTGACATCTGCTAGTTTCCTCTGCTACGGTCCCCCATCGCTGCTGATTCTCTGCCGCTCAGTCCTTTCTCTCTCTCCAGTCCCCGCTCAGTTTCCCAGGTATTAATTTATTGTTATCACAGGCAGCCATTTACTGTAGTCAGATTGGTAAAGATGAATTCTGCTTGGTTGTTCTGGGCTGCTATCCTTGCTATACGAAACAGTCCCCAGAGACAGAGCTTTGCACCTGGAGTTGTACCGCTGTACAGGCTGAGCCGGCAGCTGCTGCTTCCTCACGCTGTATTGTGTAAGGTGCCGTTCTTCTGTACAAGGAATTCTTGTCGTACCATCATGATTGAGACATTTCCTTTCACACATATCTTCAGGCATTTGTATTGAAAGTACTAATCAAGAGGCCGCCTGTGTGTGGAAATGTCAGTAAAATCATATCTGGAGAGTGGCAATCAGTCCCCACAAGTTACTAGACCACCATGAGAGATTCACCAAACCTGGAGCTAATAAAAATCGTTTTAGCATGGATCCACAGTCCATGGAAAATACACACTCCAATTTATCCAGTTGCTCGTTAAATCTAGGGGATGAGGATTAAACTACAATACCTACCTTACGCCTTGCTTCAGCAGACTCCCTCCATCTGTGCAACCCCTCCCCCAAAGTCACTTCTAGAAGACGCTCTGGACAGTGGTTGCACGATGACGTCATCAAGTGCAATGCAAGGCCAATAGACCAGTCCCTGCAGCGTCTTTTCCACCAGTGCTCCAACAGTCTTAGATCCTGATGCCATGAAGGGTCCATAGCCCTGCATTGAACATGATGGCACTGAGAAGACCACCGCTGTGGTGATATAGGGGGGTGCTATCCACTAGGGGGAGCAGGTAAGTTAAAGTGCTTTTACTCTCCCTGAGTGCAGCTCCTCTGAAAAAGTGCTCTGTACTCCGATTGCTTTTTTTTTTAGAGATGTGTAATGGGCGGTGAGGAGGTGATTTGTTGCCTTCTCGTCACCTGATTTAACCTTCCGATTGCCATACTACTGCACTGCAATCACGTGCATTGAGGGGTGGTTGCAGGGTGGTCCCATAGAACTACATTAGTCGCGCTTGGCGATGGTACCTGCCAGAAGCGACATGCTGTTTAAGTTTTGGGGCGTCATGTTTACAGCCGTGAGCGGCTGTATGTTATTGTTCAAGTGGACAGCCGGGCAAGGAGGGAGGGGGGGTGCAGGAATTTGGTGATAAAACCGGGGTTCAACCACCTGGTTTTACCACCCCCCATGTGTGAATAACACCATAGACTAAAGCCTCGTACACATGATCGGATTTTCCGCAGACAAAACCTCAGACGTTTGTCCGGAGTTGGCCAGGAACTTGTCTTGCATACAAACGGCAAGGAATTGTTGGCCAACAAACATGAACGTAGTGACGTACTACGTGTTTTTTCAGCAATTTAGCCCCACCCTTTGGGCTCCTTCTTCTAATTTTGTGTTAGTAGAAGTTTGGTGAGTGTTGATTTGCGCTTTTCATTTTGCGCTTTTCATTTCATGCTTTTCAGTTTGTTTCTGAACGGCAGTTCGTCAACCAGACATGTTGCGGAATCGGAGGAGATAACGTGTTATTTATTATTGGCCTTAAAGTTATTGCTTTGACCCAAGTCCAGGCCAGGAACAGGAGGACGAGGATTTCTTGGACCAAAAATTGGTTGCTTTATTAATCGTGACCAAATATATGCCTTTGCTGCAGGAGCTCCAGGAGAATAATCCGGATGATTTTCGGAATTATCTCTGGATGACAGACCCCTGCTTTCACCAACTCTTGCCATTGTTGACCCCCTATATTAAGAAGCAGGACACATGCATGAGGCTTTTATTTTATTTTTTGGTTTAATAATAATGATTTGATGTGGTATATTTTCTTTATTTTTGGATGCATAGAATGTACTTTTTGGTTAAGTTCTGTTGGCAGATAGCATGTAAAATTGACAAGGGACACCAAGATAGTTGTATCTTTGATCTTAAAAACTACAGGATAATGGTGTTGTGGTAACTTGCACCAAAAAAAACAAAAAAAAAAACAAGCAAAATAATATTATTCTTGATATCACTAGAAAATAAAAGCCATTTAAAATACATTTGGCATAACTCCATCAGTATCACCAGCAAAGCAGCTTCATTATTATCCCATTGAAGAAGAAGGGAATTCGCGTGCATTTAGAGGTTTTATAATTTGCAGCGTCACCAATGTTAATTCTCCATTACAAACGCTAGTTTACAAGACCAACCTCTTCCGGCTCTTCCTTGCTTCCGAGCATGCGTGTTTGTACTTTGGACTTTTGTCCGACGGACTTGTGTACACACGCTCGGAAAATCCGACAACAGACATTTGTCTACGGAAAATTTTAAAACATTTGTCCGTGGAAAATCCGACAACAATTGTCCGATGGAGCGTACACTAGGTCTGATTTTCCCTTTGGAAAATCCGATCGTGTGTACGGGGCTTAATTGAGCAGTTAACCCTTCCAGTTTAGGGCATTTGGGCTTTAAATGGTCATTTTCCATATCTTAAAACCTGCAACCTTCATTACACTGACACCTGATGATCCTACCAGGAGGATCTCTGTTCAGTCTCTTCCTGATATAGGGTGACAACATTTTGTCCCTATCCCACAATTATTCCCCTGTGGTGTCACCCTGTCACATAGTCATCTGATGCATGTTTTAACATATGGATGCTTCCACACTGCTCTGTTCCAAAAATGCTGAAAAAAGCACATATGTGTTTTTGTTGCATTTTTGCCACGTTTCTGGATTTGTGACATCAGCATGCATCTGTGAAAAAAAATGCACCAAAAACACAACCGCGGGTGTGTTTTTGATGCGTTTTCAATGCATTTCAAAGGGCAGGAGCGTTTTTGGTGCTGTTTTAAGCGCACACCAAAATAGCAGCAAACAGGACTTTTAAAACTGCAAACGCCAGTGTGTTTTTGATGCGTTTTCAATGCATTTTAATGGGAAGGCGCGTTTTTGGTGTGGCTTTAAACACGCACGGAAAAAAGCAGCAAGCAGGACTTAAACTTCCTTTACTGACTTGTACCTATAGGTAAGCCTATAATAAGACTTACCTATAAGTAGTGTAAATATCACCTAAACGTGCGCCGCTTAGGAGATGTTTACATTAGATGCAGCCAGTGACATCGCTGGTGAATGCGTTCTGAAGGAACGGCCACCCGTGTCTTTCCTTCTGAGCTCTGTGCTGTGAACGCCGGTGTTCTGCCGAGAAAGTTCCACTCGGCGGATAAGGACCCCCCTGCAGCGCCTGCGCAGTAGGATACGGCGGAAATAGCCGAAGGGGAATAGGTCCAAATCAGCTGTAGACGGCGCCTGTAAGAGGGCCCCTCGCGGGCTCGCTTCACTCGCCACGCTTCGGGCACGGCCTCGCTTCGCTCGGCTCTTTTAGATTCCCCTCTAGGTCCACTTGGATGGTAGGGAAGGAACCTGGACCCAGAGCGCAGGCGCCGTGTACAGCTGATTGTCGATCTTGAGCTTCGGCTATCTCCGGCAGCTGTTAGTAGTTCGTACTGCGCAGGCGCAGTACAGGGTGCAGTACAGGGGGGGAACTTACCCGCTGAGGGAACTTATTCGGCAAGACACCGGCTCCCGCGCGCATGACGTCATCGCGGCTCTAGCCAGACACAGAGCTGGAGCCCGCGAACCCGGAAGCAAGCCAGGTGAAGATGGGAGCCCCTGCAGCGCTGACATCGTGGCGCTGGAACAGCTTTGTTATAAAGTAAGTTTCACATAATGTTCTAGTATGCGATGCGCATACTAGCACATTGTGACTTTACCTTGCAGGGGAGGTGTGTTTTTGTCCCGACTTTAATCACGCACCAAAAAAAGCAGCAAGCAGGACTTTTAAAACTGCAACCGCTGGTGTTTTTTTTATGCATTTTTAATGGGGAGGTGCGCTTTTGGTGCGGCTTTAATCACGCACCAAAAAAATCAGAAAGCAGGACTTGTATAACTGCAACTGCTGGTGTTTTTTTTATGCATTTCTAATGGGGAGGTGCGTTTTTTGTTGCGGCTTTAAACACGCACTAAAAAAAAAAGCAGCAAGCAGGACTTTTAAAACTGCACCCGCCGATGTTTGTTTTTTTGATGTATTTTTAATGGGGAGGTGCGTTTTTGGTGCGGCTTTAAACACGCACCAAAAAAAGCAACAAGCAGGACTCTTAAAACTGAAGCCGCTGGTGTTTTTTTGTTGCATTTTTAATGAGGAGGTGCGTTTTTGGTGCGGCTTTATTCACGCACCAAAAAAAAGCAGCAAGCAGGACTTTAAAATCTGCAACCGCTGGTGTGTTTTTTTTTTTTTTTTTATGCATTTTTAATGGGGAGGTGTGTTTTTGTTGCGACTGTAATCACGCACCAAAAAAAGCAGCAAGCAGGACTTTAAAATATGCAACTGCCGGTGTGAAAAGTTTCATAGAATTATTATTATAGAGGATTTACATATATAGCGCAGACATTACAACATATTTAAAGGGATGCATTCTTCTTCTGCTTTTTTAACTGAAATCTGATCAAAAACTGACCGGTGTGAAAGATTTCATAGGATTTATTATTATTATTATTATTATTATTATTATTATTATAGAGGATTTATTTAGCGCCGACAGTTTACACAGTGCTTTACAACCTATTTAAAAGGGTTCCATTTTTTTTCCCGCTGATCAAAAACTGATCGATGTGAAAGGGCCCTATAGACATGATCCCGTGTTGTGAATATTGCATACGTATGCGCGCGCACGTATCGCTTTTTTGTAAATTGCACTCCGGCGTCCCTCCTGATCGCCCCCGGGATGGGACAGCCCTGGCCAAATCTATATCGCCGTATCTAAATAATGACCCGCACGCCTAAAAATGTGTCTATTTATCCGAATGCGCGATCTGTCTCCACGACGCTAACCTCAGATCCTGGAACAGCGGGTGTCTATGTATTCCGCGTTTGACCGCAGCTGTTAAATAAGCTTGCAAGGTTCCCATTCGTACTTTTTTTTTTTTTCCCTCTTCCTTATGTTCTCCCAGGCAGTGTGCTGTTCAGCTGAAGCCTGTTTCTTTTTTTTTTTTTTTTCCTCCCCTCTCTGTGTCTCTGGCAGTCCCAGACTCCAGATGTTCAGAGTGCTAGTTGGGAAGTCCTACTGGCGCCACTTAGGGCAGAGGGCAGGGGAAAGGCACGCGAGCTGGAACCCAAAGCACTCAGTCACTGCAGGATTTGGCACATTCCCCAGCATTTTGCTGGCAGCCTCCCCAGCTCTCTCCTGGCCATCTGTTCCAAAAACACACTTTCAGAGCCTCATCATCACTCAGGATACAACAGTAAGAGCAGCTGTTTCAGAGGCACCAGAAAAAAAAAAAAAAGAAAAAAAAAAAGGAGACTGTGTGCTAAAGGTCTCTTTATGAGAGAGGAAACCAGTTGGGGCTTCATAAAACCTAAAGGCTGCAGCACAGGAATTCAACAGTCGCATGCCAGAGATACTGGATCTCTACAGCTTTATCAGACCTAAAATAGATAACGCACCGGGGGGGGGGTGCATCGTTGTAGAAATTCATAATATCGCAGAATAAAAAAATGATCTGAAGCAGTGGCGGCTGTGTAGTGGGGGGGGGGGGGCACAATCAAACTGGAAAATTCTGAAAAAAACATCAATTGCAGCCCCACTGTGCCATCAATCGCAGCCACTGTGCCATCAATCGCAGCCACTGTGCCATCAATCGCAGCCACTGTGCCCACCAATTGCCGCCACTGTGCCATCAATCGCAGCCACTGTGCCATCAATCGCAGCCACTGTGTCCACCAATTGCCGCCACTGTGCCATCAATCGCAGCCAGTGTGCCCACCAATTACCGCCACTGTGCCATCAAATGCAGCCACTGTGCCCATCAAACGCAGCCCAACTGTGCCATCAATCGCAGCCACTGTGCCATCAAATGCAGCCACTGTGCCATCAAATGCAGCCACTGTGCCATCAAATGCAGCCACTGTGCCCATCAATTGCTGCCACTGTTCCCCATCAAACGCAGCCACTGTGCCCATAAAATGCAGCCACTGTGCCATCAAACGCGGCCACTTTTCCCATCAATTGCTGCCACTGTGCCCATCAATTGCTCCCACTGTGCCCCATCAAATGCAGCCACTGTGCCATATCAAATACTGCCAGTGTGCCTCCCGCCGGCCCGCGTCTGCACTTACCTGTCTCGGTGGGACAGCTCCTCGATGTCTCCTCCCGTCCTCTCTTCCAGTCCTCTGCCATGATTGGACGTCTGGCGTTTCAGGCAAACAGGTGATGGGTAACAGATCCAAGCACCTGATTGGCGGTTTAGTTTTAGGAAAGCAAATATTCATTCGCTTTTCTAACACAGCTGAGTGACCTGTGAGCACCCAGCATGAATCTATCTATTGGTGAGAGAGGGGGCGGTACCCGTGCGCCCTTAATGCACGGGCCGCTACTGATCCAAAGTAAGTAAAAAAAAAAAAATTTGTGTAAGCCCCCGACTTTGCCAAATCGCAGCCTATTGCCCGCAACAGCACTGTCCCAGCCAGTGCGATGCCGCACCGATTCCCAAAAGTAGTTCCTGCACTACTTTTGCCAACTTCGGGTGTAATTTCAATAGACATCTGTGCATGAACCCGCACAAATGTCATTCAAATCGACCCGGCCCCCTACCCCCAAAGTCGCACTGAAATACGGGTTTGAAATCATGCGAGTTGAACTCTCCTCTCTTCTCTCCTCTCTCCCCCTCCCTCCCTGCCTGTCAGCTCCATGTTCTGTACCCCCCCCCCCCCCGCCGCTATTAGTACAAATAAAAAAATGAGAAATGGTCACTGGCAGCCCCTCTATTATAGTCAGGCATACCACACTGTATTAGTCTTTTATAAAAACGAGGCATGTGAATATCCTTTTAGAGCGATCTTCAGGCCGGTCACGTGACTCTCGGCCGGTTTCCAGAGCCTCTGTGGGAGGGAGCGGCTTAGCGGCCAAGTGACCTCCCCAGCTGACATCAGAGGGAGATCTCGGCCCCTCCTGCAGAAGCCGTGTATTGGAGATGTAAAGCGGCCGCGAGTCATGTGACCGGCCTGAAGATTGCCCGAAAAAGGGATTTAAAGGTATTACATGCCTCGTGTTTTATAAAAGACATGTACAGTGTGCTATGGCTAGCTCTAATAGAGGGGCTGGCACTGATTTGTATATATGGGTTCACAAACACTTTAAGCCTAGTACACAGGGGCCGAATGTATCAGCTCCCGATCAGCATTATCAGCCAATGGCTGAGAGCGCTGACCGGAGTGTTCTGGCAGGGGGAGGGCACAACAGCTCAGTGCGGGAGATTACTGTACTAACATAAGATCATTAGTACCGTGACAGCTTTTTTTCATTCAACCCGCTGGGTTAACGGGAAAAAAACTCATAGTGTGTACCAGGCTTTAGAGATCTCAAGGCTTATGTGTTACATTGTATGTTAATGATTTTAAAAAACCGTCCCCAAATCTGTCCGTAATTGTACATTGCTAGCTATTTTAAATAGAAGCTGCCAATAGGGTCCAATGTATAATTCTGCTCCAAAGAAACAGCTAGAAAGGTAAGAAATGTTTTATTTCTTTAGATATGATGTGTGAATGGGAACACATTATAACCGTATAGTGAGGGTTTATCAGATGTGACTGCAGATATGAAAATACACTCTAAAAAAAAAAAAAAAAAAAGATTTTCGATGGGAATCTGCAGATCCCTGAAACCTTGGGTTGTCTGAAATGCAAATATTGACTTGCAGAAAGAACGTTGGGGGCTAGGCTGCTCCCTCACGCCCAGTGGCGGCTGGTGCTCAAAATTTTGGGGGGGGGGGGGCAAACAAACTGAAAAATACTGAACCCCACCCCCATCAATTGCAGCCTCGCTGTGCCCATCAAATGCAGCCACTTGTGACCATCATATGCAGCCATTGTGCCCATCATATGCAGCCATTGTGCCCATCATATGCAGCCACTTGTGCCCATCATATGCAGCCACTTGTGCCCATCATATGCAGCCATTGTGCCCATCATATGCAGCCACTTGTGCCCATCATATGCAGCCACTTGTGCCCATCAAATGCAGCCACTTGTGCCGATCATATGCAGCCACTTGTGCCCATCAAATGCAGCCACTTGTGCCGATCATATGCAGCCACTTGTGCCCATCAAATGCAGCCACTTGTGCCCATCATATGCAGCCACTTGTGCCCATCAAATGCAGCCACTTTTGCCCATCATATGCAGCCACTTTGCCCATCAAATGCAGCGATTTTTGCCCAGTATATGCAGCCACCTATGCCCATCACATGCAGCCACTTGCCCATCAAATGCAGCCACTTGTGCCCAGTATATGTAGCCACTTGTGCCCATCATATGCAGCCACTGTGCCCATCAAATGCAGCCACTGCCCCCCCCCCCCACGCGTGGCTCTGACAGAGCCAAGGGGACTTACCGTAGCACCGCAGCAGTCTCCTCTGCTCCTCTTCCCAAGCGCCAGGCATCCAATAGGGTTGCCCAGTGCTTTGGCCAATCAGAAAGCAGGTCTGACTCCCTGCCTCCTGATTGGCAGGGAGGAAGGTTAATGTGGAAATTGTGAAAATCAATTCGATATCGCCCTGAGCCCACCCTATTTTGAAGCTGATTAGAGCCTCTGGCTCTAATCAGGTGCTTCAAAAAGTACCACCCCCGCCATAGGAATCCACAGTGCACAGGCCCCCACTTGGTCAATAAATGTGACAGCCAGACTCCATGACCCACAGTATGGTGGGAGAGGCTTTAGGGGGTAGAGCAGTAATTGACTTTATTCCTCCAAGTCGTAATTTGCATATGAGTGTGCGCTGTTTTTCTGGGGTCCCAGGGGCTCATCAGGAGATCACATTCAGGCAATTGGAGGTAAGTGTTATAACAATTCTATATCCATGGGCAGGCTATGACCTCCGAAGTGATACACTAACACTGCACAAAGTCAGCCCCCAATCCATACCATAAGGTGCAGGTCCGGTTCGCAGTCATACATGCTTGAATGTGTATAAGGAGGTTCCCAGGACTCCAGCAGATGAAAAGTCCAATAAAGTCTATCCAAAACACCACAGCTCAAAATAGGCAGGGATCATGGATGTTAACGCGTTTCATTAAGAGCACATTTAGAGTGAAACGCTTTAACATCCATATTCCCTGCCTGTTTTGAGCTGTGATGCTTTGCATTATGGATTATTAATTTTGTGGACTTTTCATCTGTTGGAGTGCAGACAACCTCCTTATGTACATTCAGGTACCTAAGACTATGACCTCTGCCGCTTCTGGTGGACCAATCTCATGGGAAAACTGATTGTCCTCTTTGGTCGACCTCTATATATAGATAGCAAGTAAACAATGCTAGATTGTTCGATATTCAACTTTTGATTTTTTTTTTTTGATCTAGAAGTCTTTCCATTCTACGGTTATATATTTAGCGAACATATACAGTACCTTCCTATACTATATACTGCTGGCGGCACACCCCCCGGGGTTGTGGTTTGCTCAGATTCCTCGTGTTTGGGACGCGTTTTTGTGTCAGTATCATGTTTTTGAGGGAGAGCTCATTCATTTCCCTTCACATGGCTTCTGGAGGAATGTTCATTGTTCTGTAGATCATACAGGAAGCTGACTTTGCTGCTTCATGCAGAGAGCAGCTGGGGTGTGAGCGTGGATGGTACACAAGGAACACGTATGAAGCGGACACCAGCCACACCCAGGGGCATGTTCTGAAAACGGAGGAAGAATTGGGCTTTAACCACTTCAGCCCCGGAAAGGTTTGACCCCCTTCATGACCAGGCCATTTCTTGCGATACGGCACTCTGTTATTTTAACTGACCGTTGCGCAGTCGTGCGACGCTGTACACAAATATAATTTATGTCATTTTTTTTCCCCCCACAAATAGAGCTTTCTTTTGGTGGTACTTGATTACTTCTGCAGTTTTTATTTTTTGCGTTATAAACAAAAAAAAAAACACGTACATTTTGAAAAAATAAACAATATTTTACTTTCTGCTATAAAACATATGCAATAAAAAAATGTAAAAAATCTAATTTCTTCATCAATTTAAAAAGCTAAAAGGCTGCCCTGCTGCAGTAAATGTACGCTTAAAGTGATTGTAAAGTATCGCCTTTTTTTTTCTCTCTAAAAATAACAAACATGTTATACTTACCACTCTGTTGCAGTGGATTTGTACAGAGCAGCCCTGATCCTCCTCTTCTTGGGCCCCGCTTCTCTGCTTCTGGCCCCTCCATCCTGTCGAGTGCCCCCCACAGCAATTAGACATCAAAGAAATCCTGGACAGCCGCACTCCAAAAATATTTGCCTTTATTCAATAAAGTGTCATCCAAAATACAGGTCACAGCAGAGTGGAACAAAGCTTACGCGTTTCACACTACACAGAGTGCTTAGTTCTAGCTATGACAGCACTCTGTAGTGTGAAACGCGTAAGTTTTGTTCCACTCTGCTGTGACCTGTATTTTGGATGACACTTTATTGAATAAAGGCAAATGTTTTTGGAGAGCGGCTGTCCAGGATTTCTTTGAAGTCTAACTGCTACAGCATTGTCAGCACCTGGACTTCTAGACTGAAGGAGATGCCTTTTACTTTGATCTGACCCACCTGGAGCGGTGATTAGGGATGAGCCGAACACCCCCCGGTTCGGTTCGCACCAGAACCCGCGAACGGACCGCAAGTTCGCACGAACGTTAGAACCCCATTGACGTCTATGGGACTCGAACGTTCGAAATCAAAAGTGCTCATTTTAAAGGCTAATTTGCATGGTATTGTCCTAAAAAGGGTGTGGGGACCCGGGTCCTACCCCAGGGGACATGTATCAATGCAAAAAAAACTTTTAAAAACGGCCGTTTTTTCGGGAGCAGTGATTTTAATGATGCTTAAAGTAAAAAAAAAAAAGTGAAATATTCCTTTAAATATCGTACCTGGGGGGTGTCTATAGTATGCCTGTAAAGTGACGCGTGTTTCCCATGTTTAGAACAGTCCCTGCACCAAATGTCATTTTTAAAGGAAAAAATCTCATTTAAAACTGCTTGCGGGTTTAATGTCATGTCGGGTCCTGGCAATATGGATGAAAATCAGTGAGACAAACGGCATGGGTACCCCCCAGTCCATTACCAGGCCCTTTGGGTCTTGTATGGATATTAAGGGGAACCCCGCACCCAAATTAAAATAAGGAAAGGTCCCTATATACTCTGAACAGCAGTATACAGGCGGTGCAAACAAGACAGGGACTGTAGGTTTGTTGTTAAGTAGAATCTGTTTGTAATTTTGAACATTTTTAACGTGTTTAGCTCCAGCCAAAAAATCTTTTCTAAGCTTTTTGGAAAACATAGGGAAGGGTTATCACCCCTGTGACATTTGTTTTGCGTCTTTCCTCCTCTTCAGAAGATTTCACCTCACTTTTTTGTCCCAATGAAAAATGTTTTTTGAAAATTTGGGTTTTTTTGTGGAACAAGGATTGGAAAGCATCAGTGGAAAGGAGAAATTGTTTTCCCATATTAACTCTTACATGAGAGAATTTCCCTTCCTAGGGGTAGATTTCATCTCACTTCCTGTTGTCTCCTTCCGTTTGCAAGTAGGAGTCGTTTGTAAGTTAGATGTTTGAAAGTAGGGTCCTGCCCTATATACTCAGCAGAAATTTGGGCCTTAGGTGTTGCTGTGGCCAAAACACTGTAAGCCCTCACAGGGCCCTGCTGTGAAATATTAGATCAAGAATTGTAATTACATGCCCCTGTTGAACAGGAGCTGAAAAATTAGGCCTTAGGCACTGGTGCTGGTGCCACAACACTGCAACCCCTCACAGACACTCTAGTTGGAACGCAGGAACGAGCCCTGCTGCAAAGTATTGCATCAAAAATTGTAATTACATGCCCCTGTTAGACAGGGGCAGAAAAATTGGGCCTTAGGCACTGGTGCTGGTGCCACAACACTGCAACCCCTCACAGACACTCTAGTTGGAACGCAGGAACGAACCCTGCTGCAAAGTATTGCATCAAAAATTGTAATTACACGCCCCTGTTAGACAGGGGCAGAAAAATTGGGCCTTAGGCACTGGTGCTGGTGCCACAACACTGCAACCCCTCACAGACACTCTAGTTGGAACGCAGGAACGAGCCCTGCTGCAAAGTATTGCATCAAAAATTGTAATTACACGCCCCTGTTAGACAGGGGCAGAAAAATTGGGCCTTAGGCACTGGTGCTGGTGCCACAACACTGCAACCCCTCACAGACACTCTAGTTGGAATGCAGGAACGAGCCCTGCTGCAAAGTATTACATCAAAAATTGTAATTACACGCCCCTGTTATACAGGGGCTGAAAAATTGTGCCTTAGGCACTGGTGGTGGCGCCCAGAACCAAAAATGTTCTTACAAGCTATCAGCGTGATGATTGAGGAGGAAGAGGATAATTACTCAGGGATAGTCACTCAGCATCAGCATAGGCAGTCTTTGAAGGGATCTGAAAAAAATTATTCAGTTACATCAGCATCAGGTGCTTGGTAGCTGGTGGTGATCCAAGACTGATTCATTTTTATGAAGGTCAGCCGATCGACCGAGTCAGTGGACAGACGCACCCTGTGATCGGTTACCACGCCTCCAGCAGCACTGAATGTGCGTTCCGAAAGAACGCTGGATGCAGGACAGGCCAGTAGCTCAATTGCATACTGTGCAAGCTCTGGCCAGTGATCCATCCTCAAGACCCAGTAACCCAGAGGATTTTCGGTGGGAAAGGTGTCCAAGTCTGATCTTGCCCCTAGGTATTCCTGCACCATGTAAAACAGACGCTGGCGATGGTTGCTGGAACCGATCATACCTTGGGGCTGCGGACCAAAAAATTGTCTGAACGCATCGGTCAGACGGCCACCTTCTCCACCGCTCCTTCTTTGACTGACCGAAGCCTCAGCAACACGTTGTCCAGAAACAGGAGTTTGTAACCTCCCAGTCTCTGGGAACGCGTTGCACAGACCTTTCTGCAAGGCCTCCCGAAGATGTTTCATCCTCTGCTCCCTCTGCGATGGCAAGATAAGGTCCGCAACCTTACCCTTGTAACGTGGATCAAGGAGGGTTGCCAGCCAGTATTGGTCCTTCTCCTTGATACCACGAATACGAGGATCCTTACGCAGGCTTTGCAGGATCAGGGAGGCCATGCAGCGTAGGTTTGCTGAGGCATTCGGTCCGGAGTCCTCTGGGTCACTAAGGACAACAACGTCCGCAGCCACCTCCTCCCAGCCACGTACAAGTCCATGTGTTCCTTGGGACTGATCCCTTAAAGACTGATGATGCTGAGTGCCAGGCTCCACCTCCATACTGACACAATCTTCCTCCTCCTCCTCCTCCTCCTCCTCGTCCTCTTCCTGTGTGATCGGCGGGCACGCAGGAACACTGTCTGGATAAAGGGGGCCTTGAGAGCTAAGGAAGTCCTCCTCTTCCTGCCTCTGTTCTGCCTCAAGTGCCCTGTCCATTATTCCACGCAGCGTGTGCTCCAACAGGTGGACAAGGGGGACAGTGTCACTGATGCATGCACTGTCAGTGCTCACCATCCTCGTGGCCTCCTCGAATGGTGACAGGACAGTGCATGCATCCCTGATCATGGCCCACTGGCGTGGGGAAAAAAAACCAAGGTCCCCTGACCCTGTCCTGGTGCCATAGTCGCACAGGTACTCATTTATGGCCCTCTGCTGCGTGTGCAGCCGCTGCAGCATGGCCAATGTCGAGTTCCACCTGGTGGGCATGTCACAGATTAGGCGGTTCTTGGGCAGGTTAAACTCCTTTTGGAGGTCCGTCAGCCGAGCACTGGCATTATATGACCGGCGGAAATGCACACAGACTTTCCTGGCCTGCCTCAGGACATCCTGTAAGCTCGGGTACCTGCCCAAGAACCGCTGCACCACCAAGTTAAGGACGTGAGCCAAACAGGGCACATGGGTCAGTTGTCCCTGTCGGAGGGCAGAGAGGAGGTTGGTGCCATTGTCGCAAACCACCATTCCTGCCTTAAGTTGGCGTGGCGTCAACCACCTCTGAACCTGCCCCTGCAGAGCTGACAGAACCTCTGCCCCAGTGTGGCTCCTGTCCCCCAAGCACACCAGCTCAAGCACCGCATGGCATCTTTTGGCCTGCGTACTTGCGTAGCCCCTTGAACGCCTACGGAGCACCGCTGGTTGCGAGGAAGAGGCCATGGAGGAAGAAGAAGAGGAGGGGGTGGAGGAGAGAGGTGTGTCACAATCAGCATTTTGGAGGCGTGGTGGCGGAACAACCTCCAACACTACTGCACCTTGTCCTGCATCCTTCCCAGCTGCCAGCAGAGTCACCCAATGCGCCGTGAAACTTAAGTAACGTCCCTGTCCATGCCTGCTGGACCATGAGTCAGCGGTAATATGCACCTTACCGCTGACCGCCCTGTCCAGCGAGGCATGGACATTGCCTTCCACATGCCGGTAGAGAGCTGGAATCGCCTTCCGTGAGAAAAAGTGGCGTTTGGGTACCTGCCACTGAGGAACCGCACATTCCACAAACTCACGGAAGGGGGCAGAGTCTACCAACTGAAAAGGCAGCAGTTGAAGTGCTAGCAATTTTGCCAAGCTAGCATTCAACCGCTGGGCATGTGGATGGCTGGGAGCAAACTTCTTTCGGCGGTGCAGCAGCTGGGGCAGGGAAATTTGCCTGGTACAATCTGGCGTCGGTGTACCAAAAGCAGATTGCCCACAAGTACTTGGCTGTGACACACCTAATTCTACACCTTCATTCCTCTCACTGCAGGTCTCAGAGAGGACTGAAGGTCTAGTGGGGTTGGAAATCTCAGCTGATGAGGAGCAAGGAGAGATCCTCTTTGTTCTTTGGTGTGGGTCTTTTAGATATGCTTGCCAACGAACTGCATGGCAGGTCAACATATGTCTGGTCAAGCATGTGGTACCCAAGCGGGAGATGTTTTGGCCACGCGAGATACGCTTGAGACATATGTTGCAAATAGCAGCGGTGCGATCTGATGCACTCGTCTCAAAAAAGGCCCACACCAAAGAACTTTTTGAATAACGCGCAGAGACTGCAGCGCCCTGCACATGTGGAGCTTTGGGGTGTGATGCAGTCAATGTGCTGCCCTTAGGCTGGCCCCTGGAGGGCATCCTGCCTCGTTGGTGATGTGCCGCCTCCTCCTCCTCCTCCTCCTCCTCTCTCCTATCAGGCACCCACGTTGAGTCAGTGACCTCATCATCCCCTCCCTCCTCATCACTGGAGCAAACCTGGCAGTATGCTGCAGCAGGGGGAGCATGACTGCCAGATTGCTGTCCTTCTTGGGCACCCCCTCTGTCCGTGCTCATGTTACTGCCTTCATCGAGCTCAGTATCATCATCAGAGCCTTCCAAACGCTGGGCATCCTCCTGGAGCATGTACCCAACACTGTGGTCAAACAGTTCGAGGGAATCCTCATGAGGACATGGTGGAGCTAGGGAAGGAGTCACTGATGACATTGAGCTGAGGGAAGAGGCCGCTGCTTTGCCAGACAAAGCACCCTGGGCATGGGTGAGAGAGGATGAGGAGGATGAGGACGGCTTGGTCATCCACTCGACCAAGTTTTCTGCATGTTGCGGCTCAACACGGCCAGCTGCCGAAAAAAAGGCCAAGCGTGTCCCATGGCCACGTGCTGATGAGGATGCACCGTCTCCACGACCAGCACTAGACACAGAGCCTGCTTGCCCTCTCTTATTGGCTTGTGACTGTCTGCCTCTCCTTCTTGGCCTTCCAGACATACTAATGGCCTGTAGCTGCACTAAGCTGGGATAGAACACCTGTAATTTTCTTCAGGTAGCTTTATATACTGTAACCAGACAAGCCTGCCTGTCAGTAGGAAGATAACAGGAACGGATCTAGCTGAACACTGTGAGCAGGACGCACTGCACTAAATGTAAATAGCAGGAACGGATCTAGCTGAACACTGTGAGCAGGACGCACTGACTGCACTAAATGTAAATAGCAGGAACGGATCTAGCTGAACACTGTGAGCAGGACGCACTGCACTAAATGTAAATAGCAGGAACAGATCTAGCTGAACACTGTGAGCAGGACGCACTGCACTAAATGTAAATAGCAGGAACGGATCTAGCTGAACACTGTGAGCAGGACGCACTGACTGCACTAAATGTAAATAGCAGGAACAGATCTAGCTGAACACTGTGAGCAGGACGCACTGCACTAAATGTAAATAGCAGGAACGGATCTAGCTGAACACTGTGAGCAGGAGGCACTGACTGCACTAAATGTAAATAGCAGGAACAGATCTAGCTGAACACTGTGAGCAGGACGCACTGCACTAAATGTAAATAGCAGGAACAGATCTAGCTGAACACTGTGAGCAGGACGCACTGCACTAAATGTAAATAGCAGGAACGGATCTAGCTGAACACTGTGAGCAAGACGCACTGACTGCACTAAATGTAAATAGCAGGAACAGATCTAGCTGAACACTGTGAGCAGGACGCACTGCACTAAATGTAAATAGCAGGAACAGATCTAGCTGAACACTGTGAGCAGGACGCACTGCACTAAATGTAAATAGCAGGAACGGATCTAGCTGAACACTGTGAGCAGGACGCACTGACTGCACTAAATGTAAATAGCAGGAACGGATCTAGCTGAACACTGTGAGCAGGACGCACTGCACTAAATGTAAATAGCAGGAACGGATCTAGCTGAACACTGTGAGCAGGACGCACTGCACTAAATGTAAATAGCAGGAACGGATCTAGCTGAACACTGTGAGCAGGACGCACTGACTGCACTAAATGTAAATAGCAGGAACGGATCTAGCTGAACACTGTGAGCAGGACGCACTGCACTAAATGTAAATAGCAGGAACGGATCTAGCTGAACACTGTGAGCAGGACGCACTGCACTAAATGTAAATAGCAGGAACGGATCTAGCTGAACACTGTGAGCAGGACGCACTGCACTAAATGTAAATAGCAGGAACGGATCTAGCTGAACACTGTGAGCAGGACGCACTGCACTAAATGTAAATAGCAGGAACGGATCTAGCTGAACACTGTGAGCAGGACGCACTGCACTAAATGTAAATAGCAGGAACGGATCTAGCTGAACACTGTGAGCAGGACGCACTGCACTAAATGTAAAGAGCAGGAACAGATCTAGCCTAATCTAGCTCTCAAATCAAATGACACTGTCTGTCTCTCTCTCTATCAGCACACCGGAACACACTACACAGGGCCGCCGTGCAGGCGGCCTTATATAGTGTGGGGCGTGTACTAAATCCCCTGAGCCATAATTGGCCAAAGCCACCCTGGCTTTGGCCAATTACAGCTCTCTCTACTGACGGCGCTGTGATTGGCCAAGCATGCGGGTCATAGTGCATGCTTGGCCAATCATCAGCCAGCAATGCACTGCGATGCCGCAGTGAATTATGGGCCGTGACGCGCCACACGAATTTGGCGCGAACGGCCCATAACGTTCGCAATTCGACGGACGGTCGAACAGCCGATGTTCGAGTCGAACATGGGTTCGACTCGAACACGAAGCTCATCCCTAGCGGTGATACCCTCTCTCTACTTGGATTTCTGGACTTTGCCCCCACAGCAAGCAGCTTACTATGGGGGCACTGGAGCCAAGTCACCGCTCCCTGTGTCCATTCAGACACATAGCCCAGTTCGGCCCCGCCCCCTCTCTATATTCTGATTGGCTAACTGACTTTGATTGACAGCAGTGGGAGCCATTCAGGAGGGGAGTCCCGGATGGCTGAGGCTCTCGTGGACATCACTGGAGAGAGATGGAACTCAGGTAAGTATTAGGGGGTGCAGCGGTAGCTGCTGCATACACAAGGCTTTTTATCTTAATGCATAGCATGCATTAAGATAAAAAAAAACCTTCTGACTACAAGCACTTGCACCAAATTAATTATTTTCATATTTTCTGCACAAATTTATTTTTATTTTTATGAACCTAAATCTTAAAGAGAATAGTATAGAATACAATAGAATTTAAATGAACCCTAAGGGTAATCTTTGTATAAGGACCTTGCAGCTTGTACCACCAGGAACACTGCACACCGCCGCTCTCTTGTCCTCATAACCCGGGATGCATGCTGCATACAGCAACACCTTATCCATACCTGCCAACGAATGAAGAGAAATTAACAGGACACCTTCAAGGGGTCAAGAAGAAAAATGCAGCACACATAGTGTGTCCCTCGCTAAACACTTATGGTTGTGGTCAAAAGTGGCACATTTTGACACAGCATTGGTGATAGTGGATGCAATAATAGCCCCCAGCATTGGCATCGTTGCATGCAAAGATAACCCCCAGTGTTGGTGTCAGGGACCACAATAATAACCCTTAGCATTGGTGTCAGTGACCATAATAACCCCCAGCATTGGTGTCAGTGACCATAATAATAACCCCCAGAATTGGTGTCAGTGACCATAATAACCCCCAGCATTGGTGTCAGTGACCATAATAACCCCCAGCATTGGTGTCAGTGACCATAATAACCCATAGCATTGGTGTCAATGACCATAATAATAACCCCCAGCACTGGTGTCAGTGACCATTATAACCCCCAGCATTGGTGTCAGTGACCATAATAACCCCCAGCATTGGTGTCAATGACCATAATAATAACCCCCAGCACTGGTGTCAGTGACCATTATAACCCCCAGCATTGGTGTCAGTGACCATAATAACCCCCAGCATTGGTGTCAATGACCATAATAATAACCCCCAGCACTGGTGTCAGTGACCATTATAACCCCCAGCATTGGTGTCAGTGACCATAATAACCCTCAGCACTGCTGTTAGTGACCATAATAAACCCCAGCACTGCTGTCAGTGACCATAATAACCCCCATCACTGCTGTCAGTGACCATAATAACCCCCAGCAGTGGTGTCAGTGGACATAATAACCCCCCAGAACTGGTGACCGTAACCATAATAACCCCCAGCATTGGTGTCAGTGACCATAATAACCCTCAGCACTGCTGTTAGTGACCATAATAAACCCCAGCACTGCTGTCAGTGACCATAATAACCCCCATCACTGCTGTCAGTGACCATAATAACCCCCAGCAGTGGTGTCAGTGGACATAATAACCCCCCAGAACTGGTGACCGTAACCATAATAACCCCCAGCATTGGTGTCAGTGACCATAATAACCCCCAGCATTGGTGCCAGTATATGCAATATTAACCCATTCCCACTGCCAGCCCTTTAGGAGGATCTAAATGCCAGGAGGTGGAGGTGGGCATTCAGATCATGTAAATGCTGATATTGGCTGTCACGGTGGTCACATGATCAGAAGCTACTGATTGCAAGTATGCATCAGACGCTTTCCATCTCACTGTAGTTACTGTGCTGGGAGTACGCCCACGAGGTTGGAAATCTGTGTAAGAGGAGATTTTACCCTTATTGTGGAGAGTTTTTCTCCCACTTCCTGTTGTATCTTGAAGACAGGAAGTTAAGAGAATTCTCCCAAATGGGATACAGCAAGAAAGAAAAAAAAGGAGTTTTAGCCATTCCTTACTCTAATCTAAAACTGTAAAGGTATTCTACCTATCATAAGAGAAATATTGCAAAATAATTGCAATACTGAAATTGCTCATTTCTTGGCAGTTTTTCTGACCCCTTGTATGCTGTCCATACAGGGCATGTCCCCTCACCAGTACCACGTAGGCCACACCAACCTGCATGGTAAAATGTAGACTTTTATTGCGTGGGCAGCTGTCAGTGTCGGCTCCATCAAGGTGCAATGCAATGTGCATTTTAGCACAGTCATTGCTCTCTGTTCTGATCCTCCAGCGCTCACTAGATCACCGGGCTGTGGAGGGGGTGGGATTGGCTGGCTCAGGCTCCCAGCGACGTGTTGAGAGCCTGAGCCAGCTGCCAGTCAGGCATCTGGGTGGATTTCGACATTATTGTTGGGATACTGCCAGAGCCTGGACTGGCTTTAGCTCCCTATCAGGCGATTCTGGGTCACAGGCGTGCACAAGTAAGTGGCCCACAAGAGAAGTATGACTATCAAAACTTCTGTTTTAAAGTATTGCTAAAGGTAAACCTTCCTTTTTTTGCGCTTTGAAGAGTAGAGAGGGATTAGAACCTCTTATCACCAAGAGTGAATGTGAAAGAAAATCCCAGAATTTTGGGTTGTCACCAAAACAGGAATATAGTAGAAATCATCCAATGGGGACACTAGTTGAGACGACAGACAGGGATTTCCTCTTACTTCCTGTTTTATCTATGGGACAGGAAGTGAAGGGATGTCTGCCCAATGGGACAGGGATGGCAAAAAAAAACCTAACAGGGGTTATAATCCTCCCTTACTCTATCCAAAAAAAAAAAAGTTTTGTCTTTAGTTCTACTTAAAGATTTTTTATTGCTCTGACAGAGAAGACATGACTGATTTTATTTCACTCTATATCGTCCCTCTGTTATGCCTTCCTCCACACATTTTCATCATTTTTAATGCCTATGGTTGTAGATAGCCCTGTTCCTGGAACCGGTGTCAGGATGGTGAGATTTGGGTTTTATTAAAGTACAAGGCAGAGCTGTATTTCTTCCACTACTTGCCATTAAGTCTGATCCTAAGTCTTGCATATGTCCCAGTGCTATGCACCAGTTCCCTGAATACCACAGTACAGAAGGCTGCTGGGTGTGTGTTCATACATACTGTATTATACTGCCCTCTAGTGGCTGATAGTTATGGACACTATAGTCTCTTCAAAGCTTTTAGGATAGCCAGGAGCATGTGATCAGTTTAAACCAACTCCACAAAAAAATGTAAATGATGCCCCCCCCCCCCCCCCCCGGGTAAAATAATTTTTAAATATAATGACAGGTGGCAACTCCAGTCTTTGCTCTCTTTGAAAACTACAGCCACCCCTTATATCTAAAGTTAACCACACACTATACAATCTGATTGTACAATCTATGCACAGTCTGCTATAGCTTAATCATAACTATGTAATATGAGGACAAACCTAAACAACCCATTCAATTAGAATTCAGACAGGCCCTTGCACTCCCTAACTGATGGTAGGTTTAACCACTTCAGCTTCCGGAAGGTTTACCCCCCCCCCCCCCTTTGTGGCCAGGCCATTTTTTGCGATACGGCACTGCATTATTTTAACTGACAATTGCATGGTCGTGCGACACTGTAAACAAATAAAATTTTATGTCCTTTTTTTCCCGACAAATAGAGCTTTTTTTGGTGGTATTTTATCACCTCTGCGGTTTTATTTTTTGCGCTATAAATAAAAAAAAAAGACTGACAATTTTGAAAAAAAATAAATATTTTTTTACTTTCTGCTATAAAACACATCCAATAAAAAAACATGTAAAAAATCAAATTTCTTCATCGATTTAGGCCAATATGTATTCTGCTACATATTTTTAGTAAAAAAAAAATTCAAACAAGCACATATTGCTTTGCGCAAAAGTTATAGCGTCTACAAACGATGAGATATTCTTATTGATTTATTTATTTTTTTGTACTAGTAATGGCGGCGATCAGCAACTTCTGACACTTTTTGGGGACCAGTAACACTAATACAGTGATCAGTGCTAAAAAATATGCACTGTCATTGTACTAATGACACTGGCAGGGAAGGGGTTAGCAGGGGAAAATAAAAGTTTTTAAATATGTTCCTAGCAAGTGCTTACTCACTGTGTGGGAGGTGCTTCTACTAAGGGAAGGCACTGATCCGTGTTCCTTCTTTGCAGGAACACAGGATCAATGTCTTCCCTACTGACAGAACGGCAATCTGCCTTGTTTACTTAGGCAGATCGCCATTCTGCCTGTGTAACAAACAATCGGCGGGTGCTGGTGGACATCGAGTCTGCAGTACAGACTGCTAGGCTCTTGTTGTGTGTTATTACAGCAGGAGCAGGTCGCTGGCAGCGCGCACGCGCGTGCGCTCCAGACCCGGAAGTGTCCGCCCTGCTACAGTATATGTACGGTGGGTGGTTGTGAAGCGGTTAAAGGAGATTGTACAAACAGATTGGATAGTGCATGGTCTGCCTTCAGCTGGCAACGCTACAAAAGCCGTGGGGATACAGCCTGCATGGCACAACACTAAAACACCTACAGTGAGGTAAGTGCACGGCCGGGTTGCCATTGCTGACCTCCTTCTTATAATACACATTTCCTGGCTATCTCTGCTATCCAGGACAATTATGATGATAAGGAAGTCAGAACTAGAATTATCATAAGTGGAGTTTCTCTTCATCTGATCTTTTAAATATGTTGCTTATGCCTCTTAGTTTTCTAACAACGTCATAGGTGGCAACTGAACCCAGGACTCCAGTGCTACCAGAAAGGAGTGCCAACTACCATGCGTTGTAGACATGTGCCAGTCGTTTAGTTCCGAATTAGGTTTTTAATGAATTTTGACAAATTCGTTAATTCCCAAATTTTTGAATTTCCAAAATTACAAAATTACAAATTTCAGAAAATTAGAAATTTTGGAAATTTTCATAATTTTGGAAATTCAACATTTCGGAAATTTGAAATTCAGAAATTCAACATTTGGGAAATTCGAAATTTCGGAAATTGGAAAATTTCCAAAATTAGAACATCTCGGAAATTCGGAAGTTCGGAAATTCGAAAGTTCGGAAGTTCGGAAATTCGAAAGTTCAGAATTAGGAAATTCGAATATTTGAAATTTCATAAATTTAAAAATTCGAACATTTGGAAATGTGAAAATCCAAGAATTAGAATGAAAATCTAAAAATTCAAAAGAATGAAAATCTTAAAAATGAAAAACCCGAAAATCTGAAATAATAACTAACTAATAATAAATATTAAATTATAGGTATTGGAATTTCCTTTCAAATTTGGCTGTTAGTGAACATAACGAGTACGAATTTATCCGAAGTTACGAATTATGTGAAATAACAAATGCCGTATCTAAACGAATGGAATGTAACAATCTAATAATAATAATAATAATAAAACCTTTTTATTATTATTATTTATTATTACTTTGTTCCATTCCATTTGTTTAGATGTGGTATTTGTTATTTCGGATAATTCGTAGCTTCAGATAAATTCGTATTTGTTACGTTCACAAACAGCCAAATTTGAAAGGAAATTCCAATACCTATAATTTTATAGTTAATTATTATTTCAAATTCTAATGATTTTCTTTCTTTTTTTCAGATTTTCGAATTTCTGAATTTTTGGAAATTTCAAAATTTGGAAATTCAAAATTCGGAAATTTCAAAATTTGGAAATCCAAAAATTAAAAATTTGGAAATTTGAAAATCCGAATTCCCGAATGTTCGAATTTCTGAATTTTTTGAATTTCTGAAAAAAAAAAAACGAACTACATGAAAACGAACACATTTTTTGTCAGTGCACACGTCTAATGCGTTGCTGTGCATTGTGGCATATGCTGCAACACAGTTGTGCTGCCTTAGTGCACTGGGGTGGCATTTACAATCAATGGCACCACAATGCAGCGATGCATGTAACATACATTACCGCAGTGCAGTCGTGTAAATGGCCCCTTATGTATTTAAATAATACCTCAGTCTGATATTTTTATTTATTAATCCCTTGCCAAAAGGATTCAGATGGGGAGCAGCACTGTAATGGTGGCCATACATGGTGTGATAAAACTGAACAATCAGTGTCCACTGATCAAAACCAGACTGACACAACGATCAAATCACACATCGACCGGATTTGAAAATGAAGTTCGGCTTCAGCCAGATCCCTGACCTCACCCTTCTCCTAAGCAGTTGGAGGCACACAGTTTGGTCAGGGACCGCCCCCTGCCTGTGAATGGATAATAAGGGAGCAGCAGCACACTGATGAGGTCACCTCCTTGTCTTTTCCTCTCCCCAAGCTCTCTGTATCAGATTGCCAGCACTGTACAGCTCAGTAGAGCCTTATTGGCCTATGGTGGGCATACATGGTGCAAGAAAAAGGGAGTGACTGATGTCCAATTCAACAAAACTTTTGAACTGTAGATAAAAATGTCGCGGTCGAGCAATGAGAGACAGGTAGTTACGGTTTCAATCAACCTAAGCTGACCAGGTGTGAAAGAAAAAAAAAGGGGGTAGATCAATGACGTGCCCTGACATGAACATCGACTGTAAATGAATCACAAGAACACCATCACTTGACGCTGTGAGATTGATTTTTTTTTTTTTTTTGCCAGCACAACCGATCGACTTGGGTTGATTGAAATTGTCACTATGTGGGGGTTTTACTAAAACCGGAGCACTCAGAATCTGGTGCAGCTGTGCATGGGAGCCAATCAGCTTCTAACTTCAACTTGTTCAATAAAGCTTTGACGATAAAACCTTGATGCTGATTGGTTTCTTTGAAGAGCTGCTCCAGATTTTGCACTCTCCAGTTTTAGTAAATCCCACCTGTCTCTAATCGCTCGGCCATGCCGTTTTCGTCATCCGCTTGATTTTTTTTGTTGAATCAGACATCGGTTTTCTCACACCGTGTATGGCCACCATAAGCTAATTAGGCTCTACTGAGTTGCACAGTGCTGTCAGTCGGATACAGAGAGCTTGGGGAGAGGAAGAGACATCAAGGAGATGACCTCATCAGTGTGCTACTGCTCCCTCATTATCCAATCACAGGCAGGGGGCGGTCCCTGACCAAGCTGTGTTGCTCCAACTGCATGGGAGAGAAGTGAGGTCAGGGGTCTGGCTGGACTGGAGCAGAACTTCTAAAATCCTTTGGTAGTTTAAGCAGTTTACAGATTCTAATTGGAATTTACTAAAACTGGAGAGGGAAACATCTGGCGCAGCTCTGCATAGAAACCAATCAGCTTCCAGGTTTTATTGTCAAAGCTTAATTGAACAAGCTGAAGTTAGAAGCTGATTGGCTACCCTGCACAGCTGCACCCGATTCTGAGTGCTCCAGTTTTAGTAGCTCTCCCCCATCAGTAGTGTATTTAGGTTTTGTGCTGCCCTAGGCCTGACTAAACTCGTGTACCCCCTAATTTAAATATGACCCACCCCTTCCTGTCAAGGCCACACCCCTTGCTGTTTAAGACCCGCCCTGAAATTTTCGAGTGGGGACACTAGTTCTGAGGGCCGGGGGGGGGATGGATTCCCTTAATTTGCATAGATTTCCTCTCACTTCCTGATTGGCTAAGGGGCAGGAAGTGAAGGGAAATCTCTGTAATGGGACAGGGATGGTAAAAAAAATAAACTGACAGGGGCTATAACCCTCCCTTATTCTATCCAAAATGAAAAAAAAAAAAAAACGTGTTGCCTATGGTTCTACTTTAAGCACAAATTTCTAATAATTTTATGGAGAGGACTAAGAAGATATAACCATGCCAAAGGTGCAGCAGAAAACATATAGCACAGTGAGGAAGGTTTGTGGTCCAGGATGATAGGACAGTCAAAATTAGGAGCGGTGCCCCTCCCGTTGTGGCCGCCCGCATACCGGGAAGCTGTGCGGCTGCTTTATGGGGGGCGCTAGACTAATTTGCCTCTCAGCCCAGTCCGCCCCATAAGACTGGCACTACACGAACAGTGTAGCGCAAGCCGGCGGGGACTCTTTCCGTGCTGCCCCCCCCCCCCCCTGCAAAGTGCTGCCCTAGGCCTGGGCCTTGTTGGCCTAGGCCAGGATACAGTGTTGTCCCCCATTGTGTATTTAATTCCTTGCCTATAGTTGCATGCTGGGAGACAACCTGTGTCCTGTAATTAGTCCAGGACTATCCCTTCTCTTACCTGAATTCCAAAGGCATTCTAAGGGGTGGATTTACTAAAGTGTAGTTGCCCTCCGCACATGCAGTTGCTCCAGAGCTTAGTAAATGAGCAGAAGCTCTGCTGACTTCCATCATCCAATCACATGCAAGTAAAAATGCTGTTTTAATAAATTTTCCTTGCACGTGATTGGGTACTTAGCAAAGTGAAGCTTTTCCTCATTTACTAAACTCTGGAGCAACTGCCCTTGCAGAGTGCACAGACTATTTGCCTTTAGTAAATGCACCCCTAAGGGTCTTGTGTGTCTTGTTCCCGTCCTTCCTCTTCTGGAGAGACCCGAACCTCCGGTATGAGGTCTGCAGGGCACTATAAACGGTTAAATGTCAGCGTGATACATTCTTTACCATGTCACATAAATATTTAGATCCGCACGGCACCACATCACTAGAGAATATCCATTTTTCTGAGATCTCAAAAAAAATAACAGAGTAAGCTTTTAATCCCCGCGCCTTTCAAGGAAAAACAAGCAGTGAACTTCCAACAAATCTACAGGGATTTATAAGACACCGGATCAAAGATGGAGTTATGTTAGACAGCTGCATGACGCAGCGGGGGAAGGGAGCGGGCGCTTTAAGGAGGAACGAGAGCGTACACATTCCCCAGTCAGTTTTATAATTTATCCAAAAACGTTTTCTTCATGACACGTTCACATTATTTTACTCTCTGCCATATTTTCAAGATAGTATTCCTTATCCTTTTACCGCCATTGTAATGTAAATATGCGGCAGCACCATGGGTGGAACTTACACCAGCTGCCACATACTGTAGATGAAAGGGGCTCCTCTGACCGAGCTGTCAGTCACCATAATGGGGGGGTGGGATCGCTTCAGATCATGTGACCACTGTGACAACCAATCACTGGGGTCACATGATCAGGAACTCCACCTCACAGCATTAAAGCAGAGTTCCACCCAAAAAGGGAAGCTCCGCTTATTTGCCTCCTCCGTCGCTCCGGTGCCACATTTGGCACCTTTCAGGGGAGGTACTCTTTTTTGACAGGTACCCCGTCCCCACTTCCGTGAGATCTCAACGCAGCGAGATTACTTTGAAGTTCAGCCCCCTCCTCTTTCCCCCGCCGCTGGGCCATTCAGAATGCGCAGTAGGGAACCAGCTGTGAAGCCGAAAGGCCGAAAGGTGCCTCTGCCGTTTTCCCTTACCAGGAATGGCGGCAGCAGGACTCGAGAGCGAATGGAAACATAAGCTGGGATGCAGACATCGCTGGATTCCAGGACAGGTAAGTGTCCTAATATTAACCGCTTCAGCCCCGGAAGATTTTACCCCCTTCCTGACCAGAGCACTTATTACGATTCGGCACTGCGTCGCTTTAACTGACAATTGCGCAGCCGTGAGACGCTGTACTCAAACAAAATTTGCGTCCTTTTGTTCCCACAAATAGAGCTTTCTTTTGGTGGTTAATGATCACCTCTGCGGTTTTTATTTTTTTCGCTATAAACAAAAGAACAGCAACCATTTTGAAAAAAACACAATATCTTTTACTTTTTCCTATAATAAATATCCCACGTTTTTTTTCCAAAAAACTAAATTTTTCCTCAGTTTAGGCCGATGTGTATTCTTCTACATATTTTTGGTAAAAAAAAATTGCAATAAGCGTAAATTGATTGGTTTGCGCAAAAGTTATAGCGTCTACAAAATAGGGGATAGATTTATGGCATTTTTATTATTATTCATTTCTTTACTAGTAATGGCGGCGATCTGCGACTTTTATCGGGACTACGATATTGCAGGGGACAAATTGGACGCTTTTGACACATTTTTGGGACCATTATACAGCGATCAGTGCTATAAAAATGCACTGATTACTGTAAAAATTTCACTGGCAGGGAGGGGGTTAACAGTAGGGGGCGATTAAGGGGGTTAATTGTGTTCCCTCTCTGTGTTCTAAAGGTAGGGGGGATGGGACTTGCTAGGGGAAGAGAGAGATCGGTGTTCAGTCTCTTCTCCCCTCCCCTCGCTGTGTCACGAGCGATCGCGGGTGCCCGATGGTCATCGCACATCGGCTCCGGGGGCGAGCAGCGGACGCGTGGGCGCCCACTAGTGGCCACAGGGCGGAGCAACGTAACATAACGTCGTTTCGCCCAGCCGAGCCATTCTGCCTCAGTAAAACTGCAGTGGTTGGTCGGCAAGTGGTTAAAAGTCAGCAGCTGCAGTATGTGTAGCAGCTGGCTTTATTTATTTATTTATTTATTTTAGGTACTTATATAGCGCTGTCAATTTACGCAGCGTTTTACATAAACATTGTACATTCACATCAGTCCCTGCCTTCAAGGAGCTTACACTCTAAGGTCCCTAGCTCACATTCACACATACTAGAGACAATTTAGACAAGAGCCAATTAACCTACCAGCATGTCTTTGGAGTGTGGGAGGAAACCAGAGTACCCGGAGGAAAACCACGCAGGCACAGGGAGAACATGCATTTTTTCTTGGGGGGGGCAGAACTCCGCTTTAAGATCCACTTCAAGGCCCACAGGGAAGCATCCGGCTGTAAAGGTGCACCGAATGGAAATTGTGGCGCCGGAACCAAAACCGAAACCGAAAATGGCAGTTTTAAAAATATATATATATTTTTATATACAAGTGTATTATATTTGACTTTTTAATTAATATCATTCATTTAAATGAATATGAATTTATTGTCAGCCATTATCGGCAAGAAAAACTCAAGAAAAAAACATCCCTTTCAAATGCATTGAAAACGCAGCAAGAACGCATCAATAATACACCTGTGTTACGTTTTTGATGCGGTTTTTGAGTCACATGACTTATGAATAACACACCATAAGCATAGTAAAATCGCGGCGGAATCACAGTAAAATCACCGCAAAAATCGCATACCTTTTCAGTGCCATTATCGGCACCTTTTTCTTTATCGCCAAAATGCCAAAAACACCATTTTCGCCCAATGTGTTTTGTCCGCCAAAATTGCATCTCTATCGGGTTTAGAGTTGAATTCCAGGCAAGCAGGTAAATAAACAGGGAAAATACACAGGTGGGAGCTGCTTTACCTACCAAAGGAATTGTATTTCTGTTCTTCCATTCCTGAGATTTACACAGCTCTGTTAGAAAGTACAGTCAGCCTACAAACCTAACATTTCTCCACTACATAGTTACATAATACAACTACGTCTTGTCTTTGCCCCCAGCCTGTGACAGTGAAGGAGAAGAAGCAGAATGATGAGCTCATTTCTCTGTCACTCACCTGTTTTTGCCTAGGGGTGAGAAGAGCGGAGATATACTTACTAATACAATGATCATCCAAGTACAAGACAAGTCCCTGCCGCTCCTGCCCCCCTCACTCTAATGGCCTTGTGCATGGACTGTTCCTGACATCATCACACCCATAGACCGGCTCTGGTCGTGAGGACAGCAGGAACAGTCCACCTCTGGATGTGGGGGGGGGGGGGGGGGCTGTTTTCCAGTAGATCGATGGATCAGATAGGTATAGCTTTTCAGTGCACCCCTGGGCCAAATGGCCGGTTAACCTATGCAGTGTGGGAACAGCCCCACTGTGTGGGAGAAGAATTTTTTTCATGGCTTTCTGCTTTAATCTTTAATCAGGTGCTTATTTTAACACTAAGAAGTCTATTTATAAAAGCATTTATCCGACAAATGTCACAAGCATTCATGCAGGCTTCACCTGTAATTCCTGTAATAGAATAATTCCTATGATTGTCAGCTCCATCTAGTGGCCAAAATGTAGTATAGTTTTCTGAAATACCTCAATGAGTAAAGAATAATTCATTTTGGCCAATAGATAGAGCTGACGATCATAGGAACTAATCTATTCGAGAAATTATGGGGAAAAAATTGTGCATCCTTCATAAATGTTTTATAAATAGTCCCCTTAAAATCTATATAAATCTTCCATTTTTGGTTAGAAGTTGTAGCCCACCTTTTACAGTACCTACACTGATTTAAAATCTCTCTGTAGCGCTTTCTTAGAATCCCACCTCTGCATAGTGCTTGAACATGACTCTTTCCATCCTTGGGAGACACCAGGCCATAAGCATACATAGAGTTGTCACCAAAGGGTACTAATTCCTGCAGGGAACTACAAGCCAAAGCACTGAGAAATAACAAGTACCGCCATGGAGTGCACAAGTCACTCTGTAGACCAGCCATTCTCAACCAGGGTTCCCTGGATGCCTAGAGTTCCTTCAGAGGTTGCTAGGGGTTCCTTGAGCTGGGAGATGATTGACCTCTCATTTCTTGGTGCCTGCGTCGTTCCAGAGTCAAGATCACTTAACAGAGTCAGTAGCAAGACACCAATGATTTGTTTATTTTTTTTGTCTACAAGGGCGACGCTCTGACCACAACTGTAAGGGGGGATTTTTTTCTCATTGACCACCAAAGAATTGGCTTTAGTAAGGGTTCCTCAAGATCTAAATATATTTCCTTTGGGGTAAAAAGGTTGAGAAAGGCTGCTTTAGATCAGGGGTCTCCAAACTTTGTAATGACCGATAAATCGTTCAGTGGACATAAATACATAATCCATTTTTTGTTCGTTTTTTCCCATATAACTAGTGCAAACAGTTCGGATGGGGAACACATTAACCTTTTAATTTATCGTTCGTTTGTCAGAAAATTTCCAAACTTGTCCTTCGTTTTTTCGGCTCAAAAACGTCCCAACGATTATCGATTTTGTGCCCATTAACTGGCCGAAAAACGAACGAACTGTCTAAATGACCGAATTTGGACCGATTTTTTTGTATAGTGTTTGGCCAGCATAACTTTATTGCTTTGTAATAAAGTAGAGTGCATGGACTTCTTCAGGTTTGTTAAGTGTGAAGAGGGAAAGGTCGATTTTAAAAATAGAGGTTTTAGTTGCATACATTTGCAAATACATGTGGAAGCCACACTGCCGCCTTAAGGTATCTCTGATAAGTGCGGTCCATAGAGCTGTGTATAAACTACAGTAAGTCCCCTACTTAAACAACGGAAGTTCAACAAAGATGCTGTGTTGAATGAAAAGAAATTGATTGTGTGTACCCAGCTTTACAGGATTGGACATGCAAACACATATCTTTGGAGGTTCGCAAGTTGAACGTTCGTATGTAGGGGACTAATGCCCCGTACACACGGTCGGATTTTCCGACGGAAAATGTGTGATAGGACCTTGTTGTCGGAAATTCCGACCGTGTGTAGGCTCCATCACACATTTTCCATCAGATTTTCCGACACACATAGTTTGAGAGCAGGATATAAAATTTTCCGACAACAAAATCCGTTGTCGGAAATTCAGATCGTGTGTACACAAATCCGACGCACAAAGTGCCACGCATGCTCAGAATAAATAAAGAGATGAAAGCTATTGGCCACTGCCCCGTTTATAGCCCCGACGTACGTGTTTTATGTCACCGCGTTCAGAATGATCGGATTTTCCGACAACTTTGTGTGACCGTGTGTATGCAAGACAAGTTTGAGCCAACATCCGTCGGAAAAAATCCTAGGATTTTGTTGTCGGGATGTCCGAACAAAGTCCGACCGTGTGTACGGGGCATTACTGTAGTAGATTTGCAAATGAAAATTTGCATGAAAATTCGGACAAAGATTTGCCACCAATCAGTTTCAGACTTTCAAAAAACAATCAGTTGTCTGGAACCTCCAAGTCTCAACCTGATTGGTGCCCCCGAGAACATAAACCATTTTTAACTCACTTCTTTAAAGGTAGCTTTATATTTTGTTTAGTAAATTTCATTTTGAGAGCGAGGAACCCATTATTTTCCATCACCGTTTAGTAAATACGCCATGATGGGATTGCAGAGAGTTGCGTCCCTCTGAGACAATAGTGCAAGCAACTAGATTAAGTGCACCGCTTCGGCAGCAGAGTTTCCCCGGGAAAACATTTTATCATCTTGGCAACAATGTACACTTTCTTGAAAAAAAGTAAAGCTTTATCCGCAACATATGAAAATGTTTGTCTTTTAACCTTTTGCTGGCAGAGCTCCCTGTTTGATCTTATATTCATTTTCCATCACTGAGACTTCAGTGAGACACAAGGGCTCCACCTACAACAGCAGGAAGAGGGAGAGGGGGCCATGGGTGGCATGGTGGGGAGGATGAGGTCAGACACTACACTGAGCAGATTTTGCACATTGGAACTCCAAAGTTAAATAATTCAACCTACCAGCATCAGTCCATGATTGAGATATTGGTTGTTGGTGGACTAGGCTGTAAAGATCACTTTGGCTTTGCAGAATACATAATACACTATACACAGTGGTGGAGATACTAAAACTGGAGCACTCGGAATTTGGCGGAGCTGTGCATAGTAACCAATCAGCTTCTAACTTCAGCTTTTTAAATTAAACATCGACAATAAAACCTGGAACCTGGTTCCTATGCAGATCTGCACCAGATTTTACACTCTCCAGTTTTAGTAAATCCCACCCAGTGTGCTGCGTATTCATCTGCAGCCAAGTCCATCTTCATGCAACCTCTGGCTAGGAAAGTGGACCTCATTCTTACTATCAGAGATTGTGAATTGGCTTCATTTTGCATGGATGTGGCTAGGGTTTTATAATCCCTGTCCCTGGTGATCTATCTAGGTAAATCTATTGGGCTACACCTGTGTGAACAGCATGTTACAGGTTCACGGAGAAGCTCACAGATTCTTTCTTAAAGGATCCATCCATCTCAAACTAATATTTCACTTTTTGGTGGATGCCATAGATTTAAACCACCTAACAATTTTTCATACCTCTCAGGGACTCTATTAGAGGGATCTCTGTGCTGAGTTCCCACGTCAAGCACACCTACTGTGGTCATTATGAGTGGCTTCCAGAGATTGCAGCTCTTGAAGCGAAAGCACTAGATATCACCCTTGTGACTTCCTGGAGCAAATGTGACAACCATAGAGTAAAAAGTGATAACTCACCAGATAATTGGACTCCAAAATTTTATAGGTCCATATGCTTTTGGTGTAATAAAGAGGATGTCCGGGTCATCTCCAACAAGCATCTCACAGTTCCTGTTACAATAAGGCCTCTGGAAGCTGATCCTCTGTGATAGCACCAAACACTGTACATCCAGTGTGGCCCCTCCTGTTCCTTCCCTGATGCTTGGAAGCCTGGCCAGGAGCTAAAAGCATGCACTGGGTGGCTATTTGACCATGCAACAAGTGTATACTGGCCTCTTAAAGTCTGGGGTCCACCAGATATCACCCTCTTGTCATTCTGGAGCAAACCTGCTGATAACCATAGGTAAAAAGTGATATCTCTCCAATTATTTGGACCCAGACTTCATAGGGCACTATGCTTTTGTTGTGTAGTTGAAGAGTCGCCCTGTGCACAGCCTCAGCTGTTGGCCAAGCACCTTCCAAGCTGCCAAGGAGGAGCAGGAGGGACCACACGGGATGTAGAGTGTTTGGTGCTATTTTGAGAGGATCAGTTTTCCTAGTTTTCCAGAGGTTGGAGATGACCTGGGGATCCTCTTTATTACAACAAGGGCACTCTGACCTATAAAACTTTTAGGTCCAACTATCTGATGAGTTACCACTTTTCACCCTATGGCGGTGATTAAGTTGTCTCCAGAAAGTCACAAGGGTGATATCAAACAGTTTCACTGCAAGCACTGCAATCACTGCATATATCATTACTTTTGCATGTTGTTGTCTTATTGTGGACAGTATTAGTACAGACTCTTTTTTTTTTGTACATTATAGTAAACGTCAGGTGTCTATGCTGTATTTTTATATTATGAGGAATGTAACAGGAGAGGAGCTGGAACATACAAAGGTGGACATGTTCTTGAGTCTGAACACCCTAAACTCCCAGGAAAAACTTCAACAGGAACATATTGTGTTGGGAGTATCTAAGACAGCCTTTCTCAGTCATTTTAACATAGAGAAACCCTTGAAATAACCTTAAAGTGGAGTTCCGCCCACTTTTACAACTCTTCAGCATCCCTCACTAAACTGTGCACTGTAAACAAATTGGATGTTTTTAAAAAAAAATTCTCAGCACCTACTGTATATCTGCTGTATTCATTTTTCACTTCCTCTTCCCTGGCCGCGGCCCATCGCATCATTTCCTGTTTGCAATGCCTTCTGGGAAGGGGTGGCAACTTCCTCTGAAACTGACGTTGCTATGGAAACCTGACCTGAAACCTATTACACTGCTTGTGCTGCACTGAGCATGTGTGAGATCTGCAAGGATGAGATCCAGGAATAAATACAGTCTGGCTTCAGGTGCCCACACTTAAGATGGCCACGGCCTGCTGTAAGTTTATAAAATAACAAACTACTTCTATAAACTAACAAAACAGACCTTAGTTTACAGACTAACTTTACTAGAATACATTAAGCTGGTGTATTATAGGGGTATTTTTATTTAAAAAGTATAATTTCGGCCGGAACACCACTTTAAGGTCTTGGGAAAACCCTTCTAATAATCAACATATCTCACCTTACAGTACAATAGTGTGATGTAATATAAAAAAAAAAAAAAAATGACCCCTGCGCTGCCAATCCTCTAATAGCAAATAAACCAAGTGTCCTATTTTATTTCAAACTCAGGTGCCGCTGAAACCCTGCATATGTTCCCACATCCACTTGCATAAAATAATAATATGATGCCACGCTGCTAAATTAAATATACCAACCAAAACAAACAAAAAGTTTACAAAACAATTCAAAACTTAATATGAAACATATTGTGATAATGAACATGATCTAAAAGTCCTAATAGTCCTTTTACCATTAGAATGTGACACCACAACTCAGGTGCTGCACACCAAGCTTCCAGAACACTCATGCTCCACCTCTGTGAGAATTGTTCCCTCACCTTCAACCATGACCTACATAATATAGGTCACAGCACGCTTAAACCCTCCTTTCCAGGGGTATTCAGTAGGCTTTAGGTCACTCTCACAGGACCAAGCCATTGTCCGTCATGCCAACCACTGTATGTGTGTTCCCCTTTAAGGGATCCAGATCCCGCTTGGCCATTAGTATATGCTCAGAACAAATACAGAACCACCATATCTTAGTACTTAAAATGAACCCATTTACCCAAAACAATATAGCATGCACATCAATACTCGAGAAAAATTCCCTGTCGGCGCTGTACTTCCAGTTATGGTTTGAGCGATGACGTCCCCTGGCTCCAGGTGGTTTGTGTCATTGCACAAACTGTAACCGGCTGTGAAGCACTGACAGGGAATTTGCAGTATCCCCAGCATTGATGTGAATGCTATACTCCTTTTTTTAACACGTGAGAGAAATATCTTTAGTAATTGTGTTTATTTTGAGTACTGCACTATGGTGGTTCCATATTTGCTCTGAGCATATTCTAATGGCCAAGTGAGACCTTGATTTCTTAAAGTAGAAAAGATATTGATAGTGCTCAAATCCCAATAGCTTAAAGGGGTAAGACCACATATTAACACTACAAATTCTGGATGGACCCTCTGCACACTGTTATACACTCTTTCCAGCAAACTATGCAATGAAAAACAGGGATTTTTAATTCACACATATTGCAATACATGCTTAAGCTGGCCAACTGCATCAAAATAATCCCTCTTGTGGCCAGTCCTACACTGCCTTGCCACTGCAAATGCTACGATGGACACCATGCCAACATGGGGCATCAAGACACAAGGTGGGGGAGGGGGGGGGCTACTAGGTCAGATCTGGTCACTGGTTACAAAAAAGAAAGGATATACCTGTGCTCAAAACCCAATAGCTTGTACATGTATTTAAACTATCAGATGCACTTTGACACAGTTGATCAGCTTAACCACTTGAGGTCCGGGCCATAGCCGAATGAAGGCTACAGCGCGGACCTCAATCTCCGGAAGGCCGTCATGGGACGTCCTCCCATGTGCACGCGCACCGCGCGCACCCTGCAGGGCGCGCGGTGTGCGCGCTGTGATCACCGAGTCACGGAGACTCGGATGATCACAGATCCGAGTAAGGGGCCGATCCCGGCCCCTTACCATGTCATCAGCTGTCAGCCAATGACAGCTGATCACATGATGTAAACAAAACTCGGTGATCGGTTTCATTTTCTCCTCACGCTGAGAGCGTGAGGAGGAAAAAAAAGCCGATCACCGGCTTATGTGAAAGGGACATCTGTCCCGAAGAGGAAGGAAGCACAGATGCCTCATCTGTGCCTCCAAGTGCCATTTGTCATTGCCACCTGCCAGTGCCCACAAGTGCCACCTATCAATGCCCACAAGTGCCACCAACAATGCCCACAAGTGCCACCAACAATGCCCACAAGTGCCACCTATCAGTGCCACCTAGCAGTGCTGCCATCAATCAGTGCCCAATCAGTGCCTAACACTGCCACCCATCAGTGCCCATCACCGCCACCCATCAGTGCCCATCACTGCCACCTATCGGTGCCCATCACTGCCGCCTCTTCAGCGTACATCAACAAAGGAGAAAAATTACCTGTTTGCAAAAATTTATAACAAAATATAAAAAAAAATAATTTTTTTTTTTTTAAATTCTGTCTTTTTCAATTTTTTTAACAAAAAATAAAAAACGCAGAGGTGATCAATTACCATCAAAAGAAAGCTCTATTTGTGGGAAAAAAATTATAAAAATTTCATTTGGGTACCGTGTTGTATGACCGCGCAATTGTCATTCAAAGTGCGACAGCGCTAAAAGCTGAAAATTGGTCTGGACAGGAGGGGGGTTTAAGTGCCCAGTAAGCAAGTGGTTAAGCATGTATTGCAATATGTGTGAACTAAAAATCCCTGTTTTTCATTGCATAGTTTGCTGGAAAGGGTGTATAGCAATGTGCAGAGGGTCCATCCAGAATTTGATTTCTTAAAGGGGAACACACCTACAGTGGTTGGAGTGTTGGATATTGGCTTGGACCTGTGAGATTGACCTAAAGCCTACTAAATACCCTTGGAAAGAAGGGTTTAAGGGCACTGTGGGTCTTAAATTGGAGGTGAGGCCACAATTCTCAAAGGTGGAGCACAGGTGTTTCCAATACTTGATGTATAGAACTGGCATTGTGGTGTCACATTCTAATTGTAAAAGGAATTTAAGGACTCTTAAGTCACGTTCACACTTTGGACTTAATTACTATATGTTTCATATTAATTTTTGAATTGCTTGCACACTTGGAGTTTACATGGTTGATATATTTAAATTAGCAGAGTGGCACCATATTATTATTTTACATTAGTGTGATGGTAGAAATGAAAAAAATGCTCCTTATATTAATGGTCAATAGGAGAAATCCCTCCTCACAGTTTACCGGTGTCAGTGGGAACTTATCTGAGAAGAAGAAATGGTTCATTGCTCAAGAAACCCCTAATAACCTCTGGAGGAACCCTGGAGTTCCACAGAACCGAGGTTGAGAAAAGCTGATCTAAGAAATAAAATACTCAGCCCACTGGGTTACAACTAGGATTAATATATTACTTTTGGCTGGAATGACTCTTATAAGGATTTTCTTGTGTTCATCCCCTCCTCTTGATACACCTGGAAACTTGTGTAACCATCTGTTTTCTTCCTAGGAGTGATATGCGGTAACATCTGCTCTTCACAGCCCTACCAGCGAGGGTTCTCCACGCGGCCAGCCATGGATGGTAAATTCTGAAGACGGCTTTTGGCAGAGACTCCTCACAAAGACATCTGGATAGAGAACTCAAACACAGAGACGCTGAAAGGCCAACCGTGCTGCTCAGTTTTATCTCGCTGTACCTCCTCCGTTAGGCCGGATATCTTCATGTCACCTCATTGCACACTTAGTTTGATGTTCTACTGTCTTGCCAAAGATTTACTGAAGCTTTGTGTCGATTGTCTTAATTTGCTGGACTTGTTCTCCTGAGAAAGCCAAGCCTTATGTAAGACTGATTCACAGAATATCATATTTATTGCATCCTTATTTCCCCACAACACAGCTCTGCTAACCAGCGAAAAGGACCTTATTTAAACCTGATTCTGCCATGTTGAGAAAAGCAGATGTCTCTCTATGCATTTGCAAACATATGGGAAAGCCACATGCTGCTTTCAAGCTGTCTCTGGGTTTGTGATCCGGCTATCATTGGGACTTGAATACTAATGCCTAAACTGAGAGGTTGCTACAACCTTTCCTAAAGGTACTGTGAAAGCCAGAAGCCCAGGGTAGCTGATGGCCCTGTGTATGTATACATAGAAAAATAAAGGGAGAAAATGTTATGAAGCTTACTGATTTATAATGAGAGAAAATGAGCACATGGGAGGGGCAGCTCATTGCAAGTGCATAAATTAAATTCTACAGAACGCAGATCTCCTGTCCAACAACAGGGACCGAACCAAAGTGGGCCTAGCATCAAATATATTTTTTACTCACATTTAAAGTGCAGGCATGCTAAGTAAGGTGTAAAGATTGGCCATATGTGACTTGAATATCAACTGATTCCCGCTGAATCTGCTAGAAGTCATGCTAAGTATGAGCCACATATTTAAAATGAGCCACATGCTGTATCTTTTTGTAAGACTCACACATGCAACCAGAACTGATAATATTTGCTCGTCCAAGGTGCAATAGCGTGAAGCTGAACTCGGGGGGAAAAAACATTTTTCAGAGGTTGGGCCATCGTTGTTGCCTCTAATGATTGCTATGGGCTTGAAGAAGGTTCAGGAGGGCGGCATTTTCAATGTGAAGCTCAGATGAAGAACACAGGGACATGGATCCTACTAGCAGGAGGAAAGTTCAAAACTAATGATAGAAAGTATTATTTTATTGAAAGTGTGGTTGATGCTTGGAATAAACTTCCAGCAGAGGTAGTGAGTTAGTCAACAGTATGGGGATTCAAACATGCTTTCGACATACATATATATATATATATATATATATATATTGGCAGTTTTGATGGACCACTTGGTCTTTTTATACCATTAGCCCGGGTATACACCTATGCGAATTAGATGCGGCTTACACCGCATCTAATTCGCAGGACATTTTAAAATACATTCATATGAATGCATCTGGTTCACATATGTGTGTTGCATTCGCACTGCGCATTGCACAAAAAACGTGTGCGTTTTCTGGGCATTGCGGTGCGAATTACGAGCCCCTTATCTTCTATGGGAACGCATCTGCTTCGCAGATGCATTGCTTTCTGAACATGGATTTTCTACTTCTCCTCACTACACCTCTCCCTCTCCCCCCCTCTCCCTCCCCCTCTCCCTGCTCACTGATCCTGAGCTAAAACGCAGTGATTCCTTTGAACAGGAGATTTTTATCTCCCCAGTGAAACCTGAGCTTCAATTCGCACCGCACATGCGTGAAACCGGGCTTACTCTTCTATGTTTCTATGTAACATCTGGAGAGGTGCTGGGGATGCTCAAATCATCCGTGATGGTCCATGTGACATACAATCTGAGCTGTGGTCTTCTGGGCAATGTTGCAGCAACTTTCCATCCCTTACAGTGAGTATAGCAGGTTGCTCACTCACCATCGCCTCCATTTTAAAAACATCTTGTATTATTTTCAATACACACAAGACATTTTTGTGATTGGACAAGGTGTAGCAGATGAATGTCACACTCTACCCTTGCCTAATCACAGTACATCTTCTATGCATTGAAAGGAAGCGACCTGCTATACTCACTGGAGGAAGTTGCTGTAGCATTGCCTAGAAGATCACAGCTCAGATTATATGCGGAACAGACATATGCTTAGTACACACGATGAGAAAGTTGGAGGAAAAATATAGCTTTTGAAATGATCGTTATGATATTCTGATCGTTAGTACACAGCTTTCGAGAGCCGATCATGACAGTTCATGTGAAATTATCTAAAGGAACAAACAACTTTTTGTCCTACAATACCAGATCCTATGATTTTCATTTAATTAATACAGTATTAGTCTGAAAAAAAATCGGAAGACCAAGACCACGCATGCTCTCAAATTAAAGAATACGTTACAAAAAAATACAATACATTACTTAACTTCCGAAGTTGCATTCTGAATTTTAATAACTTTAGTAACCCATTGGTTTTCGATATGAGACCAGCATGCAAAAAAAAAAAATCGTCCGATATTCTTATCGTTTGTACAAGGCATAACACTGACAGTTTGGTTATCCCCAGCTCCTATCAGGATGTTGAATTGCAGTCATTAGAGGTAGCTATACTGGCCCCATCTAACTTAAAAAACAAGTTTTCTTTGAGTTTATCTATAAGTTCCCCTTTAAGTTTAGGGAAAACATGCTGCATCGATGCTAAGGTCAAAACGACTCAAGTGTATGTACCCTGAACTCAATCTGTGGCCTTCTCCATCGAAAATACCATTCAGACACATTACCCTCGGCCCCGCACGCACTGGACTCTCTAGCCCTTCCCTCCCACAAGACCTAAACATTGGACTTCTTAAATGATCCGGATCTGGAAACACAATATTTCTGGATATAGACTGTTCTGCCCAAAACTCTTCAAAACTGAGACGGGATGGAATTAAAAAAAAAAATGGACAATTGTCAAGGCCAAACTGAAGCGTTGGTGAATAGGATGGACAGCTAAGATTGCCTCTTATGAAACTTGCAAGGTGCACAGAAATTCTGTTTCATATTTTATTTTTGAAAATCTGGTGCCAGTCACTCATATTATCTTCTGATGATTTTACGCTTTCTTTAATCTGAAATGGCCACTAAAAAGAGGTCACACGGCCAAGTTACATGAATGTTATTAAAGATCTCAAGCTAAATTTAGGCATGGGTGTGTTCAAAGTGAAACTTCAGTTTTGTTAAGAAAAAAAGTAATTCCCTTTAGGTGAATTATATGGAATGTATGCATTTTGGAACTTCACTCATCCCCCTATTTTTTCCCCCTACTGTTTAAACTATGCACAAAATCATACTAACATGCTCAGCAATCCAATGGTGTAGTTATCTGCTGTTCCACCACTGTAGATCCAACTTCCTTTCTGATATCAGGGGGACAGCTGTCTGTTTTGGGTTCTTGCAGTCGGCTCCCATGCGCCATGGTGTGTCAACAGGGGGTTGGCTGCAAGAACCAGTAAGACCCCTTTCACACTGGGGCGCTTTTTAGGCGATTTTGGCCTAAAAATTGCGCCTTTAAAGCACCTGAAAAACACCTCCCCTGCAGTCCCAGTGTGAAAGCCAGAGTGCTTTCACACTGGGACGTTGCGCTGGCAGGATGTTAAAAAAAAGTCCTGCAAGCAGCATCTTTGGAGCAGTGAAGGAGCGGTATACACACCGCTCCTGCCCATTGAAATAAATGGACACCGCTGCTGAAGTGCCCGCAAATGCGCTACACAGGCGCATTTAAATACGCCGAATAGCGCCGCTAAAATTACGGTAAAGCGTCGCTAAAACTAGCGGCGTTTTTTTCGTCAGTGCCCGCCCCAGTGTAATGTTCCCCAAGGTCTCCTGAGATGTGTGATGAAGGCAGCGGACAAACAAATCCATGAAGTGTGGCAAAAAGTATCCGATTGTTGGAGAGGAGGGCAATAGGAGTAGAATGAAAGAAAGTGGAGGGGAGGGTGAAGGCCAGGTGGAGATATTGAAACAGGCCATTTTGGTATATTTGAATTGGGAGTCTGCCTAATTTTTATACAGGGCAGTGTTGTAATAAGACATACTGCACTCCTTTTGGGCATACAGCATTATTAGCAAATGTGTACCCAAGGAAAAAGCCCATGGTGAAGAACACTGAAGGGGGTACCTGTAAATTGACCTAAATCATAGTAGCTTAGCAGTTCCCTTTGCAGCACTGGGGTCCTTGGTTCGAATACTGGCCAGGATACTGTTTGAAGTATGCATGTTCTAACTGTGTTAGCGTGGGTTTCCTCCAGGTACTCCGGTTTCCTTCCATGCTCGAAAGACATGCTGGTAAGTTTATGAGCGCCTGTCTAAATTGGCCCTTGTATGTGTATGTATGATTGTGAGATAAAAACCTTAAACTGTAAGCTCCTTGAGGGCAGGGACTGATATTACAGTATGTAAAGTGATGTGTAAATGGTCAGCACTATATAAACACCTGCAATAAATAAATGAATGACAGTGGGAAATGGGGTGAGCCAACTGCAAAAAGCACAGGGATGAGAAGTGTTTAGAAAATTTCATCTACAACTATTACTGTTGCCATGGGGGTAAGAAATTGCATTTAGAGAAGTAAAATGTTTATTTTTGTAGTAGTTATATATACTATATTGTGTTTTGTTTTGTTTTTAACAAATCTGAAGTTTCTCTTTAACATATCTGGGAATGTTAGAAGTAGATCCTTCAAAAGTTACTTGTATGTTAGGTTTATGGGATCCATTTAAAATTGTTATAAAAGAGGTAGAATAACACGGCTGAAACCATGACAAGTATTACTGTGCTGTTATAACCTGACAAACACTACAGGGGCAAAAAATAAAATGAATTCTTTATGTTTTAGCTTCCTGTTTAGTCATTTGTGTTGGTTTTTTATAATGCAGTTTAATCAGTTTTGAAGAAGATGTTCCTGTTAAAATTTCTTTAGACCAGTGGCCCTTTGCTAGCCTTTATCTGGCCATTGAGGCACTATTCCTCCAACTAACAAGAACTATGGGGCATAATTCCCGCCATTAGCACCAATGATGAGGCACTATTCCACCCACTAATACCAAAAATGAGGGTATTGTGCCTCCCACTGATACCAATGATTGGGTACTATACTCCCTCCTACTGACCACAGGCTTGACCACCAAGCCTGAAGCAATGTTTACTTCCCCTTATGTCAAGACATTTTCTACTCCTACTGACCACAGTCCGGTCCCCCTAAAATACACTGGCTCTTTGTTTGGAAAGTCTGTAGACCCCTGCTTTAGACCAGCTTTTCTCAACCTTTTTTCCCTACAGGAATCCTTGAAATCATGTTTAGGTCTCACCCCTGCTAAAACAAATTCATTGGGGGTGAGTGGGAAATGCGCCCCACTTACATTGGTGGCCAGTGAAAAGAAAGCTCCTCTTATAGTGGTGGCCAGACTTTCATCCTTACAGGCAGCCAAAAAAGATCATTGGTATCCCGTAGCTGGCTCAGCCAAGTGGCTTTGACACCCATGCACCATCAAAATGGGGGTCAATTAGCCACAGTTTCAGGAAAGGTGCATTGCGCAGAAGACTGGTTCGTGGCCAAACCACGAGTGCACGTGCGCGAACAGGTTGGCGAGTGCGCACAAACTCCAGATGGGCTATATAAACTGCACTAGTGCCTGGAGTCAGTGCCATTTGGTCTATTGTGTTTCTGAAGTATTTGAGTATCTGTACCTAAAATGCTTATCTGTTGCTGACCTGATCCTTATCCTGACTCCTGATCCTGCTCTTGACCACCGACCTCTGGCTTGCCTCTGGACTTCGCTTCTGCCTCATCCCTCTCCTCATCTGCTTTAATGTTACCGACCTTGGCCTGATTCCTGTCTACTCTCCTGCCTAAATCTGATCTCTTTGCTTGTTGCTGGCCTGGACTGTCTGACCCTGTCTTGTGCCTGATCCATATCTGCACCGGTTGTCCGTGCTCTTCCCTGGATCCAGCCCTGTGGTCCCTGTGTTCCAGTCGCACACCAGCACCAGCAAGCGAGAGACTTACCAGGCACTTGTGCCACCTCGTGCTCTGGCATTCCCTGGCACCTGACCAGGAACTCTGGAGCCAGGCCTTCCTCGATGCTTCAGGCTCCACCATCAGGTACGTTACACACAGCTCAAGAACCCCTAGCAACTTCTGGAGGAACCCTAGGGTTCCAATGAACCCTGATTGAGAACGGCTACTATAAACCAATGTACCATCAATACAATAGGGTTTCTGTGAAAGCCTTTGGATGGTGTTTGGAGAAGTTGGGTGCTCAGGTGTTAAGAACACACTCCTGGCAAAGATGTGCAAAACATGTCCCTTGACATCTCCCATAAACTGTTTTAAAAGCTTTTAATGCTTTCTGAAAGCAACTAAATCAGTGCAGGTTTTCTACACTTTACATGTTTTCCATGATGTCCAAAACAATTGCTTTTGAAAAACTGCTGCGCAAATACCACGTGTCATAAAAAAAATTGCAACACCCATCATTTTATTTTCTAGGGCCTCTGCTAAAAAAAATATATATATATATATAATGTTTGGGGGTTCTAAGTAATTTTCTAGCAAAAAAAGTAGATTTTTACATGTATCTGAGAAGAGTCAGAATTGGCCCAGTTTCGAAGTGGTAAACCGGAATGACCACTAAAGGAAGTACACTATATTGCCAAAAGTATTGGGACGCCTGCCTTTATACGCACATGAACTTGTGAGCAGCACAGAGTGACATCTCCAAATCTCCTGAGTCTGAGCAGTCAGAGGCAGTAGTGCCTTATATTTCACACTGCAAATATACAGCCATGAGACTGTAGGAACAGGAGTGCCTAGGTGTCCTCACACACAGGAAGTGCTTTATTTTTCAGGAGGAAAAAGCCCCATTCACATTTTACCAAGCGCATCACAACACGCTTAATTGCATGTGTTCTCAAAGGTAATGTTATAGACTACACTATATTGTCAAAATTATTGGGGGCACCTGCCTTTACACACACATGAACTTTAATGACATCCCAGTATTAGTCCGTAGGGTTCAGTATTGCGTTGGCCCACCCTTTGCAGTTAGAACAGCTTCAAATCTTCTGGGAAGGTTGTCCACAAGGTTTAGGAGTGTGTCTATGGGAATGTTTGACCATTCTTCCAGAAGCACATTTGTGAGGTCAAGCACTGTTGTGGACAAGAAGGCCTGGCTCACAGTCTCCGCTCTTATTCATCCCAAAGGTGTTCTATCAGGTTGAGATCAGGACTCTGTGCAGGCCAGTCAAGTTCCTCCACCCCAAACTCGCTCATCCATGTCTTTATGGACCTTGCTTTGTGCACTGGTGCGCAGTCATGTTGGAATAGGAAGGGGCCATCCCCAAATTGTTCCCACAAAATTAGGAGCATGAAATTGTCCAAAATGTCTTGGTATGCAGACGCCTTAAGAGTTCCCTTTACTGGAACTAAGGGGTCAAGTCCAAACCCTGAAAAACAACACCACACCATAATCCCCCCTCGATCGAATGATTTTGACCAGTGCACAAAGCAAGGTCCATAAAGAAATGGATGAGCGAGTTTGGGGTGGAGGAAATTGACTGGCCTGCACAGAGTCTTGACCTCAAGCCGATAGAACACCTTTGAGATGAATTAGCGGAGGCCTTCTCGCCCAACATCAGTGCCTGACCTCACAAATGTGCATCTGGAAGAATGGTCAAACTTTCCCATAGACACACTCCTAAACCTTGTGGACGGCCTTCCCAGAAGAGTTGAAGCTGTTATAGCTGCAAAGGGTGGGCCAACTCAATATTGAACCCTACGGACTAAGACTGGGATGCCGTTAGAGTTCATGTGCATGTAAAGGCAGGCGTCCCAATACTTTTGGTAATATAGTGTATTTATAATTTCATAAGTATTTAAAAATGTAAATCAAAAGGTGGTACAATGAGCAATATAAGGACATCATGTCAAAAATGTTTTCATGGCAAAGGTCACTAAAAACCGTGTACTAAAAAAAGCATCTTTTAATAAACAACGTTTGCAGTAGAAGTGTCCTTGGAGTTTTACATCCAGCTTTATCTTTATTGCTTTCACTTTGTGCATAAATGTTGGAAAATAAAACCACTATACACAGAAATAGAACTGCATGCTGTAAATATACAATGAAAAGTCCTGGCCCCTCGCCCATCGCCCAATATACATCATTGCACCCCAATGGATTTACAGTCAGACACCCAACCAAAATCTAGGAATGCTCTGGACACACAATAAACTTTTCTGACTTTCACTAAATCATTTCCACTCCAATGACTTAACAACCTTTTTTTTTTTCCTCCTCCTGCTGGCTGTGGTAAGAAAAAAATGCAATATATCTATGTTTTTGCTCCATTTGTCAGAAATAAAACAAAAAAACAGATGTGAGAGGTTTTATGACTAGAGATAACTGGGGTTCTCTCAAGGATCATTTAAATCAAAGTTACTGCTTAAGGAAAAGTGCTGGATTTCTGGCAGGCTGCTTGTCCGGGAGGAAAAAGGCTACTTGAGATCTCTGCTGTGCAAGAACTTGGACAAAACAAACTCATCCACACCAAACTTCCCAAAATACACTTCATCGAAATATCCACTTACATGTTACATGTAAGCTCCACAGATGGAAAAAGAAACTTAAAGTGATATTAAAGGATTTTTTTTTCTTAACTACCTCAATACAGGGCATTTTCACCCCCTTCCTGCCCAAGCCATTTTTCAGCTTTCAGTGCTGTCACACTTTGAATGACACACAATTCTTCACACAAATAGAGCTTTTTTTGGTGGTATTTAATCACTGCTGGGATTTTTATTTTTTACAAAAAAAAAGAAAAAAGTTTTTCTTAGTTTCTGTCAGTAAATTTTGTAAGTAAGTAATTTTTCTCCTTCCCTGATGTGCACTGATGAGGTGGCACTTATGGGCACTGTTGAGGCGGCACTTATGGCCACTGATTAGGTGGCACTGATGAGGAGGCACTAATATGCCTATGAATATGAATTTCAAAAGAGCCAACTTCCCTAAACTACGAACCTTGCTAGAAGGCATGAATTGGGATAAAATCTTAGGAACAAAGAACACGGAGGAGAGATGGGTCTGCTTTAACAGAATATTAAATAAGGGCATTAGCCGATGCATCCCATTGGGTAATAAATTTAAAAGCGCAAACAAAAGTCCTGAATGGCTTAACTCCGATGTAAAAATGCATATAAAAGCAAAGGAGAAGGCCTTCAGAAAATACAAGGTTGAGGGATCATCATCAGCATTCAGACTTTATAAAGAATGCAACAAGAAATGTAAGGGTGCAATAAGGACGGCTAAGATAGAACATGAAAGACACATAGCGGAGGAGAGCAAAAAAAATCCCAAGAAATTCTTTAAGTATTTAAACAGTAAAAAAGGGAGGACAGACCATATTGGCCCCATAAAGAATGAGGAAGGACATATAGTTACAAAGGATGGGGAGATGGCAAAGGTATTGAATTTATTCTTCTCCTCAGTCTTCACGAGGGAATCGGGGGGGCTTCAGTAACCAAAACTGCAGTGTTTATCCTCATGACACAACACAGGAAGCACCTCCATGATTAACAGAGGACAGAATTAAAATTAGACTTGGGAAACTTAACATTAATAAATCACCGGGACCAGATGGCTTGCATCCGAGGGTACTTAGGGAACTCAGTCAAGTAATTGCCAGACCATTGCTGATTGGAGAAAAGCCAAGGTAGCACCAATATTTAAAAAAGGCCCAAAATACATCCCTGGGGATTAGACCAGTTAGCCTAGCATCAATAGTATGTAAACTCTTGGAGGGGATGATAAGGGACTATATACAAGATTTTAGTAATGAGAACGGTATCATTAGCAGTAATCAGCATGGATTCACGAAGAATCGTTCTTGCCAAATCAATCTACTAACCTTCTATGAGGAGGTGAGCTGCCATCTAGATAAAGGAAGGCCCGTAGACGTGGTCTATCTGGATTTTGCAAAAACATTTGACACAGTTCCCCATAAGCGTTTACTGCACAAAATAAGGCCTGTTGGCATGGACCATAGGGTGAGTACATGGATTGAAAACTGGCTACAAGGGTGAGTTCAGAGGGTGGTGATAAATGAGGAGTACTCGGAATGGTCAGGGGTGGGTAGTGGGGTTCTCCAGGGTTCTGTGCTGGGACCAATCCTATTTAATTTGTTCATAAACGACCTGGAGGATGGGATAAACAGTTCAATCCCTGTATTTGCAGACGATACTAAGCTAAGCAGGGCAATAACTTCTCCGCAGGATGTGGAAACCTTGCAAAAAGATCTGAACAAATTAATGGGGTGGGCAACTACATGGAAAATGAGGTTCAATGTAGAAAAATGTAAAATAATGCATTTGGGTGTCAAAAATATGAATGCAATCTATACACTGGGGGGAGAACCTCTGGAGGAATCTAGGATGGAAAAGGACCTGGGGGTCCTAGTAGATGATAGGCTCAGCAATGACATGCAATGCCAAGCTGCTTCTAACAAAGCAAACTGAATATTGGCATGGATTAAAAAGGGGATCAACTCCAGAGATAAAACGATAATTCTCCCGCTCTACAAGACTCTGGTCCGGCCGCACCTGGAGTAGGCTGTCCAGTTCTGGGCACCAGTCCCCAGGAAGGATGTACTGGAAATGGAGCGAGTACAAAGAAGGGCAACAAAGCTAATAAGTGGTCTGGAGGATATTATTTATGAGGAAAGGTTGCGAGCACTGAACTTATTCTCTCTGGAGAAGAGACGCTTGAGAGGGGATATGATTTCAATATACAAATACCCTACTGGTGACCCCACAATAGGGATAAAACTTTTTCGCAGAAGGGAGTTTAACAAGACTCGTGGCCACTCATTAAAATTAGAAGAAAAGAGGTTTAACCTTAAACTACGTAGAGGGTTCTTTACTGTAAGAGCGGCAAGGATGTAGAATTCCCTTCGGGGATGGTGGGCGAGCGACAACTGGTTAACTAACAAACATGTCATACTTACCTGCTCTGTGCAGTAGTTTTACACAGGCCGGCCCCGATCCTCCTCTTCTCGGGTCCCCCCAACCTCTTGGCCCCTGCTTCCTGCCAAGTGCCCCTAGAGCAAGCAGCTTGTAATGGAGGCACCCAAGCAGGCTCATTCACAAGCCACTGTTCTGAGTGTCCATTCACACACAGCCATGGCTCGGCCTTGCCAACTCTCTGTCCTTATTGACTTACTGGCTGTGATTGACAGTCTCAGCCAATGAGGAGGGAGCATCCCCGATAAACACAATTCGAAAAAAAAAACGTTTCCCACAAATCTCCTAAAAGTAAGGGGGTTAGCGGGAGATGGGGATTTTAAAGTGCCCAGATAATGTAAATTGTGCAAACGAGAAAATTTGTTTAAAATCAATACGTTTTATTTATACACTTTAAAAACAATAAAGGTACAGAAGCTCTAAAAAGCATATTATCTTATGCTTATTCGCATACAGTATATACATTTCATTTGGTGAATCCCAGGAGGTATATGGATTGATGGGTTTCACCCAAATTGAGGGCTTCTTCAGATCCGATTTTCGAATGTATTATTTATAAACAAGTAGAGACAGTTTGGAAAGATAATGAATGAGATATCAGTACAAATGAGAAAATAGTCACATGTCATTTTCTATGTACAAAATAAAAAACGAAGAGTGAAAATGCAGCACAAAATATAATTTTTTTTTTTTTTTGACAAGTTATGAAAAGGAGGCGAGGAAGAGGAAGAAAAAAAAAGGGGGGGACCTAAATTAAACAAATAAATATAGTATAGAGTATGGGGGACTGTTCTGAAACAATCCATTGGGGGGAAATTAGGCAAACCAGAATGGGAAAGCCCTAATGCTGAAAACAAACCTTACCTTGTCAAAGTGAGAAAACAACGTGATAGGTGTAAAGTGCGTACACCTTATATAGTCTGCAATCCACAACAGATCTACTGTGAGGGTAAAAAGAGAGAGAGGGATAACCATCAAGTGGAAGCCATCTGATAAAGGATAAATATAACAGAGGATAGTAAAGATACAATAGCCTATTAAACAAAAAATCTCTTGTTGGGCAGCATTTAGTCAAACAATATGGGGAGTATCCCAAACTTACCAATAAATACGTGATCAAAGTCTATGTTGGGCCCAAAACAATTGGGAGAGGGAACAAAGGAAGATGAAGACAAAGGATAAACATGTACACACTAATGAGGTAAATGTTTAAAGTGGTTGTTAAGCCATGCTAACATCTTTATACTATCAGCGTTGTCTCCTAATCCTTTGCCTCCCTGTGTGAGTGATTTATTAAAAAAATGAAGTATATACCTCATTTCAGTGCGGCGCTAAATTGACCGGCCAGCTCTCTCCTCTCCACGTCTGACAGCTGCAGCGGGCGGGGCTGAGATTCCCTTGCTGATGCCAGTCGGGAGGAGAGAAGGAGAGAGCAGGCCGGTCACGTAAGCGCCGCGCTGAAATGAGGTATATAAATTTTTTTAACAAATCACTCACACAGGGGGACACAGGATTAGGAGACAGCACTGATAGTATAAAGATGTAGATGTTATTCCAGCAGCAGAAGAGGGGTCGGGCTGTCACTAGCTGACAGGCAGGGAGGGGAAAGGGGAGAGGAGCACACAGGAGGACAAAGGAGGACAGGAGAGCTGCGGATGACAGAGGCATGTAAACTGACTACGGAGTCAGTGCTCAGCAGCCATGATATACAGTGGTCAGTTTACAGAGGGGAGGGTATAGCCAGGCAGGATCAGCCAGGCAGGTTTTCCTATGTGTCACCCAGCCCTGCCCTGAGGCACTCCCAATCCAGAATGAAAACAAACAGGCCTAGCCACTAGCTAGGCCTGCCTAAATTTTCATACTCTATAGAAAAATCTAACCTCTAGCACCTACCTATCTAGAGGGTGTTACACATAGAATGCATTAACCGATTCCCGACCACCTCTCGCAGATATACTGCCTCAGAAGGGCACATACAGGCAGATTAACGTACCTGTATGTTGCCCTTTAAGAGGTGGCTTGCATCCGCGTGCGCCGGGAGCTCCGTGACCACGATCACGGGTCTCGTGGACTCGATGTCCGCGGGGATACACGCGATTGTCTCTAATGTAAACAAGCATCTCCCCGTTCTGCCTAATGACACTATCACTGATTACAGCTCCCTGTAATCGGGAGCAGCGATCAGTGACGTGTCACACACAGCCCATCCCCCCCACAGTTAGAATCACTCCCTAGGACACACTTAACCCATACAGCACCACCTAGTGGTTAACCCCTTCACTGCCAGTGACATTTTTACAGTAATCAATGCAATTTTTTAGCATTGATCGCTGTATAAATGCCAACGGTCCCAAAAATGTGTCAAAATTGTCCGATGTGTCCGCCATAATGTCACAGTCACGATAAAAATTGCTGATCGCTGCCGTTACTAGTAAAACAAAAAATTAGCAATAAAAATGCCGTAAAACTATCCCCTATTTTGTAGACGCTATAACTTTTGCGCAAACCAATCAATAAACGCTTAAGAATACGCCTAAGAATACGTATCGGCCTAAACTGAGGAAAAAAATCTTTTTTTATATATTTTTTGGGGATATTTATTATAGTAAAAAGTAAAAACTAATGCGTTTTTTTCAAAATTGTCGCTATTTTTTTGTTTATAGCACAAAAAAATAAAAACCACAGAGGTGATGAAATACCACCAATAGAAAGCTCTATTTGTGGGAAAAAAAGGACGTCAATTTTGTTTGGGAGCCACATTGCACGACCACGCAATTGTCAGTTAAAGCGACGCTGTGCCGAACCGCAAACAGTGCTCTCGTCTTTGGCCAGCCAAATGGTCCAGAGCTTAAGTGGTTAAAGTGGATGTGAACCCCCACATATGCCCAGTGAAGTGAACAGCCTCAGATGATACACAGAGATGAAACTCCTACATAAGTTTTACATGTACAGTATATCTGCTGTCTTCGGCTTTCTACACTCTTTAGAAAGTGCACATCGTGTTAGAAATCTTTCTTGCTTATTCAGCAGTGGGTGTGCAGTCTTGGCATACACTGTGTGAGAGTTGATTGGAGGAAAGGCACACACCCCAACTTCATATAGGCAGAGGAACATAGAAACTTGCAAGATGCAGACTGAATAGATACTCTCTCTGCTTATCTCTCTTTAAGCACCCTCCCTGACACAATTTTCCAGCTGCTTTTATCTCATTTGCCAGAGAACTTGTCAGAAATTATCATGCTGATAACAGAGGAATGAAGCATCAGAAAGACACGGGACTTAGAGCTTTGGAGAGAGATAAGTAAACACTACAGATATATGTGCCTATGTCAAATTGAATGGGGTTTACAACCACTTTAACCACTTCCGGACCGCCCACCGCACATATACTGCGGCCGGGCGGACCGGATGTGCGAACCAATGTACCTGTACTTCAGTCCTTGCATTAGATACAGCTGGCGCACGCCCACCGCTGGCCACCCGCGATCATGGGGAAGAGAGGGGCAGAACGAGGATCTGCCTATGTAAACAAGACGGATCCCTGTTCTGACAGGGGAGGAGAGAGAGATCAGCTGTTCCTAGTGATCAGGAACAGCGATCTCTCTCTACTCCCAGTCAGTCCCCTCCCCCCCACAGTTATAAAGCACCTCCCCAGGGAACACTTAACTCTTTGATCAACCCTAGTGTTAACCCCTTCCCTTCCAGTGCCATTTATACAGTGGTCAGTGCATTTTTATAGCACAGATCACTGTATTGGTCTCACTGGTCACCAAAAAGTGTCACTTAGAGTCAGATTTGTCCGCTGCAATGTCCCAGTCCCGCTAAAAATCGCTGATCCCCGCCATTACTAGTAAAAACAATAAAAAATAAATAAAAAGTCCCTAAACATTTCCCCCATTTTGTAGAGGCTATAACTTTTGCGCAAACCAATCAATAAACGCTTATTGCAATTTTTTTTACCAAGAATAGGTAGCAGAATACATATTGGCCTAAACTGATGAATACATTTATTTTTTTATATATATATATTTTTGGATATATATTATAACAGAAAGTAAAAGCAATTGTCAGTTAAAGCGACGCAGTGCCGTATCGCAAAAAATAGCCTGGTCATTAAGGGGGTAAATCCTTCCGGGGCTGAAGTGGTTAAGGTGAAAAACCTTGAGGCTTTAGAACCACTTTAAACTCAAGGCCCAGTAATGTCCAGGCACAGTCACATCTTAAGGATATTCCCTATAATCTAGTAGTTGTTTTCATGCTCCTATGGCTTCCCCGTTGCCACCTGCACTGCACATGCTCCGTTTTTAGTGAAGGAGGAAGCCATTAACGTCCTCCTTTGTGCTATTGCAGTTGATGGTATGAGAGGCGCATTCAGGGGTGAATCTGGATGCAAGCTCTAGTCTGATGTTTAGAGTTAGATATCGGACAAAGGCTTTATACCTACCTTCCAACTGTCTCCAAAGGCTCTCCGTCCCTCTATACAGTTGTTTATAAAATGCACTACTTATCTATCAAAAAGTGTTTCCCAGTGCTGACCCTTTCATCCAATATCTAAATTGCTGCATTTGTAAATTCAAAAAGCCAATATAAAGGAATAGTAGTGGTAAAAAAGCACTTGTGAGTTTAACCAATCATTTTTTTGTACAGTTCTCCTTTAAGGGGGTGTGACGGGGGTGTGTCCTATGTCAACATACTTTTGCTAATAGGTGTCCCTCATTCCCATTTCAGAAAGTTGGGAAGTATGCTTTATATTCTGCTAAATTACCAAAATGGACTGACCTTCCAAATATGATGCATTCAGAAACACAGAGAAGGCACTTTAATAATTTGATTGAGGAATTTGTCAAATTTGTTGCTTACTGGCTGATTGTTTCTGACACAAACCATACAATATGGTAACTAAATGTCCACAACAGACCTTTTATTGGCAAAAAACTAATAACTGGATTAACATAAGTAAGCAAAAAACCATACCAACGTACTGTAAATCACAGCGGTCCAAAAGTGTGAGAAGGGGGTCTTTTGGTGTCCAGGTACATAAAGACCTAAGTAAGATCCAACCCTAACCTCATCTCTCCATCTACACCCTATTGGTTTCAGGACAGATTCAACTTCCTCCACGGGACCAAGCCAACCCCCCTCAAAAGAACCACCAACAACTGGAGAAGGAGATGCATTATAACACTGGATAGGCCCAATTTGCAATTCACCAAATCTTCAAAGACACCTCCCCCCAACCCACTAAGCCAACCTTTCCCAACTAGGGTTCCTCTAGAGATTGTTAGGGGTTCCTTGAGTAATGATCAATTTTTGCCACCAACCGCATTCATATTTTTGTGAGGGGGGGAATCTTCCCAATTGCCACAGATGTAAGGAGCATCCTCCCCAGTGGCCATCACACTATTGTACCATTAGCTGTAGATAAAGGGATTATTTGCAGAGGTTTCCTGAGACCAAACGTTGTTTCAAGGGTTCCTCCATGTTATAAAAAAAAGGTTGGGAAAGGCTGCACTAAGTTGTTGTGAAATCATACCACCATCTTCCTTCTCCAGCCAACCTTTCTGGAATGTCCTTCCAGCCAACATTATCATTCCAACCCCTGTGGCTCCGCCCTACCTCCAACTGCCAATCAGGTATTGGTTATATATTTTTGTTTAAAAGGGTGGTGGTGGGTTAGAACCTCTGTCAGGTACTTATTGATGTCCAGGAACCCATCCGTAGATTTGCCTTCTCTATTTGTCCTGGTGAAAACTGTCACTGGGTCTGAAAGAGAAGGAACAACCAAAATTGTGAGTTGTTACCAGAAATGAAAGGGAGAGTAAATCTTCCACATGTTACAATGATACCTACAGTATCTAAACAGGCATTTCCCTCACTTTAGAGAGAGTTCTTCTCCTTTCCTGCAGGGCAGGAATTTAAGGGAAATCTCCCATATGGTACACAGATGGCAAGGAGTTTTAGTCTTGTCTCAACTTTAGCAATTCTTTAAATACAGGAAAATATTTGTGATTTTCAGTTGAATGAATCAGATTTATTTTTTGGAGCAAAAATGGAGAGAAACATTTCTCTTCGACTGACCAACAGTGACATCTGCTGGCCAGTCTATGTACTGTATATCACAGATCTTTCAAGGAACAAACCATAATCATATTGTATAGGCATACCTCCCAACTTTTTGAGATGGGACCGAGGGACACCTATTAGCAAAAGAAGTATGTGGGCATAGGACACACACCCCTGCCAGGCCCCATTAAAGGAGAATTATTTTTGATTAGTTAAACCCACAAGTGTTTTTTGTTTTGTTTTTTACCACTACTATTCCTTTATACTGGCTTTTAAAATTGATAAATGCAGCAATTTAGAAATTGGATGAATGGTTTAGCACTGGTAAACACTTTTTAACCACTTCCATACCGGGCCAATTCTGGCATTTCTCTCCTCCATGTAAAAATCATAATTGTTTTGCTGGAAAATTACTCAGAATCCCCAAACATTATATACACATTTTTAGCAGAGACCCTAGCGAATAAAATGGCAGCCTTTATAATATTTTGTCACACGGTACTTGCGCAGAAATTTTTAAAACACTATTTTTGGGGGGACAAAAACACTTTCATGAATTAAAAAAAAAAAAAACACTAAAGTTAGCCCAATTTTTTTTTTATATAATGTGAAAGATGATGTTACTCTGAGTAAATAGATACCTAACATGTCACAATTTAAAATTGCGCACACTCGTTGAATGGCGCCAAACTTTGGTACTTAAAAATCTCCATAGTGACGCTTTAAAAATGCTTACAGGTTACATGTTTAGGGTTACAGAGGGAGGAGATCTTGTGCTAGAATTATTGCTCTTGCTCTATCATTCGCCGCGCTACCTCACATGTGTGGTTTGAATGGCATTTACATATGCAGGCGTGACCTACGTATAAGGTTTGCTTCTGTGCGCGAGCACGTGGGGTCTTTGTAAAAAAAAAAGGTTTTATTGTTTACATGTTTTATATTTTTCATGTTTACACTTTCACTTTAAAAAAATTTTTTATCACTTTTACTTCTATTACAAGGAATGTAAACATCCCTTGTAATAGGAATAGGGCATGACAGGTCCTCTTTACAGAGAGATCTGGGGTCTATAAGTCCCCATTCTCTCCTATGCTGGAAAGCCTGAGATCAAACAATAAAATCGATCTCAGGCTTGTCAGCAAAAAAAAAAGAAAGACAGTGTTTACAACCGACGGCGCCTAAAGTGACGTCATGACTTCGCTTCTGGCCTCTGAGGGTCATAGAGATGGCTGGGGACCATCTGGTCTGCGGTCAGCTCTATGGTAAGCCACTGCTCCCAGTGGTTTCATTCTCTGGCTCACCGATCGCACATGCGAGCTGTGAGAAACACCAGAGGGCGGCAGGAGGAAGCGGTCGTTCCATCCCGCCGCCTGTAAAAGCAATCCAGTGGCTAAACAGCTGCTATGAGGGTTTTTACTTTGCAGGGAATCGGCAGCTGAAAAAAACAATATCATAATGATGCCTGCAGCTGCAGGCATATTTCAGATATCTCCACTCAAATCCCAGGACATCATATGATGGTCCATAGTGCATTTTTATATACAACTATACAGATCGGGAACAAATGAGCAGGAAAGAGGGACAGAGGGACTTTGTTCCAAATCAGGGACGGTCCCTCCAAATCAGGGACTCATTAATTTAAAGCTGAACTCTAGGCAGAAAACAAAAATGAACACAGCTCTGAATTTGAGTTAAGTTTTTGCAGTCCTTGTTTAGATGGTCTGGAGAGAGAAGAAGCAGGGTTAGGCAGCCATGTGCGGGTTGCATGCCACCCTTGTGCTCTGTGGCTGAAAGGTGGGGAAGAACTTCAGATTTTTAACCTTTAACTGCCCGACCTGACTATGTACATTCAGCTCTCCTGGGTCCCCTACCATGGGGTGAAGACGTGCTGAGGACATCCGATATGGCTCTGAGCCTGTCCTAACCAGTGTACCTGCAGCTGTCTGGTCCATAATTCACTGGTCCTGGGACCACACCCCAATGCGGCCCAGCATGCACTGGTTTCAAAAGATGCTCCCACGTAGATAATCAGGAGTAGAGGAAAGTTCATGCCAATGAGGGCTTTGGGCATTTGCTTTATTAAAGCATCATTAAAGCGTAAAGCGGAGTTCTGCCAAATTTTTTTTTTAAAAGTCAGCAGCTACAAATACTGCAGCTGCTGACTTTTAAAACATGGACACTTACCTGTCCAGGGCACCCGCGATGTCCTCACCCAAAGCTGATCTCTCCCTCGGCTTTCGGGTGGAGGAGCCGCCATCTTAGGTAAGGGAATCGGGAAGTGAAGCCTTGCTGCTTCACAGCCTGGTTCCCTACTTCGCATGCGTGATTCGTGCTGTGCAATCCCACTGGTTCCTGCTGTCTTCTGGGACCTGTGTGTCTCCCAGAAGACAGCAGAGGAGACAGAGGAGGCGCCGGACATGGCGTAGATATCCGCGGATACTGTGGCTATCTATGCCCGGAAGTTGGAGAAAATACCTGGATCAGACAGGTATCTGCTCCCCCCTCACCCCTGAAAGGTGCCAAATGTGACACCGCAGGGGGGGAGGATTCCAAAAAGCAGAAGTTTCATTTGTGGGTGGAACTCGCTTTAAACACAAAATGTTTTTAAGGCCTCATGGACACTGGGGATTTTTACAGCTGCTGTTTTTGGCGTCAGGCGTTTTTTTCTACAGCCAGTAAACTCCCCAGCATGTTATCCCATGTGTCCATGCACACATAGGTTGTTATCAGCGTTTTTTGGCAGGGGCGTTTTCAGGCTGGAAAAAAAGAACCAAGACCTACTGCATTTGAAGAGGAGTTTTTCTAGCTATAAAAACGCTGTAAAATGCAGTTTAACGCGTAAAAACGTCGTTATCCAGAGTTTTTGAGCCACCACCTTTTGTGGGAGTATAGCTTTGCTAAAAAATGCTTTAAAAAACACAAACGTGGCAAAACGCTAATGTCAAAACGCTTCTCGCCGGCGTTTATGAGCATTTTTGAGACTAAAGTGGGTGGCACTGAAGGGCATTGATAGGTGGCACTGAAGGGCACTAATAGGTGGCACTGATAGGTGGCAATGATGGGCACTGATAGGTGGCAGTGATGGGCACTGATGGGTGGCAGTGATGGGCACTGATTGGCACCACTGGTGGGCATTGATAGGTGGCCCTCGCGGGCATTGATAGGTGGCACTGATTGCTGGCACTGTTATGCACTGGTGGGCACTGATTCATGGCACTGTGGACACTGGCAGGTGGCACTGGCAGGCGGTACTGGTTGGTGCAGATGAGGCGGCTTTGCCTTTTCCTCTTCGGGACCGCTGTCCCTTGCACAGAAGCTGGTGATCAGCTTTTTTTTTCTCCTCACGCTGAGAAAAAAAAAACTATTACAGATCTTCTGTTTACATCACGTGATCAGCTGTCATTGGCTGACAGCTAATTACGTGGTAAGGGGCCAGGATCGACCCCCTACTCCGATCTGTGATCACCCGAATCTCATTGACTCGGTGATTACAGTGCAGGGCGCGAGCGGGAAGCGTGCAAAGGGGAGGTCGTCTATTGGCGGCCTCCTGGCAAAGTAGGTCCGCGCTGTAGCCGTCATTCAGCTATAGCACGGATCTGAAGGAATTTGTGCAATCATTCCCATGCTCATCCGTAATGCTTTAAGAAATGGCAATTATTTAAAAATTAATTTATTTTCTAAATACCTGTTTTGCAATTATTTTCCTGGAGCACTTCCGACTCTGGCCGCCTAGGCGATTACGTCACAAGACGATTCCCCTGGACTCCTGGGATATCGGGAGTCTGCAAGAATCGCCTTATAATGAAATCTCGCATGATTACCAGACCGGAAATGACACAAAGGGGAGGAGTTAGGCGCCATTTTTGATGAAGAGTATCTGCCGGGAGGAAGTGAAGCATCTCTTCTCGGGACCAGACAGTGCATGGTCAAGAAATATGATGCAGATATGAGATTGGGAGGTGCATGCTGGGTAGCCAGCTGCACCGAATCCGGGAAAGGAAGATAAGAAGGCTTCAGATGCCCGAAACAGCAATGGATCCTGCCTGCTTCGTCCTGCTTCCGAGATCAGGTTAGTTTTTCATGATTAAAAATAAAACAAGAAGGACCACATTACTGACATTATCCAAATGTAACTTAGTTACATAGTTACATAGTACGTAAGGTTGAAAAAATACATCAGTCTATCCAGTTCAACCTGTGGTGTGTGTGTGCGCATGTGTTTATGTTAGTAGTAAATTGTATACCCCTGCATGTTATGATCGTTAAGATGCCCATCTAATATTTTTTTTAAACTATTGACGCTCCCTGCTGATACCACTGCTTGTGGAAGAGAATTCCACATTCTTACAGCTCTAATGCCCCGTACACACGGTCGGATTTTCCGATGGAAAATGTGTGATAGGACCTTGTTGTCGGAAATTCCGACCGTGTGTAGGCTCCATCACACATTTTCCATCGGATTTTCCGACACACAAAGTTTGAGAGCAGGATATAAAATTTTCCGACAACAAAATCCGTTGTCGGAATTTCCGATAGTGTGTAGACAAATTCGACGCACAAAGTGCCACGCATGCTCAGAATAAATAAAGAGATGAAAGCTATTGGCTACTACCCTGTTTATAGTCCCGACGTACGTGTTTTACGTCACCGCGTTCAGAATGATCGAATTTTCCGACAACTTTGTGTGACCGTGTGTATGCAAGACAAGTTTGAGCCAACATCCGTCGGAAAAAATCCTAGGATTTTGTTGTCGGAATGTCCAAACAAAGTCCGACCGTGTGTACGCCCTATTACAGTAAGGTTACACAGATTAAGGTTAAACCACTTCTCTTCCAATTTCAGTGAATGACCATGTGTCTTGTTAAATTCCCTTTCACTGAAAAGTTTTTTTCCTATGCTAGGGTCACCAGTACGGTATTTGTACATCGCTGTCATATCCCCTCTCAAGGGTCTTCTCTCCAGAGAGTTCAATGCTTGTAGACTTTCCCCATAGCTGAGATCCTCTAGTCCCTCTTTTAGTTCTAATGCCCTTCTCTGAACCCTCTCCAGTTCCAGTACATCCTTTTTAAAGGACTGGTGCCCAGAACTGGACGGCATGCTCAATGCAGCCGGACCAGAGTCTTGCGGAGTAGGAGAATTATCGTTTTATCTCTGGAGTTAATCCCTTTTTTAACCACTTGGCAACCGCTGCACACCGATATACGTCGGCACAATGGCAGCGGTGGGCAAATGGGCGTACCTGTACATCCCCTTTAAGAGGCCGGGATAGCGGGCGCGCGCACGCCCGCCGCGTACATCGTGACCGTTCCCGCGGGACCGGCGGACTCGATGACGGAATCGGTGCATTTTTATAGCACTGTATAAATGACAATGGTCCCAAAATAGTGTCAAAAGTGTCCGATGTGTCCGCCATAATGTCGAAAGTCCCGATAAAAATCGCAGATCGCCGCCATTACTAATAAAAAAAAATTAATAATATAAATTCCATAAAACTATCCCCTATTTTGTAGATGCTACAACTTTTGCTCAAACCAATCAATATACGCTTATTGCGATTTTTTTACCAAAAATATGCAGAAGAATACATATCGGCCTAAACTGAGAAAAAAATAGTTTTTTTATATATTTTTGGAGGATATTTATTATAGCAAAAAGTAAAAAATATTGCCTTTTTTTTTTTCAAAATTGTCGCTCTTCTTTTGTTTATAGCGCAAAAAATAAAAAAAAACGCAGAGGTGATCAAATACCACCAAAAGAAAGCTTTGTTTGTGGGAAAAAAAGGACGTTGATTTTGTGTGTTGGGTGCAACGTCGCACGACCGCGCAATTGTCAGTTAAAACGACGCAGTGCCGAATCGCAAAAAGTGCTCTGGTCAGGAGGAAAGGGGGTAAAATCTTCCGGGGCTGAAGTGGTTAATGCATGCTAATATTCTGCTGGCTTTTGTAGCTGCAGCTTGGCATTGCATGCCATTGCTGAGCCTATCATCTACTAGGACCTCCAGATCTTTTCCTATCCTGGATTCTCCCAGGATCATTCATATTTTTAGCACCCAAATGCATTACCTTACATTATTCAACAATAAACCTCATTTGCCATGTAGTTGCCCACCCCAAATGTCAATTTAGGGTGAAGGTCTGCTTTAAAGTGGGGTTCTACCCAAAAAAACAAACATACATAAAAAATCCTAAAAAAAAAACCAAAAAAACATTTGGATATATATTTTTTTTCACTTACCTCTAAATGCCTGTTGCTAGGTGGTCCCTCGTAGTCTGCCCCTTCCTTAGCCTGGGCTGGTGACATCACTTCCCCCTCGGCACAGGAAGGGCTCCGCTCTGCTCCCTCCCTCCTGTCAATCATCTGGGACCCATTACAGGTCCCAGGTGACTGAGCGGCCAATCACGGCGAGCGGTGCCGATCGCGCATGCGCAGTGGGTGCCAGGCTGTGAAGCCACAGCCCGGCGCCCACAGTTGCAATGCCGGCGCCGCTGAACGGAGGGGGAGACGAGCGGGGCTTCGATCCCCCGCATCGCTGGACTCCAGGACAGGTAAGTGTCCAATTAAAAGTCAGCAGCTGCAGTATTTGTAGCTGCTGACTTTTAATTTTTTTTTATTTTATGGCCCCCCTGGGTGGAACTCCTCTTTAAGTCAGAACTCTTAATTACATTCTTGTTTGGGGTCAGTGACTCGACTTTCTGAAGGAAAGATAAAGACAACAGTAACATTGATATAATTGGCATTTCGTGTCAAATTAAGGGCAAAAACTCTACACTGTGTGAACAGGTTCTAATGCCTGGTACACATAAGGATATTATCGGACAAATGATCATCCGCTTTTTTTTTACATGCTAATCTCTTATGAAAAATGAAGAGTTTACTAAAGTTATGAAAATTTTGTAATGTGTTGTGCATTTGTATCGTATTTTCGAACGACAACTCTACTGATTAAACGAAAATGCATTAAAATGGACAGGCCAGGACAAACATAGAATGGAAGGGCAGCCACTCGCTCTTGTACCACTAGGGGGCACTCGTCCCAATGGCTGGTCTATCCTAGAGAATAGGACAGAGCTGTGAAAAGTTACATAGTTACATAGTTAGTCAGGTTGAAAAAAGACACAAGTCCATCCAGTTCAACCATAAAAAAAAAAAAAAATATTGTACAATCCAATATACCCAAAACTATACCCACAGTTGATCCAGAGGAAGGCAAAAAACCCCAGCAGAGCATGCTCCAATTTGCTACAGCAGGGGAAAAAATTCCTTCCTGATCCCCCAAGAGGCAATCGGATTTTCCCTGGATCAACTTTACCTATAAATGTCAGTACCCAGTTATATTATGTACATTTAGGAAAGTATCCAGGCCTTTCTTAAAGCAATCTACTGAGCTGGCCAGAACCACCTCTGGAGGGAGTCTATTCCACATTTTCACAGCTCTTACTGTGAAGAAACCTTTCCGTATTTGGAGACTAAATCTCTTTTCCTCCAGTCGTAAAGAGTGCCCCCTTGTCCTCTGTGTTGACCGTAAAGTGAATAACTCAACACCAAGTTCACTATATGGACCCCTTATATATTTGAACATGTTGATCATATCCCCCCTTATTCTCCTCTTCTCAAGAGTGAACAAATTCAGTTCCTCTAATCTCTCCTCATAGCTGAGCTCCTCCATGCCTCTTATCAGTTTGGTTGCCCTTCTCTGCACTTTCTCCAGTTCCCCGATATCCTTTTTGAGAACTGGTGCCCAAAACTGAACTGCATATTCCAGATGAGGTCTTACTAATGATTTGAACAGGGGCAAAATGATATCTCTCTCTCTCTGGAGTTCATACCTCTCTTAATAAAAGAAAGGACTTTGCTCGCTTTGGAAACCGCAGCTTGGCATTGCATGCTATTATTGAGCTTATGATCTACCAAAACCCCCCATATCCTTCTCCACTATGGATTCCCCCAGTTGTACCCCCCTAGTATGTATGATACATGCATATTCTTAGCCCCCAAGTGCATAACTTTACATTTCTCAACATTAAACCTCACCTGCCACATAGACGCCCAATTAGACAGTGCATTGAGGTCAGCTTGTAAATTGGAGACATCCTGTAAGGACGTTATTCCACTGCATAGCTTGGTGTCATCTGCAAAGACAGAAATGTTACTTTTGATCCCAGACCCAATATCATTTATAAAGATATTATAGAGTAAGGGTCCCAGCACTGAACCTTGGGGTACACCACTGATAACCTTAGACCATTCAGAGTATGAATCATTAACCACTGCTCTCTGAATTCTGTCTTTTAGCCAGTTTTCTATCCATTTACAAACTGAATGGAAGCGTTTGGTGCAACAAGTGGCCTACAGGTATGGGAAGAGGAAAAATGCATATATTTAAAAGCAGATAGTTTATAATTATGGAATGGTGTTCATGGACTGAACAGGTTATTTCTTTTTAGGTGAACTAACCCTTTACTGAAAACAGGTTAAAGGAAACATGCACTGTAGGCTGTAGCCTATCATTGTTGAACCCCTTCTGGAAATGCCAGTTCCCTGGCTGTCCCAAACTTCTGTACCTTCTGGAAGACAAGGACACAGATCAAGAAAGTCAGAGTAAAGTTGATCTGTATAACTGTTGTGGATCAATTCCTCCATCGATACTAAAGCAACTAAATTAGCATGATAGCCAAGGAACTTGTACTGCATCAAGGATGTAAAGCTGACAAACATTATTTTTACATCTTTTCAAAAAACACATATCTTTCTTTCTATCTTTCTTTCTTTCTTTCTTTCTTTCTTTCTTTCTTTCTTTCTTCCTTCCTTTTCTTTCCTTTGTTTTCTCTTTGTTTCTTAGTTTTTTTTCTCTATTTCTTTCCTTTCCTTCTTTCCTTTCTCTCTCTTCGTTGTTTTTTTCCTTTCTTTCTCTCTCTCCCCCTTTCTTTCTTTCTTTCTTTCTTTCTTTCTTTCTCCCCCTCCCTTTCTTTCTTTCTTTTCTTTTTCTCTTTCTTTCTTTCTTTCTTTCTTTCTCTCTTTCTCCTTTTCTCTCCCTTTCTATCTTTCTTTCTCTCTCTCTCCCCCTCTCTCTCTCCCTTTTTCTTTGTTTCTTTCTTGCTCTCCCTCCCTTTCTTTCTTGCTCTCCCTCACTCCCTTAGGCCTGTATTCAGCCGCTAGCGGTGCGGTTTTAACCCCCGCTGGCGGCCGAAAAAGGGTTAAACCTGCTCGTACAGCGCGGCTATAGCCGCGGTATTACCGCGGTATAGCCGCGCTGTCCCATTGATTTCAATGGGCAGGAGCGGTGAAGGAGCGGTGAACACACCGCTCCTTCACCGCTCCAAAGATGTGGCTTGCAGGACTTTTTTTACTGTCCTGCCAGCGCACCGCTTCAGTGTGAAAGCCCTCGGGCTTTCACACTGAACAAACAGCGGAGGCTGTTTGGGGGCGGTTTGCAGGCGGTATTTTTAGCGCAATAACGCCTGCAAACCGCCCCAGTGTGAAAGGGGCCTAACTCTCTCCTATAGCGTGTATCCACTAGAGGGCAGTACAATCATGATTTGTGCAGTGACCCATTCTAATAACCAGTATGGCTATGATGAGATCAGCCTAGAGAAACCCAAACTGCACTCCACCAAAACCCTTTAATCTGCAGCACTCACTTTTTAAATCTATAGGTATCTATATCATCTCTGTCATCACAAATCAAAAAAATATATGATTTATTCTATATTTAGGCCTTGTGCACATATATCTCATTTGTAGATATTTAGGTTTTTTTGTCATATCTGTACACAGGTGCATTGTCTAGGGTATAAGGCACATAGCTGAGTAAAGATCCATAATGCAGCGATGCCTTCAGAGCCATAAAAAAAAAAAAAATAGAACATTTTATGTCTAAGTGCAGACGATAAAAACAGATAAGATAAGACTTTATTGCCATTATATACATCCAACAAGCCTTCTCCAGGTACTCTTTACAACAGCAATATTGCAATAAAGAAAAAACTTTTTTCTTGTCAAATTTGTTTATTGAATTTTAACAATTAGTATACATAAGTGCATGTGGTTGCAGCAAAAGAAAAGATCACATATAAGGTAATAAAATTGAGTTGTAGTTCCAACATAAACTAAAAGTAGTTTAACTAAAACAATTTTAGCATGGATCTAACTACTCAAAAGATTGCGTCATACATTGTATAAGAGGGGATAAAACCAACTTAGACCAGGTTAATATAAGATTACCTAAGATAAAAAAAAGGGTCTTAATTATTATCAAGAGTATAGTTTTTAAATAAAAATAAAAAAAGAAGAGATTATTTATTATAGAATCTAAAATCTTATACTACATATTGGAACTATGTACCATTGGTATAATGATAACCAAGGAAATAAAAGTTTTGCTACCAGAACTATATAAAGAGTAAATTGAAAGAGGATGGGGGGAAAAGTAGAAGTGAGAAAGAAGATAAAAGAAAAAGTAATCTTAGGTAGGAGAAAAAAATAGATAGGGAAGAAAGAAATGAGAGGTAGTAGGGGTCCCTAGGGTAGTACATGGTAATAAACACATACCATAAATGCAGAGAATGGAAGTATAAATCGAGATTACCAAGGTCTTAGTAGGGAAGCATCAAAATTGGAAGACAAAAAGTGAGTCACCCAGGGATTCCAATTATTCTCAAAGTTGGATATTTTATCTTGAGTTAAAGCCTCTGTTTGGCATGGATCATTGCTTATTTGATTCTATTTTTAGTTTCAGCAATTATTATTTCCAAGCTTTGGCAATTGTTTGTTCCGCGGCTGTAGTGATCTGTAATAGGAGTTTGAATTGGCGGTAGGAGAGAGGGGCCTGTTTTAAGTTTAAAAGTGCTATTGTAGGATCAGGATTGATAGGGGTTTCAAACAGTGTTGAAATCATAAGAAATACATCTTTCCAAGAATTTTTTGCTACCGGGCAATCCCACCAAGTATGGAGATATGATCCAAGATCACCACAGCCACGAAAACAAGATGGAGAATAATTTGGAGCATATTTCGCAATTCTGACAGAGACCAAATACCATCATGTGATTACTTTGAAATTTGTCTCTAAGGCAGCTATATTTTGTGAGGATGACTTAGTTGTGATCCAAATCTTATCCCAATCGGCTGCTTCCAATGAAAACCCAAGATCCATCTCCCACTTAGCCACATATGATGGTGGGTCTGAGTTCGGTTTAGTAATAAGATGAGTATAAAGATTTGAAATAAGTCTCTTAGTGTGTGGGTCACGTTTACATATATTTTCAAAGCACGTTAATTTATCTAAATTAATTCTTCCTTGTATATAGGGCATAAAAAAATTTAATCTGAAGATATCGAAAGAGCTCTGAATTCGAAAGTTTGTGACTTTCACATAAGTCAGGGAAAGTTTTGAATGAAGTAGAGGATGTTGGTTCACAGAGTTGAGTTAAATTAGTGGAGGCCCATGCTTTAAAAGATTTAGGGGAAGACCAAGCAGGATAGAGAAATGATAAAAGAGGTATATGGGGAGATTGTAGTCCATTTACTAATTTAAATGTATCCCAAATGGCTAGTGTATGTTTAGTTATAGGATTATTGAGTTTTTTTTACAGTCGGAGGAATTAGACTATACGAGGTTGGTTATTGAGAAAAAACGTTTTCAACACAACCACACATGCATACTTCCTTATGCCCACAAATCAGTCCTTAAATATTGCAAAAATATGAAATATTTTAAAAAAAGTTTAAATTTTACATACAATTCCTAAAACTCTGCACCCGGTGGACTTATAGACAATACAGCCCTAGGGAAAAAACTATACTTTAAGTGATTAGTGTGCGTTATAAGTGTCCTATACCATTTCCCTGACAGCAACATGGCAAACACTAGACACAGGGCCGGTGCTTGACTATTTCGCACCCTAGGCAAGAATAGCACCCCCACCCAACCCCTCCCCCTGTTGTAACTACAACAGGGAACAGAGTCAAACAGAGCTGACTCACCAGGCAGTATAGTTTTGCCTAGGTCCAGAGACCTGATGGTGTCCACTGTCCTCTGAGTCCTCAGCTGTGCGCGCCTCGTCTGGCTTCCCACTGTCCTTCTCTGCCACCTCAGCTGTGCCCGCCTTGTCCGTCTCCCCACTGTCCTCCTCCACCACCTCAGCTGTGCCCGCCTCGTCCAGCTCCCCACTATCCTCCTCCACCTCTGAGTCCTCAGCTGTGCCCGCCTCGTCTGGCTCCCCACTGTCCACCTCCGCCCTCGCCTCCTCAGCTGTGCCCGCCTCGTCCACCTCCCCACTGTCCTTCTCCGCCTCCTGGGCTGTGCCCGCCTTCCCACTGTCCTTCTCCGCTTCCTCAGCTGTGCCCGCTTCGTCCGTCTCCCCACTGTCCTCCTCCGCCTTCTCAGCCTCCTCAGCTGTGCCCACCTCGTCCAGCTCCCCACTATCCTCCTCTGCCTCCGAGTCCTCAGCTGTGCCCGCCTCATCTGGCTCCCCACTGTCCTTCTCCGCCTCCTCAGCTGTGCCCGCTTCATCCGTCTCCCCACTGTCCTCCTCTGCCTCCTCAGCTGTGCCCGCCTTGTCCAGCTCCCCACTATCCTCCTCCGCCTCCGAGTCCTCAGCTGTGCCCGCCTCGTCTGGCTCCCCACTGTCCTTCTCCGCCTCCTCAGCTGTGCCCGCCTCGTCTGACTCCCCACTGTCCACCTCCTCCTCAGCTGTGCCTGCCTCGTCCGGCTCCCCACTGTCTTCCTCCACCTCCTCATTTGTGCCGGCCTCGTCCAGCTCCCCACTGTCCTTCTCCGCCTCCTCAGCTGTGCCCGCCTCGTCTGACTCCCCACTGTCCACCTCCTCCTCAGCTGTGCTCGCCTTGTCCGGCTCCCCACTGTCCTCCTCCACCTCCTCATTTGTGCCCGCCTCGTCCGGCTTCCCACTGTCCTCCTCCGCCTCCTCAGCTGTGCCTGCCTCGTCCAGCTCCCCACTATCCTCCTCTGCCTCCGAGTCCTCAGCTGTGCCTGCCTCGTCTGGCTCCCCACTGTCCTTCTCCGCCTCCCCAGCTGTGCCCGCCTCGTCTGACTCCCCACTGTCCTTCTCCGCCTCCTCAGCTGTGCCCGCCTCGTCTGACTCTCACTGTCCACCTCCTCCTCAGCTGTGCTCGCCTTGTTCGGCTCCCCACTGTCCTCCTCCACCTCCTCATTTGTGCCCGCCTCGTCCAGCTTCCCACTGTCCTTCTCCGCCTCCTCAGCTGTGCCCGCCTCGTCTGACTCCCCACTGTCCACCTCCTCCTCAGCTGTGCTCGCCTTGTTCGGCTCCCCACTGTCCTCCTCCACCTCCTCATTTGTGCCCGCCTCGTCCAGCTCCCCACTATCCTCCTCTGCCTCCGAGTCCTCAGCTGTGCCTGCCTCGTCTGGCTCCCCACTGTCCTTCTCCGCCTCCCCAGCTGTGCCCGCCTCGTCTGACTCCCCACTGTCCTTCTCCGCCTCCTCAGCTGTGCCCACATCGTCCGGCTGATGATTCCTACTTATTGTGTTTGGGTTGGATGGAGGTGGATCCATCAGAATCTCTGAATCATAACATAACCAATGGAACAAAATTTATTTTTGATCCATTTCCATTTGTTATGTTATGAGATTCATAATCTCACGAAAAAAGCGAATTAACATGTTAAAAAAAAATATAGCCAAGCCCTAGTATATGTGAGTTAGGGACCTTAGATCGTAAGCTTCTTGAGGGCTGGGACTGATGTGAATGTACTATATATATATATATATATATATATATATATATATATATATATATATATATATATATATATATATAAAGTGCTGCGTAAGTTGACGGCGCTATATAAGTACCTATATTATTTATAATAATAGCCAATCAAAATAACTTCCAAATACGAATCGATTCAGAACAACGAATATACAAAACTAATTCCGAAAACAAATCATTTTAACATAACGAATATGACGAAGTGAATGAATCCGAAACCAAACAAATTTTTCCGTCGGGCACATCTCTAGCAGACACACTGTAATCTGTATGGGTTGGATCACTACCAATAGCTTTTGCCCGCTTTTTAAATCGGCTGGCATATGCTGTATCTAAAAATTGTTGAATCCGTACCTATGATCTGCTGGGCGGTTTTCGCCACACATGACTGAGCACTTCTTATCCTCCGTCCAGCAGCCGATATCCCACACTACAGCGCAGTGGAGAAGAATACCCTTAATGATGCAAAGATAAAAATTCACCCAAATCCTTAAGGGTAATCAACCCCCCTAGGAAAAATAATCTCTGTTACTTTTTTTTCACTATAAAACAAGTATTTTGAGACCATGATATCTCCCATGTGCATGAGCCCTAATTAGCTGCGTATAATATCTTTATTTATTTTTTAAGGTCTATTATATACCAGCAGGGGGCAGTCAAAGTTTGCATTTCCATACAGTGTATTACCAAAAGTATTAGGACACCTGCCTTTACACGCACATGAACTTTAATGGCATCCCAGTCTTCGTCCGTAGAGTTCAATATGAGTTAGCCCACAATTTGCAGCTATAACAGTTTCAACTCTTCTGGGAATGCTGTCCACAAGGTTTAGGAGCGTGTCTATGGGAATGTTTGATCATTCTTCCAGAAATGCATTTGTGAGATCAGGCACTGATGTTGGACGAGAAGGCCTGGCTCACAGTCTCCACTCTAATTCAGCCCAAAGGTGTTTTATCGGGTTGAGGTTAGGAGTCTGTGCAGGCCAGTCAAGTTTCTCCACCCCAAACTCGCTCATCCATGTCTTTATGGACCTTGCTTTGTGCACTGGTCCAAATTATTTGGTGGAGGGGGGATTATGGTGTGGGGTTGTTTTTTCAGGGGTTGGGCTTGGCCCCTTAGTTCCAGTGAACCCTTAAGGCGTCAGCATACCAAGACATTTTGGACAATTTCATGTTCCCAACTTTGTGGGAACAGTTTGGGGATGGCCTCTTCCTGTTCCAACATGACTGGGCACCAGTGCACAAAGCAAGGTCCATAAAGACATGGATGAGCGAGTTTGTGGTGGAGGAACTTGACTGGCCTGCACAGAGTTCTGACCTCAACCCGATAGAACACCTTTGGGATGAATTAGAGCGGAGACTGTGAGCCAGGCCTTCTCGTCCACATCAGTTCCTGACCTCACAAATGCTCTTCTGGAAGAATGATCAAACATTCCCATAGACACACTCCTAAACCTTGTAGACAGCCTTCCCAGAAGAGTTGAAGCTGTTATAGCTGCAAAGGGTGGGCCAACTCAATACTGAACCCTACGGACTAAGACTGGGATGCCATTATAGTTCATGTGCGTGTAAAGGCAGGTGCCCCCAATACATTGGTAACATAGTAGTGTATCTGTGCACCAAGTCCAGTAAATATGCAGTACAATTGCTGCCCTCCTGAAAATGCTGGTAACCTGGCTATTGTCCTGAACTGCAATATTCACATTGCCTGATATACTAAATATGTAATCAACAGGGACAAAAAAATGTATTTTTATTTTTAATTGTACTTTTATTTCATGAGTAATGCTAAATTATTATGGAACTTGTGGTTTCATAAATTTTAACTGAATGACACTTAGCCCTCATTTACATTGACTGCAGCTTTGAAACCACTCGATTTCTAAGCCGCATGTCAGTGCGACTTCGGGTGCGACTTGGAAGCTATGCGGTTTTCATGCACAGATGTCTATACAATTCACACCCAAAATTGTCAAAAGTTTAAATTTGATGCAGCACCGTAAAGTCGACGTCGCATAGATTTGAACAGTGCGATGACCGGCAATAGGATGCGACTTGTCATGCGATTTGCCCCAATGTGAATGAGGGCTTAGTCTGCTCTTAGCACTATGTCATGTGTATCATAAATAGCTAGAATTGGAAGGGGGGGTTGTTTTTATGCATCACTTGTTTTCGCTTGTTTTGTATTTCAGAAAGATCTTACATCCTCTTTCTAGCCACTTCCTGTCTAATTGACTTCCAATGATGGGTGTGTGGTATTTCTAACGAAAGTTTCCTGATGATTACAACAGAGGACTTATGTACATTAAAGCTGCATGATTCTGGCCAAAATGAGAATCACTATTTTTTTTTTGCTTAGAATAAAAAGATTACGATTCTCTCATGATTGTCGTGGCGTAAAATCTTTCACATTATGCAAAAATAAATTGAGCATCTTTACCAATTCTCAGTCAAGACATCTTTAACCACCTGACGTCCGCGCTATGGCCGAATGACGGCCACAGCGCGGACCTGAATTCCCGGGAGGCCGTCATATGACGGCCTCCCCTGTGCACGCACCCTGCAGGGCGCGCGCCGGGCGTGCTGTGATCACCAAGTCACTGAGACTCGGCTGATCACCGATCCGAGTAAGGGGCCGTTCCCGGCCCCTTACCATGTGATCAGCTGTCAGCCAATGACAGCTGATCACATGATGTAAACAAAAGATCGGTAATCTTTTTTTTTTTTTTTACTCACGCTGACAGCGTGAGTAGAAAAAAAAGCCGATCACCGGCTGGGATGGAAGAGGCACATCTGCCTCATCAGTGCCACCTACTAGTGCCAATTAAAAGAGCCCACACTGCCACCTAACAATGCCCACAGTGCAACCTAACAGTGCCCACAGTGCCACCTATCAATGCCAACAAGTGCCACCTATCAATGCCCACAAGTGCCACCTATCAATGCCTACCTGTAGTGCCAATCAGTGCCACCTGGCAGTGCCCATCACTGCCACCCATCAGTGCCCATCACTGCCGCCTATCAGTGCCCATCACTGCCGCCTCATCAGCGTACATCAATGAAGGAGAAAAATGACCCGTTTTAAATTTTTTATAACAAAATATAAAAAAATTAAAATATTTTTTTTTTTTTAAATTCAGTTTTTTACATTTTTTTAACAAAAAGTAAAAACTGCAGAGGTGATCGAATACCACCAAAAGAAAGCTCTATTTGTGGTGAAAAAATGATAAAAATTTTATTTGGGTACAGTGTTGTATGACCGCGCAATTGTCATTCAAAGTGCGACAGCGCTGAAAGCTGAAAATTGGTCTGGATAGCAGGGGGGTTTAAGTGCCCTGTAAGCAAGTGGTTGAAAATGCCCAGTAAAAGGCATCTTTGAAAATGCCCAGCAAAGGCATCTTTACCAATTCCCAGCCAAGACGTCTTTGAAAATGCCCAGTAAAGGCATCTTTACCAATACCCAGCAAAGGCATCTTTACCAATGCCCAGCAAAGGCATCTTTGAAAATGCCCAGCATTTTTAAAGATGCCTTTGCTGGGCATTTTTAAAGATGCCTTTTCTGGCCATTTTTAAAGATGCCTTGGCTGGGTGCATTGGTAATAAATGTGATTTTTGCTGTTGTATGCATGCTGATAACTTGTCAAACCTTGGCTCATACTCCGTTAGTTTGAGAGCAACACATACAGCACTCAGTTCATCTGTTAGTCTATTTCTGGCATCACATTTGATATAATTCAATGCTGAAAACAGCTGCTCACAAGCACAGGATGACCCAAACAAAGAAAGAAAAGCAATTCCAAGTCTTTTCATTGACTAATGCCGCGTACACACGAGCGGACTTTACGGCGGACTTTGCCCGGCGGACTTTTCGACGTACTTTCCGACGGACTTTCTGAATGAACGGACTTGCCTACACACAATCCACCAAAGTCCGTCGAATTCGTACGTGATGACGTACGACCGGACTAAAACAAGGAAGTTCATAGCCAGTAGCCAATAGCTGCCCTAGCGTGGCTTTTTGTCCGTCGAACTAGCATACAGACGGCGGACTTTTCGACCGGACTCGATTTCAACGGATACATTTTAAACAAGTTTCAAATCTAAGTCCGTCCAACTTTTGAGAAAACAAAGTCCGCTGGAGCCCACGCACATCGAATTGTCCGACGAAATCCAGTCCGCCGGGCAAAGTCCGCCGTAAAGTCCGCTCGTGTGTACGCGGCATTAGAATTATTTGGCAGAGAATTCCACACTTCGTTGTCCTCTGTCATCCCTTCCCACTCCATCTTTTCACGCCGGTCATAGAATTTATTTTTCCAGATAGAGCTTTCTTGAAATTCCAGTAGCTCCATTTCAAGATGTTCTAAATCTAACCAGCAGGAAAGATCAAGTTCTTCACATTTGGCTTTATCTGGAGAAGTAAGAAAACACAGGGTTGTCTCCATCTTACGGAACTGTAAAAATCTGTTACTAAAATTCTCCTTTGCAACTGCTATAGTGCTCGAAAATTCCTTGTAGATTTCATGATGGTTTGGATTGTCTGTAAATGTTGTAGAATTTTCCAAATGCATTTTTAGATTTGGAAAATATTTCAGCTGCCCACTTTCAAGGTCTCTTTCAAAAAGCTGCAGTTTTCTCTCAAATGTTCTGATATCAGAAAACATGCTTTCTGCTGTTTTCCCTAAACCTTGCCGTTTATTTTTTGTTCAGTACATTGAAGTGTATTGTAAAATCTGGACAAACACATGAGGTTGGTGAGCCAGGTCATATCAGTGAGCTGTGGATATTCCTGCTCCTTTTCATTCATAAACAGCCTAATTTTATCCAAGCAGGCTACAAATCTCTCCAAGACCCATCCTCTTTTTAGCCACCGTACATTATTGTACATAAGTAAAGTATTATACTGTGCCTGTACCCAGGGCCGTCTTTTCGCATGGGCATGCTGGGCAGTTGCCCGGGGGTCCCACTTGCCCAGGGGGCCCCACCTGCCCAGCGACCCCAGCCAAGCATCATTCACAGCCCTCAAAAAAGAGTGTGGGCTGCCTGGGGGCTGGGTGCGGGGGGCAAACACCGCCGGCAGCCTGGTTTTGTCGGAGCGATCGTAGAGGAAGGGAGAGGAGAGCCGCCGCTGCCTGGTTGATCAGAGCGCGGGGAACATAACAGCTTTCATTTCAATAGCTGTGTGTTCCGTCATATACAGCGCCTCCCCCTTGTCCGGGCACTTTGATAGACAGATCACCGGGGTTATCTGCCTCTGCCACAGGAAACGATAGGTGAATCAAGAAACGAAGGAGTTGTTTTACTGGGCAAATAGTGTGGCAGTGGCAAGATTAGGTAAATTACAAAAAGAAACCCCTGATACTTGACATCTCTGTTCTTCTGTTCAGTAATCCAGCCTCCAGGATCCCTGAATATTAGTGTGCTTTTCTCCTGCAATCAACTTCCTGGTCACAGTAGCCTCCTTCTCCATCCCAATCCCCACTATTGGTTTATTACTTTGATAGGATGCTCCATACATTTTTGCAATCCGACTGTACTGTTTTTATACATTGATGAAAACTATGTAATTATGAGGGCTTACGTAAACGAACTAATCAATCTGTCTCAAACATGCCCTATATAGAGCTATAGTGGTTAGTGGGCAGGGGCGGACTGACCATTGAGCCACTCGGGCACTGCCCGAGGGCCCTGGGCCACCAGGGGGCCCCATCAGTGTTGCCAGCCTCAGTAGAACCAGGGACAGTATGTATTAATCTGTGTTTTTTTTTACATCTGTCTGTGTATACTGTGTGTACATGTATGTGTATACTGTGTGATTGTATACTGTGTGTGTGTATACTGTGTGGCCCTATAATCTCCTATTGCCCGGGGGCCCCATTTTTCTTTTTTTTATATTTCACAGGTCCTAGGGTACTGTTTTTTTTTTTTTTTTTATTACCTTTGCCAGCTCCTTGTTTAAACACTGATTTTGTTGGAAGTACCAATAAATATAGCCTTATTGATAATTTGCATTTTTATTCTCGTACAAGATTGTGTAGACAGGGCCCCAGTGCACTGTATTGCCCGGGGGCCTATAATGCTCTTAAGATGGCACTGCCGGTACCTCATCAAGAAGTGCTTGAAACTGTTGAAAATTAAGAGCGCGAGCCGTGATGTAATTCACCATTTTTGTGACATCCTTGAGAATATCGTCTAATTTTTTGCTGCTTTTCTTGGCACAAAGATCTTCTTGATGTATAATACAATGAAATTGAATGACTGGATGCTTTGCTTCTTTAACAAAAAAACTGTATGAAACCAGATGTTACCCCCACCATGGAAGGTGCCACTAGTTACTGAAACCACTTTTTCTGGCCTTATGTCTTGTGACAAAAAAGCTTCCATCACAGCATTGTAGATATCTATCCCTTGTGTTCTTCCAGGCAAAAGACACAAGTTTCATGAGCTCTTCTCTCACGGTGTCACCAACAGCATGACGCAAAGTTACTGCTAGCCTTGCATGATTATGTATATCTGGGCTTTCATCCAACCACATTGAGTAACAGGCTGCCTTTTGTAAGTCAGTGGTGAGCTGCTGACTAAGATCACTTGCCATACGCAGGACTCTATCTTTAACAGTATTTCTGCTAAGTGGAATTTCAGAGATTCGTTGCTTAATTTTGTTCTTGTTTGGGAAATCATGAAAAAAAGGGAATTACTCACAGCCAACATAGCCGTTTTGATAAAATCGCCATCAGAAAGGGGCTTACCGTGTTTTGCTATGCACAGTGAAATTTTGAAAGCTGACAGTTGCCAGATAATTTGTTTTAGAAAGATAGTTGCAAAAACTACAATACTGGCAGTGATATTTCCTCAATTTCCCATCAAGAAACTCTTTCAGCTTTACCAAGTTCAGCAACACTTTTGTGGTTGGTATCAGTGGCGTCTCCAGCTTTCATATTTAGGGGGGGCACATGGGGGGACAGGGACAAAAATAGGGGGGCAATATAAAATGCAAATATATATATATATGATAGATAGATAGATAGATAGATAGATAGATAGATAGATAGATAGATAGATAGATAGATAGATAGATATATCTATCCTGGGGCCCTTTACCCCTTTACTACGATCCCACAACGGCCCTTTCACATGTTCGGCAGTGAGCTCCCTTCCTACTGTATTGGCCCCCCCCCCCCCCCCAGGGTGACAGAGAACAAGAGATATATGTCACCAACATACCAAGAAAATATAAGGATCCAAAGCAGTGGGAGAACTATCAGGGTTGCAAAGGTTGTCTTGACACCGGGCCCTGGTGTTCTGCCACTGTGGGGTTCCCCAGCCTCCTCTTGCTGTCCTGCCCCTGCCCTCAGTCTGTTTTTTCAGTAACTGAGAGTCCTGGTGGAGTCCTTCTTGCAACTCGCTCTTCTCCCTGCCAATGAGGATGCAGGGGAAGGAGCAGATCGAGCGGCCGTGGTTGTGTGAGCGCTCGCATTATGCAGTGTCAGCGAGCAGAGGGAGGGGGGAGGAATCACCCACTGGGGACCTTCTCCCTCTCAATAGAGACTGTGTTACCCCAGCGGTGGCCCGAGTAAGATGCGGCACATCCGATATGAATACAAACAAAAAGAAATTGCCTTTTTGTAAAAAAAAAAAAAAAAAAAAAAAATTTAAAAAAAAATAAAAATTTTTTTTTTGGGGGGGCACATGGTGGGGCCCAGCATAATGTTGGGGGGGTCAGGGCCCCCTCTGGCCCCCCCCTAGGGTCGCCATTGGTTGGTATGACGTCTGACACTTGATGTGCGAGATACAACACTTTCACTACTCAGAACACATAACGCTTTCCCATTGCGTTCAATCACTCCAAATGACCGTGTCCAGGACTCTTGGATCTTCCACTATCTGTTTTTAATTTTGCTTTCTTTGATGTACTCATCTTTGGGTGTTCAAATCTACAAAAAACACAAAATTTATAAAATAAAGACAAATGAAGCACCCAATACAAATCTATCCCTACCTACCTATACCAAAAATATTATTGCAACATTTCACAAAAAAGGTACATAAAAAACACAGCATTGTAGAAGAGCAACTCACGATTTTGTCCAATGTCCTGTGAGACCACTGACACCGCTCTGCTGGGTCTGCTGTAGATACAAAGGGCTGGAATGAAAAAAAAAAATTGTCATTGTTGTCCATAGGCCAGGACCAGGGATGAGCCGAACACCCCCTGGTCCGGTTCGCACCAGAACATGCGAACAGGCAAAAAATTTGTGCGAACACCGTTAAAGTCTATGGGACTCGAACATGAATAATCAAAAGTGCTCATTTTAAAGGCTTATATGCAAGTTATTGTCATAAAAAGTGTTTGGGGACCCGGGTCCTGCCCCAGGGGACATGGATCAATGCAAAAAAAAGTTTTAAAAACGGCCGTTTTTTTGGGAGCAGTGATTTTAACCACTTGCCGCCCGCCCTATTACCAAATGACGGCGGCAAAGTAGTTTGATATTCCTGACCGGACGTCATATGACGTGATCAGGAATATCGAGCCGCTGCGCGCCCCCGGGGGCGCGCATGGCGGCGATCGTTGTTGCGGGGTGTCAGTCTGACACCCTGCAACACCGATCTAGGTAAAGAGTCTCCGACGGAGACTCTTTACCACGTGATCAGCCGTGTCCAATCACGGCTGATCACAATGTAAATAGAAAGAGCCGGTGATCGGCTTTTCCTCACTCGCGTCTGACAGACGCGAGTAGAGGAGAGCCGATCGGCTGCTCTCCTGACAGGGGGGGGGTCTGTGCTGATTGTTTATCAGCACAGCCCCCCTCGGATCCTACCCAGCACCACCAGGGAAGCCGCCCAGGACCACCAGGGAAGCCATCCACACTGGACCACTAGATATGCCCCTAGACCCCCAGGGAAATGCCACTGTGTGCCCAGGCAGCTGCCAATCAGTGCCCACTTCAATGCCTACTACTGCCAGCGCCACCAGGGATGCCCATCAGTGCCTCATATCAGTGACGCGTATCAGTGCCCATCAGTGCCACGTATCAGTGCCCAGCAGTGTCGCCTATCAGTGCCCATCAGTGCCCAGCAGTGCCGCCTATCAGTGCCGCCTATCAGCGCCACCCTATCAGTGCCCAGCAGTGCCGCCTTTCATTGCCCATCAGTGTCGCCTATCAGTGCCCATCAGTGTCAACCAGTGCCACCCAGTGCCACCCATCAGTGCCCATCAGTGCCGCCTATCAATGCCCATCAGTGCTGCATATGAGTGCCACCCATCAGTGCCGCCTACCAGTGCCCATCAGTGCCCATCGTCAGTGCCCGCTCATTGGTGCCACCTCATCGGTGCCGCCGTATCAGTGCCTGTCAGTGCCGCCGTATCAGTGCCCATCAGTGAAAGAGAAAACTTATTTATTTACAGTTTTTTTTTAACAGAAACAAAAGCAAAATTTTTTTATTTTTTTCAAAATTTTTAGTCTTTTTTTATTTGTTTAGCAAAAAATAAAAATCGCAGAGGTGATCAAATACCACCAAAAGAAAGCTCTATTTGTGGGAACAAAATGATAAAAATTTAGTTTGGGTACAGTGTTGGATGACCGCGCAATTGTCATTCAAACTGCGACAGTGCTGAAAGCTGAAAATTGGTCTGGGCAGGAAGGTGTCTAAGTGCCCTGTATTGAAGTGGTTAATAATGCTTAAAGTGAAACAATAAAAGTGTAATATTCCTTTAAATTTCGTACCTGGGGGGTGTCTATAGTATGCCTGTAAAGGGGCGCATGTTTCCCATGTTTAGAACAGTCTGACAGCAAAATGACATTTAAAAGGAAAAAAAGTCATTTAAAAGTACTCGTGGCTATATGAATTGTCGGTCCGAGAATACACATTGAATGATTTGTATAGCGCTGCAGTTGCGAACTGAATCGCCTCAAGGCGCTGGATCCATTTATCATTGATAAAAACGGCATGGGATTTCCCCACAGGGGAACCCCGAACCAAAATTTAAAAAAAAAAGGCGTGGGGGTCCCCCTAAATTCCATACCAGCCCTTCAGGTCTCGTATGGATATTAAGGGGAACCCCGTGCCGAAATGTAAAAAAAAATGGCGTGGGGTCCCCCCAAAAATCCATACCAGACCCTTATCCGAGCATGCAACCTGGCAGGCCGCAGGAAAAGAGGGGGGGTGAGAGAGCGCCCCCCCTGAACCGTACCAGGCCACATGCCCTCAACATTGGGAGGGTGCTTTGGGGGGTCTAATTTTGCTGTCTGACTGTTCTAAACACGGGAAACATGCGCCCCTTTACAGGCACCCCCCAGGTACGAAATTTAAAGGAATATTACACTTTTATTGTTTCACTTTAACCATTATTAAAATCACTGCTCCCGAAAAAACTTTTTTTTTGCATTGATCCATGTCCCCTGGGGCAGGACCCAGGTCCCCAAACACTTTTTATGACAATACCATGGATATAAGCCTTTAAAATGAGCACTTTTGATTTCTCCCATAGACTTTTAAAGGGTGTTCCGCGGCTTTCGAATTTGCTGCGAACACCCCAAATTGTTCGCTGTTCGGCAAACTTGCGAACAGCTGATGTTCGAGTCGAACATGAGAACTCGAAGCTCATCCCTAGCCAGGACACAGGTTCAAGCAACTACCATATGTTATATATAGCGCCACCTTAAGGTGAATTAGACTTTAGGCCATTGGCTTCAAAACTGTGGCCCGGGGGCCAGATGTGGCCCTTGGCTTGCTTTTATTAGGCCCATGGGGCACTGATTTATCCACTGATACTAACAAATAGGTTATAATCCCCCCCACTCACACCAATGAAGGGGCACACATTTCTCCCAATGACACCAAAGATAGGGGCACTATTCCCCCCCAATGATGGGGCACAATGTTTGCCAATGACACCTATAATGAGGCACAATGACACCAATGAGGGGGGAAAATGTTTCTCAATAATGCTAATAATGAGGCAGAATAACAGTAATGATGGGGCACAATGTTTCCAAATGACACCTATAATGAGGCACAATGCACAAAAATAAGGTGGGGAAAATGTTTCACATGACACTAATAATGAGGCCTTTTTTTTTAAGAGTAGTAAGTTAGTTAAAAAAAAGAGGCACTTAAACCCCCTTCCTAACCAGACCAATTTTCAGCTTTCGGTGCTCTCACACTTTGAATGACAATTACTCAAGTCATACAACACTGTACTCATATGAAATGTTTGTCCTATTTTTTCACACAAATAGAGCTTTGTTTTGGTGGTATTTAATCACCGTTGGGTTTTTTATTTTTTGTGCTATAAATCAAAAAAGACTGAAAAAAAATTCTTTGTTTCTGTTAAAACTTTTTTGCAGAGTATTGGCGAGTATTGGCAGAGTATTGCATTTGCAGAGTATTGCATGTATTGGCAGAATATTGCAGAGTATGACAGAGTATGGGCAGAGTATGGGCATAGTACTGCAGAGTATGGGCATAGTACTGCAGAGTATGGGCAGAGTATTGCAGAGTATGGGCAGAGTACTGCAGAGTATTGCAGAGTATGGGCAGAGTATTGCAGAGTACTGCAGAGTATGGGCAGAGTGCTGCAGAGTATTGCAGAGTAATGCAGAGTATGGGCAGAGTAATGCAGAGTATTGCAAAGTATGGGCAGAGTACGGCAGAGTATGGGCAGAGTATTGCAGAGTATGGGCAGAGTACTGCAGAGTATGGGCAGAGTACTGCAGAGTATTGCAGAGTATGGGCAGACTACTGCAGAGTATGGGCAGACTACTGCAGAGTATGGGCAGAGTATTGCAGAGTATGGGCAAAGTACTGCAGAGTATGGGCAAAGTACTGCAGAATATTGCAGAGTATGGGCAGAGTACTGCAGAGTATGGGCAGAGTACTGCAGAGTATTGCAGAGTATGGGCAGAGTATTGCAGAGTATGGGCAGAGTGTTGCAGAGTATGGGCAGAGTATTGCAGAGTATGGGGTACTGAGCAGCGCTGTGGGCTGGATCTGTAGTGCCCACAGCGCTGCTCAGTACCCATACTCTGCAACGATCTCTCCCCCCTCTCCCCTCACACTGTAGGGCGCGCGGGAGCAAGATTCTGGGAGGACGTCCATGGACGCCCTCCCAGAATAAGCCGACCGCGCTGTAGCCATCATTCGGCTATGGCCCGGTCGGCAAGTGGATAATTATTACTCACATTTGAGTCGTTTAAATCGGTCGGTTGTCCTCCGGTTTCCAGCTGGGCTGCGGTGTGGGGTCAGTCCCCGGTCGCTCCGGTGGTGTCTGTAGCTCCGAGGAAGGGATTTCCCACAGCAGGCACGTCAGCAGGTGAGTCGGCAGGGAACGTCAGATAAAGAGAATGGAGGCGTGGCTTCAGCGCTTGCGTTCGGAGCATGCTTCCCGCCCACTTGGACACATCACCGCTAGCCACAGAGAACTGTGGGAGATGTAGTTCGCGGGTGCGGTGTGGACGATTCAATGATTTGTCAGTGTATAATTTCTCAATTGTCACGGCGTGCCCACAGAGATGGCTCGGCCTGCCAGCAGCGGCACGCGTGCCACGCGTGCCACGCGTTCGCCATCACTGTTCTAGGGTCTCTACTAAAAAATGTATATATAATGTTTGCGGATTCTAAGTAATTTCCTAGCAAAAAAAAATGATTATAACTTGAAAGCAACAAATGTCAGAAAAAGGTTTAGTGTTTAAGTGGTTAAACTTCCCTCATTTACACGCCAAAGTGTATTCCTTTGATCTAAAGGACAAATCGTTACAATGTTTATACTTAAGTTCCACTGCTAAAGAATGTTGTAATTCTTGGCAGACTGCCCGGTTTTTTCTTTTTCTTTTCTTTTGACAGCTGTCGGCTTTAGCAGAGCAGAGAGAATTCTCTGCATAGAAAGAATCGGGAAATACTTTGTCAAGAACGCAACGGGGAAAAATCGCCATAACGATTCTGAGCGATTAATCGTGCAGCTCTAATGTACATGCGATTTTTTCATTTTTTTTTTCTTAATACATTTGCGAAGATTTCAAACAAACTTCTATCATGTTGTCATTATGAGGTATTGTTTGTAGAGTTTTCAGGAAAATAGTGAATTGAATCCATTTTGGAATAAGGCTGTAACATAACAAAATGTGGAAAAAGTGAAGCGCTGTGAATACTTTCCGGTTGCACTGTATACTGTGACCAGAGCAGTATAATGTCATTATAGTCTTTAATCTCCTCCATGTTGGCCATGTAGATTTCCGGTCAACCTCTCCAGGGTTGTCTGCCCCTGACCTGGACCAGAGGCCACCGATAACCATTCTTATCACTACAAACCAACATTTTCTTGTGGTAGCTGATCTAATGCTCAGCACACTGACCTCTAACTTATGGCAAGCACTGTAATCTGTCTCAGTTATTGATTTATTCTCTTAGATAAGATAAAAAATATTTTATTTGTCGCTGTGTTCAAACACAGTGAAACTTAATTCATTCTGCAAGAGTCACACAATCTCTATAGATAACATCACTGTTTAACCACTTTAAGACTCTTTTTTAGATTTGTTGTTTACAAGTTAAAAACAGTTTTTTTTTTGCTAGAAAATTACTTAGAACCCCCAAACATTATACATTTTTTTTCTAACACCCTAGAGAATAAAATGGCGGTCGTTGCAATACTTTCTGCCACACCGTATTTGCACAGCGGTCTTACAAGCGCATTTCTTTTTTTTAAAATACATTTTTTGAATTAAAAAATAAGACAACAGTAAAGTTAGCCCAATTTTTTTATATTGTGAAAGATAATGTTAAGCCGAGTAAATTGATACCCAACATGTCACGCTTCAAATTTGTGCCCGCTCGTGGAATGGCGACAAACTTTTACCCTTAAAAATCTCCATAGGCGACATTTAAAAAATTCTACTGGTTGCATGTTTTGCGTTACAGAGGAGGTCTAGGGCTAGAATTATTGCTCTCGCTCTACCGATCGCGGTGATACCTCACATGTGTGGTTTGAACACCGTTTTCATATGGGGGTGCTACTCACGTATGCGGGACGGGGCGCGTTTTAAAAAAATTTTTTTCTTATTTATTTTACCTTTTACTTTTTATTTTTACACTGTTTAAAAAAAAATTGTCACTTTTATTCCTATTAGAAGGAACATCCCTTGTAATAGAAAAATGCATGACGGGTCCTCCTAAATGTGAGATCTGGGGTCAAAAAGACCTCAGATCTCTTATTTACACTAAAATGCAATAAAAAAAAATAAAAATTGTCATTTAAAAAAATAAACAAAATAAATTGGCCCTTTAAGAGCTATGGGCGGAAGTGACGTTTTGACGTCGCTTCCACCCTGCAGTGTCATGAAGACGGGTGGGGGCCATCTTCCCCTCACTCATCTCCATGTCAGCCCAGGGGACAGACGCGATCACCTAAGTGGCGGAGGGCACCGGATCTCGGCGGGAGGGGGGCGGCCCTCTCCCGCCTCCGATAAAAGTGATCATGCGGCGAATCCGCCGCAGAGACCACTTTTATCTTGTACCGGACCACCAGCCTAGCACGGGGATACCGGGTTTATGGCAGCTGGCTGCTGGCATAACAACGATATCTGTCCCCAAAATAGGGACGTACATCGGCGTGCGGCGGTCCGGAAGTGGTTAAGCAAAGACAAGGTTTTTTTTCAAAATCTGTGCAGTAAACCAGCATGATCCAGTTCCTTTACTTCACCTCTGTGTAGGAGCTTCCTGTAATAAAGACCGGTCACTGCTGCTCACTCTCCTTGTGCAGGGTGACTGGTCTTGTCTCCGCCCCCTCCTGTAGTTTTTTTGCAGGCAGCCTGTAATAGGTGGAGCCTGCTGGGTCCCTCCCACAACTCTGACCTCTGCTCAGGCTCTGTACAGCACAGATATGTGCAGCCAAGACCAGCAGAATCCCTGTACAGCGCACATTATGTGCTTCATTGAATCTGACCTTCTATAATACACTGTACAGCGAGCACTTTTATGAGATTCAGTGCTTATTTGCAATACATAATCTGACCCTTTGTAATACATGACACATGCTCTGTGATGTTAACCACATCAACCCCGGAAGATTTACCCCCTTAAAGTGGTTGTAAACCCTTACAGACCACTTTAACCTACAGGTAAGCCTAGATTAAGGCTTACCTGTAGGTGCAAGAAATATCTCCTTAACCTACACGGTTAAGGAAATATTTTCCTAAAAATGGGCACCGATGTCTACGGCACACTGAACGTGCCGTTAGTGAAGGCGATCATGCCACCACTGACGGTTCCAGGGCGCATGCGCCGGAGTGACGTCATCACTGCTCTGGCCAGTCACAGCGCCGGAGCAGCGATACCCGGGAGTCACTCCGGGTATCATGGCTGCAACGGAGGAGGTGAACGAGGGTCGCTTCGGGGGCTTCAATCTCAGGTAAGTAATTCTTTCAAAAATCAGACAATGTGATGGTCTGGATTTGTTTCCACATTTTGTCTCCCATAGTTGAGGTATACCTATGATGACAATTACAGGCCTCTCTCATCTTTTTAAGTGGGAGAACTTGCACAATTGGTGGCTGACTAAATACTTTTTTGCCCCACTGTATAATAAGTTTGGAAATTGTAGAGAAATGCTTAAATAATGCATTACAATTTAACTACACCCATTAGATTTCAGACGACTAAAATGAGCTTAGTCTACTAAAATGTACTGAAGATTTATTGGACTAAATGGAACAAAAACAATTGCAGAAGACTAAAATGGGACTAAAACTAAAATGCCATTTTAGTCAAAAGACTAAAACTAAATCCAAATTTGCTGCCAAAATTAACACAGCTTTGCACATGCTCAGTTTTCAGTGAGTTTGTAGGCTGAGCATTTCCTCCCTATCACATCTGAGCAGCCCAGGTGACTATAGAGTCCCACATGTGGGTGTATACACAGGGGTAAATGACAGCCCGCTCCCTCCCTCCTCCTCCTATATCCACACTAACCAACTGGAGGTGATATATTACATGTAGATTGATGGAGGCTTCACTTCCCTCCTATTCTAAGACACGGGCTGGAGGGGCGTGACACAGCCTGTGACTGGCAGAAATCTGCCCACACCATGGTATTTCCACAAAATAATAACAATTTTATTTCAAATATATATTTGTATGACAATTTAACCACTTCAGCCCCAGAAGAATTTACCCCCTTCCTGACCAGAGCACTTTTTGTGATTCTGCACTGCGTCGCTTTAACTGACAATTGCGCGGTCGTGCGACGTTGTACCCAAACAAAACTGACGTCCTTTTTTTTCCCACAAACAGAGCCTTCTTTTGGTGGTATTTGATCGCCTCTGCGGTTTTTATTTTTTATGCTATAAACAAAAAATGAGGGAAAATTTTGAAAAAAACGCATTATTTTGTACTTTTTGCTATAATAAATATCCACATTTTTTTTAAAAAAAAAGCAAATTTTTTTCTCAGTTTAGGCCGATATGTATTCTTCTACATATTTTTGGTGAAAAAAAAAAATCGCAAAAAGCGTATATTGATTGGTTTGCGCAAAAAGTTATAGCGTCTACATAATAGGGGATAGATTTATAACATTTTTATTATTTTTTTTTTCTTTACTAGTAATGACGGCGATCTGCGGTTTCTATCGTGACTGCGACATTATGGCGTGGCGGACACATCGGACAATTTTGACACATTTTTGGGACCATTGGCATTAATACCGCGATCAATGCTATAAAAATGCATTGATTATTTAAAGGGGTTAACACTAGGGGGCGATCAAGGGGTTAACTGTGTTCCCTGGAAGGTGATTCTAACTGAAGTGGGAGGGGACTGACTAGAGGAAGTGACGGATCGCTAATAGGAACACACAATCTGTCACTCCTGTCAGAACAGAACAGGGAAGTGTGTGTTTACACACACTCGTCCCTGTTCTGTGTCTCCTGGTCACGATCGCTTGTGGCCGGCGGTCATCGTGACCGTTGGCCATGAGCATCGGCACCCCCGCTGTGCAGCGGGCGCGCCTGCTATCCGTACCCCGCAAGCCGACGTATAGATACGACGGCTCTCGCAGGGGAGCCAACCTGCGGCAGTATAACTGCGGCGGTTGGTCGGGAAGCTGTTAAATTAGTTTATCGATATTATTTTTTTATTTATACTCAGATTTTCCAAAGGCTGTTTTTTTTTTTTTTTTGAACATGTGACCAGCAGCAGAGGACTAGAAGCTCCTCCTACTTATGTATGGGTCACATGACAGCTGTATAGCGATTAGAAAAAATGTAATTTTATTCTTTTATTACAATATTTACAGCACTATCATCCATATACAGGAATAGAAGAAACAATGTAAATTAAACAGAGCGTGTTTAGTATCACTTAAATGTACGATTTTTTGCAAGTCATTCTACATATTTGTCACTTTGTATATTATAATAGCTTGTGGGATGAGTCACGTGATATAGTCCCTTTTGTGGGCATTTCCATTGTAATTATGTAACGCGCTCGCTGGCTGTTCATCCGGCGGTGATGGTGACGTGGGGACATTTGCTTAGGTAAACACAGATGATCTAAGAACACCTGATGTGACGGCTGACCATGACATTGTTTAGGTTGGGAACAAAATGACAACACGGAATAGCAGAGCAGAGTTCACCAGATACTACTTTTTCTTTGTTGTTAGAGAAAATCTTTCATCATCTTTATATTACTAGTTCAAGCTCTTTGTGTCCCTGCTATGAAAGGGCAGCTGCTCTGAAAATGGTTTGTATGCGGATTATAGGTAAAAATTTGTTTTCTCCATTTAGTGCACCTGGTTCTAAAAGCTTATCTACTGTATGGCCAAAATATAAAATCATTATATTCATTTCTACGGTGGGGAAAATAATTATTTTATGCCCCCTGCAGATTTTGTAGGTTTGCCCACTTACAAAGAAATGAAGGGCCTATAATTTTGTATCAGGTGTATTTCAAATGATAGAGACAGAATATCAACCAAAAAAACAGGAAAAACACACGATACAAATGTTATACTTTCAATTGCAGTTCAGTGAGTAAAATAAGTATTTGATCCCCAAGCAAAACATGACTTAGTACTTGGAGAAGAAACCCTTGTTGGCAAGAACAGAGGTTAGAAGTTTCTTGTAGGTGGTTACCAGGTTTGCACATACAGTATGGCCCATAAATATTGGGACATCGACAATTCTAATCTTTTTGGCTCTATACACCACCACAATGGATTTGAAATGAAACTAACAAGATGTGTTTTAACTGCAGACTTTCAGCTTTAATTTGAGGGTATTTACATTCAAATCAGGTGAACAGTGTAGGAATTACAACAGTTTGTATATGTGCCTCCCACTTTTTAAGGGACCAAAAGTAATGGGACAGATTAACAATCATCCATCAAACTTTCACTTTTTAATACTTGGTTGCAAATCCTTTGCAGTCAATTACAGCCTGAAGTCTGGAACGCATAGACATCACCAGGCGCTGGATTTCATCCCTGGTGATGCTCTGCCAGGCCTCTACTGCAACTGTCTTCAGTTCCTGCTTGTTCTTGGGGCATTTTCCCTTCAGTTTTGTCTTCAGCCAGTGAAATGCATGTACAATCGGATTCAGGTCAGGTGATTGACTTGGCCATTGCATAACACTCCACTTCTTTCCCTTAAAAAAGTCTTTGGTTGCTTTCGCAGTATGCTTCGGGTCATTGTCCATCTGCACTGTGAAGCGCCGTCCAATGAGTTCTGAAGCATTTTGCTGAATATGAGCAGATAATATTGCGCAAAACACTTCAGAATTCATCATGCTGCTTTTGTCAGCAGTCACATCATCAATAAATACAAGAGAACCACTTCCATTGGCAGCCATACATGCCCACGCCATGACACTACCACCACCATGCTTCACTGATGAGGTGGTATGCTTTGGATCATGAGCAGTTCCTTACCTTCTCCATACTCTTCTCTTCCCATCACTCTGGTACAAGTTGATCTTGGTCTCATCTGTCCATAGGATGTTGTTCCAGAACTGTGAAGGCTTTTTTAGATGTTGTTTGGCAAACTCTAATCTGGCCTTCCTGTTTTTCAGGCTCACCAATGGTTTACATCTTGTGGTGAACCCTCTGTATTCATTCTGGTGAAGTCTTCTCTTGATTGTTGACTTTGACACACATACACCTACCTCCTGGAGAGTGTTCTTGATCTGGCCAACTGTTGTGAAGGGTGTTTTCTTCACCAGGGAAAGAATTCTTCCGTCATCCACCACAGTTGTTTTCCATGGTCTTCCGGGTCCTTCGGTGTTGCTGAGCTCACTGTTGCGTTCTTTCTTTTTAAGGATGTTCCAAACAGTTGATTTGGCCACACCTAATGTTTTTGCTATCTCTCTGATGGGTTTGTTTTGTTTTTTCAGCCTAATGATGGCTTGATTCACTGATAGTGACAGCTCTTTGGATCTCATATGGAGAGTTGACAGCAACAAATTCCAAATGCAAATAGCACACTTGAAATGAATTCTGGACCTTTTATCTACTCCTTGTAAATGGGATAGTGAGAGAATAACACACCTGGGCATGGAACAGCTGAGCAGCCAATTGTCCCATTACTTTTGGTCCCTTAAAAAGTGGGAGGCACATATACAAACTGTTGTAATTCCTACACCCTTCACCTGATTTGGATGTAAATACCCTCAAATTAAAGTTCAAAGTCTGCAGTTAAATCACATCTTGTTTGTTTCATTTCAAATCCATTGTGGTGGTGTATAGAGCCAAAAAGATTAGAATTGTCGATGTCCCAATATTTATGGACCTGACTGTATCTCAGTAGGGATTTTGGTCCACTCTTTTTTACAGATCTTCTCTAAATCCTTAAGGTTTTTTGACTGTCTCTTGGCAACTCGAAGTTTCAGCTCCCTCTATACATTTTATATAGGATTAGGGTCTGGAGACTTGCTAAGCCACTCCCTGACCTTAATGGGCTTCTTCTTGAGACACTCCTTTGTTGCCTTGGTGGTATGTTTTGGGTCATTGTTATGCTGAAAGACCCATCCAAGACCCATCTTCAGTGTTCTGGCTGGGGGAAGAAGGTTCTCATCCAAGATTTTACAATACATGGGCCCCGTCCATGGATCCCTCAATGAGGCAAAGTCGGTCTGTACGTTTAGCAGAGAAACAGCCCCAAAGCATATTGTTTCCACCTCTGTGCTTGACTGTAGGGATGGTGTTCCTAGGGTCAAAGTCCACATTTTTCTTCCTCCAAACATGGCGAGTCCCCCTCCTCAAGAAGGCACATGTATAGTCATAGTAATAAAGTGCTTTCGCGCTACTATGGACTAGTGAGTGCAATAGGTGTGTAATAAAATGAAAAATTTAAAATAAAATTAAAAGTGCAGCAAAATCTATAAGTGTAACACATAACACTAGACAGTGAGTATTGATAAAGTGATTTCGCACAAATAGTGACAAATAATTCTAAATATATTGATCTATACACTTCAGAAGAACATTTATAATATGTAGTAAAATTATAAATATAAATATTGCTTTTACCGTGTAAAATCTCACATAGTGTCTAATATTATGTGCATGAATGTAACTGACCTGGTGCAAATAAAGTAATTTAAGTGTATATACCCCGGTGTGGGTGGAAGCGCAATAGAAAAGTATGTATAAAAATCTAAAAATCATCTAAAATACAAATCTGAAATACAAATCACTTTGAATTCCAAATCAAAATAGTGATAAAAAGTCCAGTAATAATGTAGTCAAACGAGAGGTAATAAGGTTCTGTTGTTATTAAAAATCGGTGCAGGTGATTGTTCACAATAGTCCTATTGTGGCTCCCTTTTCAGTGTGGTCTCCCGGGACTCTTACCTCAATATTGACAATAGTATGCAGTCACCGCTAGGGGGATCCCTTGGTTTCCCTGGATGGTAAATCAGGTATCTCTAGGTGGTATAATGGGCAGTATTCCTTCTCAGAGTGTCTCAGAGAGTCTCAGTGGCTTTTTTTTTTTTTATCCATGCATGGCAAGCATTAGAGCATCATGGAGAAGTCCTCAGTGCCAGCTGGGGTTGAGGCCTCCTGGAGGAGTGACTTCCAGGAGACTGATGGTTTCCTCCTCTGTGTCATATAGTAGTGTGGGTTCTGTGTGGCATGCTCTAGGAGGTGCTGTCACTGGTAAACACAGAAGCCTGCAGAGGAAGCAAGTAGAGCAAAAAACTTCCTCTACGGGCTTCTGTGTTTACCAATGATAAGTCGGTTAGTTTTGTGCAGTGGGACAAATGCCAGAAAAAAGCCCCGTATATACAGTGCCCTGAAAAAGTATTCACACCCCTTGACATTTTCCACATTTTGTCATGTTACAACCAAAAACGTAAATTTCTTTTATTGGGATTTTATGTGATAGACCAGCACAAAGTGGCACGTAATTGTGAAGTTAAAGAAAAATGATAAACATTTTTTAACATTTTTTTACAAATAAATATGTGAAAAGTGTGGGGTACATTTGTATTCAGCCCCCCTGAGCATAGGTGTGCGCAGCCTATTGCATTAGGGTGTGCACCCCAAAGCTCCAACACATATGAGTTTGACATGTTTACCGGCCTCTTCCCCGCTCTCCATCCTGAAACAATGGGGGGAAGGGGGAGCAAGGGAGCACATGGGGGATCCGGGCAACAGAAGGAAGAGGAACAGGGAAAGGAGGGGTGGTGGTCCTCAGCTGAATGTTGACAAAAGGGAGAGGAGGAGAAGCCTACTTTCAGCTGCTGCAGGAGGAAAATACAGATCGGTTCCACTAAATTCCACCCCCGCCACCTCTCCTCTCCAGGTTCTGAGGGTCGGCAAGAAAGGATTGCGGTTTACCTATCAGCTGCCCACCATTGACAGGTTGCCAACCCCAGGATTAGGGTGTGCCCAGGCACACCTGGCACACCCCTTGCGCACGCCTATGCCCCTGAGTCAATACTTTGTAGAACCACCTTTCACTGCAATTACAGCTGCAAGTCATTTGGGGATGTCTCTACCAGCTTTGCACATCTAGGGAGTGAAATTGTTGCCCATTTTTCATTGCAAAATAGCTCAATCTCTGTCAGGTTTGATGGAGAGCGTCTGCGAACAGCAATTTTCAAGTCTTGCCACAGATTCTCAATTAGATTTAGGTCTTGACTTTGCCTGGACCATTCTAAAACATGAATATGTTTTGATCTAAACCATTCCATTGTAGCTCTGGCTGTATGTTTAGGGTTGTTGGCAGACATCCCAACCTACAAAAGCTCATTTCAGGGAGGTGGCAAACTAATTTCAGGGAGGTGATGCTTCACGCCGGCCCTCACCCCACCCCAATGAAATACACCCTGATCAGTGCCAATTAAATGCAGCTATACCAGTGCCAATTAAATGCAGCTATACCAGTGCCAATTAAATGCAATACATGGTGTGAATGGGACCAAAGTGTTCTTAGTGACACCGCACATAATGAGATCTTTTATTAGCACACAGAAAAAAAATGAGACTCCTACACACATACATGTTTAATATCATCCTCCAATGACAATGGGAGACCTGAGAAGAAGAATGGCTCCCCAAACATGTACTAAGTCTGATAATATGGGAGCCAACAATGCTGCAATAGAAGTCTCCAGAAGTCTAATGGTCAGAAGTGTATTTCCACATGCCCTGCAGCACATAAGGTGTCACACACACTCTGGTCACTATACAACAGGCTCTGAACTATCTCCACAACACACTAATGGAGCTCCCTATTAGTGTACAACACACAGGTGTCGGCTCCGGAAGCTCCCAGCCCCCCCCCCCCCCCCACACACACTTACGGCTCCATGACGCCTCCAATGCTCCCTCAACCTCCCGTTCGCCTTCCTTCAGCTGCCAATTTACTGAGCAACCCAGCCGCTTCCACACATGTGGGAAAGGCGCTCTTCCGGAGGACCAGCCTGTGTCAGTGTGACTCCTCCCTCCTCACACAGTTCTTCCTGGCAAGGGGAGGACATCTGTCATCATCAAGGAGGACTCATCAGCCGCTGGGCAGGTTCGCACTGCCTGTTTACACACAGCTGACTCTCTCTGTTACACCTGGCTGCACACCCTACCACAATTCTCCTATGAAAGAGATCCGATCATCCGCCGCCCGTGAATGGTACAGCCGCGGTGGCCACTCGGGCAGTGAGTGACAGTGCAGGCAGGCTCAGCCGGGAGATTGTGCCACACTCGCGGGTGTCCGTGAGCCGGCTGTCAAATGTGGGAGACTCCCGCGAGTCACGGGAGACTTGAGATCTCTGTTTTGGCCTGCTGGAAGGTGAACCTCCGTCCCTGTCTCAAGTCTTTTGCAGACTCTAACAGGTTTTCTTCTAATATTGCCTTGTATTTGGCTCCATCCATCTTCCCATCAACTCTGACCAGCTTCCCTGTCCCTGCTGAAGAAAAGCATCCCCACAACATGATGCTGCCACCACCATATTTCACTGTTGAGATGGTGTGTTTAGGGTGATGTCCAGTGTTAGTTTTTCACCACACATAGCATTTTGCTTTTAGGCCAAAAAGTTCAATATTGGTCTCATCTGACCAGAGCACCTTCTTCCACGTTTGTTGTGTCCCCCACATGGCTTCTCACAAACTGCAAATGGGAATTCTTATGGCTTTCTTTCAACAATGTCTTTCTTCTTGCCACTCTTCCATAAAGGCCAGATTTGTGGAGAGCACAACTAATAGTTGTCCTGTGGACAGATTCTCCCACCTGAGCTGTGGATCTCTGCAGCCCCTCCAGAGTTACCATGGGCGTCTTGTCTGCTTCTCTGATGAATGCTCTCCTTGCCCGGCCTGTCAGTTTAGGTGGACGGCCATGTTTTGGTAGGTGTGCAGTTGTGCCATACTCTTTCCATTTTTGGATGATGGATTGAACAGTGCTCCGTGAGATATTTAAAACTTGGGATATTTTTTTTTTTATAACCTAACCCTGCTTTGGGCTGGGTTCACACTAATCGGAATTGGTTGCAGGTTTCCCCGCATCCAATTTGCATGACAGGAGTATCAATGCATCAATGGAGCCGGTTCACACATCTCCGGAGTGGCTGCTGAGCGAAGTGCACAGAGGTCCTGTGCATATTTAGCTCAGTTTCAGGTCCAATTCAGGCAAAAATTTGATTTGTCCCTGAAACGGAGAACAGGGACGCACTGGACCCCTGCTGTCAGCCGCATCCATCTGCAGTGTGAACACAGCCTTAAACTTCTCCACAACTTTATCCCTGACCTGTCTGGTGTGTTCTGGTGTGTTCATTGCCGTTTGTTCACAAAGGTTCTCTAAGGCCCCTTTCACACTATTGTTAGCGGTGCTTTACCGTCGGTATTCGGCCGCTAGCGGGGCAGTTTTACCCCCGCTAGTGGCCGAGAAAGGGTTAAAAACCACCGCAAAGCACCTCTGCAGAGGCGCTTTGCCGGCAGTATAGCCGCGGTTTCCCATTGATTTCAATGGCCAGGAGCGGTGAAGGAGCGGTATACACACCGCTCCTTCACAGCTCCAAAGATGCTGATAGCAGGACTTTTACCGTCCTGCTAGCGCACCGCTCCAGCGTGAAAGCCCTCGGGGCTTTCACATTGGAGACAACGCAGCGGCACTTTCGGGTCGGTTTGCAGGCGCTATATTTAGCGCAATAGCGCCTGCAAACCGCCCCAGTGTGAAAGGGTCCTAATGCTGGCCATACACTATACGAAAAATCGTCCGAAAAATCGTTCATATAGACACTTCGTTCGTTTTCGGCAAGTTAATGGGCACAAATCGATAATCGTTTGTGACGTTTTTGTGGAAAAAAAACGAACGGGAAGTTTGGAAAATTTCTGCCGAACGCACGATAAATTGCAAGGTTAATGTGTTTCCCGTCTGAACTGTCTGCACTAGGTATATGTAAAAAAACGAACAAAAAATTATTTATTCATGTCCACTGAACAATTTATCGGTCATTACATGATGGCACGATCGTTTGCGGTCACGGTCGAACGTTCGTTTTTCGAAAATGTGTTCGGCCGATTTTTCGTATAGTGTATGGCCAGCATAAGAAACCTCTGAGGGCTTCACAAAACAGCTGTATTAATACTGAGATTAAATTACACACAGGTGGACTCTATTAACAAATTAGATGACTTCTTAAAGCCCCATTCACACAGGGACGACTTGTCAGGCGACCTAGTCGCCTGACAAGTCGCCTCCCGTTCTGTGCTATGGAACCGTTCTAAGGGGAGCGACGCAAGTCGCTCTGACTTAGAAAAAGGTTCCTGTACGACTTCGGGGGCGACTTGGGGCGACTTGCATAGACTTCTATACAGAAGTCGTTTTGCAAGTCGCCCGGGCAGTCGTTTGCAGGTCGCCTTGCTGAGGCGACCTGCAAGTCGTGTTGCCCCTGTGTGAATGGGGTCTAAGGCAATTGGTTAACCAGAGTTTAGTTAGGGGTATCAGAGTAAAGGGGGCTGAATACAAATGCATGCCACACTTTTCAGATATCTATTTGTAAAAAAATTTGAAAACCATTTATCATTTTCCTTCCACTTCACAATTATGTGCCACTTTGTGTTGGTCTATCACATAAAATCCCAATAAAATACATTTACGTTTTTGGTTGTAACATGACCAAATGTGGAAATTTCAAGGGGTGTGAATACTTTTTCAAGGCACTGTATCAATAAATCCTGACAAAGGTTTTAACCTTCTTTAATCTATTAGAAATGTAAAGATGCCTGTGGCCCTTTTTGGGGGGAATTTTTGCTCACGTTCTGTACTTTTTAACACCCATCAAATAGACAGGAAGTGGGGCGAAATCTCCCAGATGGAAACACCAACAATAACGTGACAGAATTTGCATGCCATCCACATCCTTTTGCAATCATTTAAAAAAGCCTTGGCAAGGTTTAACCTTCAGGCCTCATGCACACTGGAAGTTTTTGGACGTTTTTACAGCTGCTGTTTTTGGCTTCAGACGTTTTTTTCTACAGTCAATAAACCCCCCAGCATGTTATCCTATGTGTCCATGCACACATAGGCTGTTATCAACTGTTTTTGGCTGGGGTGTTTTTTTGGCTGGAAAAAAAAAAAACAAGTGCGTCCTGAGAGGTGTCTTTCAGCTGTAAAAACGCAGATAAACGCTCAAAAGCGCGGCTCACCAGCGTTTTTTTACTGTTTCTGATCCCATTAAAAAAAAAGAAACGCTTAAAAAAGCTAATGCTAAAAATTGCTGAAAAACGCTAAAAAAAACACTAAAAACTTTATTGCAAAAACATTGAAAAACTCACTGCAAAGCTACTGGCATTTTTATAACGTTATTATAAAGTCCAGAGTGCATGAGGCCTTAACCACAGATTACTACCACAATGCTAAGCATTAAGAATATCCACAATTAAACTTTGTGATATAAAATATTTGCATATTTGTCATTTTTCTCTAATCTATTTCAGATAAAGCTTTCAGAAGAACTTTCCATTTCCTCATTTTAAAACTTTGATCAGATATTTACACTCAACAGACAAATAAGTGGAGATATCTCCTGTCCGTGAGTCATTCATAGATTTCTTTTTTATGTTGTACAGGCCACACATTTTTTTAGCAATTCTAAAAACATTTCATGAGTTTTTGATGACAAAATGATGGCAAGGGATTGAATGCTAAACAGCAATCTTCCACCTGTAGTATTGACTAGGAATGAGGTTCAGGTTCCACCATGGGGTTCACCTGCTACCATGGGTTCGCGGCAAATCTTGCAGGTTTGAGATTTGCAGTCCCATGTGTCAGCTAAAAAAAGCCATTCTTTAAACTAAAATGAATCAGATTGGGATGCTGCTGCTATATGTGAGCCAAGATAATAATGATTGAGACAACATTGATTACACAACTCAATGTGTACTGTTGTGCCACGTACACACGATCAGACTTTCCGACAACAAAACCGTGGATTTTTGTTCGAAGGATGTTGGCTCCAACTTGTCTTGCATACACACGGTCACACAAATGTTAGCCAACAATTACGAACGTGAGAACGTGGCGACGTACAAGACATACGACGAGCCGAGAAAAAGGAAGTTCAATAGCCAGTGAGGCTCCTTCTGCTTGATTCCGAGCATGCGTGAGCTTTTGTGCGGTGGACTTGTGTACACACGATCGGAGATTCCGACAACAAAGTTTTGTTGGCGGAAAATTTGAGAACCTGCTAGCCAACATTTGGTCGGACTTTCAGCCAACAAGCTCACATCCAACATTTGTTGTCGGAAAATCCGATCGTGTGTACGGGGCATTAAGCCTCGTACACACGATCGGACTTTATACAAACTTTTCCGTGGATTTCTGTACAAAGGGCGTTGGCCGTGAACTTGTTAAGTATACACACGGCAGGACTTATAAGGTAACAAACACAAACGTAGTGACGTTTCAACGTACTGACGACACTTCAAAAGAGGACGTTCAATTTTTCGGCCCCATCCTTTGGTCAACTTCTGTATTGTTGTCTGATCTTTTGCATTGGTTCTGAGCATGCGTACTTTGTACTAAAGTCCGATAGTTTTGTGTACACACGATCGGACTTGCCGACATAGGACTTTTGCTGCTGCCAAGTTTGTCTGTTCGCACAGCCAACATTTGTCCAATGAAGACCGAAAGTTTGTCCGATGGAGCGTACACACGGTCGGATGTTGCCTTAAAACAGCTTAAAGGCCCGCACACACGATCCGACCTTTTGACAACAAACATGCAAATTAGCTGTTTTGGAGCAACATCCGACCGTGTGTACGCTCCATCGGACAAACTTTTTCTGTTTTCATCGGACAAATGTTGGCTGTGCGAACGCACAAACTTCCCGGCAACAAAAGTCCGATGGAGCAAAGTCCAATCGTGTGTACACAAAGCCATCGGACTTTTGTACAAACTACAGTACGCAGCCGCGAGAATGTTTCCAGCGCGATCCCATCACGCTGGTTCTCGGCGACGGGGTACTGTACATCTCGCGCTGGCTGCAATAGGAAAAACACATTTTCCTATTACGGCAAGCGCAAGATGGAATTCCCCTCTGGGAGCATACCAGGCCCTTAGGTCTGGAATGGATCTGAAGGAGAACCCCCTACGTCGAAAAAACGGCCTGGGGGTCCCCCCCAAAATCCATACCAGACCCTTATCCGAGTACGCAGCCTGGCCGGTCAGGAAAGGGGGTGGGGACGAGCGCACGCCCCCCTGAACCGTACCAGGCCGCATGCCCTCAACATGGGGGGTGGGTGCTTTGGGGGAGGGGGGGCGCCCTGGGCCCCCCCAAAGCACCTTGTCCCCATGTTGATGAGGACAAGGGCCTCTTCCCGACAACCCTGGCCGTTGGTTGTCGGGGTCTGCGGGCGGGGGGCTTATCGGAATCCAGGATCCCCCTTTAAGAAGGGGGCCCCCAGATCCCGGCCCCCCACCAAATGTGAATAAGTATGGTCTGGGTGCACAAATTGTGTCCTGGGACACCTTTGGGTGCTCCAACGAGAATAGTGATGTGGCGTGCATAGTGCCCCCTCACCCTCCTATCAGGCCCTGTTCTGAGCCACATTCCTGTCTGAATATTGTGTCCGGATTTCAGGCGGACTGAATCCCGGACACATGAAAACCTGGACTGCCCGGGTGAATCCCAGACAGGTGGCAACCCTACCCGAGACTGCTACTGGGTACCACTATCTTGGAAGTGATGGCAGCAGCCCCGACTGAATCAAAACTGCCACTCAAGTGACACTCTATATCAGCCTTTCTCAACAACCTTTCTGCAGAGGTTGTTCCTTACAAATGTAAGGAGTATTCTTCCCAGTGACCTTAATGCCTGTCATGACCTGTAGATACAGTAACTGGCAGGGGTATTGGCAGGGGTTCAGTGACCCTGCAAAAGTTATTTCATGGCTTTTTGCCACATTAAATAGGTTAAAAAATGTTGCCCTATACCAGTGATGGTGAACCTTGGCACCCCAGATGTTTTGGAACTACATTTCCCATGATACTCACCTACACTGCAGAGTGCATGAGCATCATGGGAAATGTAGTTCCAAAACATCTGGGGTGCCAAGGTTCACCATCACTGCCCTATACTATACTATTCCCCTTCCCTCCCACCACTGCAGCTGCATAAAAGGTTATATAGGGAGGTTAAGGGAGGAGCAAAGGAGCTGGGCCTGCACAGGGAGTAATTAGACACTCTCAGAAGAGGAGAGGGGGCTGTGCAAAGGAGAAAGGGGGCTGTGCTGAGAAAATGACTCTCTTGAAGTGGTCAAAATGTCTAGCAAGTTCAAAAGAATATTGCAAGTGAATGAAAAAAAAAATCATCATTCATGACAGCCTGGGAAATGGGTTGAATGATGCTGAAAATCAATTAAATCAGAAGATTATAGAGCGTCTTTGTGTGACAGTGACAGGTAGGTGGTGAGTATTGAACTTATTTTTGATTTTATCCAATTCTGGTCACCAAAATTATTTTTAAGTGGAGTTGGACTTTAAATATGTTAATTCATGGACTTGTAATTTTGGTATTTCTTCTAATTTTATTTGCTGTATGTTCATCAGTGACTCAAATGCACAGAATCAGACACACGCAACTAGCAATTCTAGGAGGGTAGCAATACTAGTATATGAGGTCAATTCACTAAGAATTAAATAATGCTGAAAAAAAATGCGGTAAAATAACAAATTCGGAAACAATTGTTCAAATGTTCACATGCAATAGAGGAAATCCGGATAGCCGCACTCCAGTGAAAAATTTCTTTATTGAATAAAATCAGTCCACACAGCAATCAAGGATAGTGGATGAATCAACTGACGCGTTTCACACCCCTTACTGGTGCTTAGTCATAGCTGAAGGTACATGTCTAAAAAACATATATATGTACACAAATAATATTCAACTATTGAGCCTATCTGCATTGAACCTACAGATGTAACCAATGAAAAATTCAAAAGGGCAATCAGGGCAGCTGAAGCAATTGCACCAAAGGAGAGGTGCAGCCACAACGCCCTGTAACCCTTGGTATGCCAAAAGATGCTCACTCTTACCAAAAAAGATTTAAAAATTGTATAAAAATGTATAAATGGAGTGTAGAGGAGCATAAAGAAGCTAAACCAAAGTTAGAGGTCGACCGATATGGGTTTTTCTCTGGCCGATGCCGATGCCGATATTTAGAAATCTCGGTGGCCGATATGTGATGCCGATTTTTTTGGGCCGATATATAAGGCCGATTTTTTTTTTTTTTTTCCCCCTTCATCTCATAAAATCCGACAGTTAGACCCCTTTCACACTGGGGCGTTTTTCAGGCGCTTTTGGGCTAAAAATAGCGCCTGTAAAGTGCCTGTAAAACGGCTCCCCTGCAGTCTCAGTGTGATATCCCGAGTGCTTTCACACTGAGGCGATGCGCTGGCAGGATGTTAAAAAAAAGTCCTGCAAGCAACATCTTTGGAGCGGTGTATACCACCACTCCTGCCCATTGAAATGAATGTGCACCGCTGCCGAAGAGCCTGCAAAGTGTTTCGGCAGCGGCGCTTGAGGGGCGCATTTAACCCCTTCCTCGGCTGCTAGCTGGGTTATAAGCGCCCCGCTAGCAGCCAAATAGCGCTGCTAAAATGACGGTAAAGTGCCGCTAAAACTAGCAGCGTTTTACCGTCAACGCATGCCCGCTCCAGTGTGAAAGCAACCTTAAGTGATACAGAAATTTTTTTACATTTAAACATTTATTAAACAAAACAAACCTCCAATCAGTTCACTTGTATGTAGAATTTAGATAAAAAAAAACTATCTTAAATATTAAATATACAAAAACAGGTAATCAAAACTTTTGGACGAAAAAAAAATGGGCTAACTTTGCTGCTTAGTTTTTTTTAAAAATGTATTAATGTATATTTTTTAAAAAAATTGCGTTTGAAAGACCGCTGCGCAAATACCGTGTGACATAAAATATTGCAACAACCGCTATTTTATTCCCTAGGGTCTCTGCTAAAAAAATATATATATATATAATGTTTGGGGGTTCTAAGTGATTTTCAAGCAGAAAATACAGGATTTTTACTTGTAAGCAACAAATGTCAGAAAAGATTTAGTCTTTAAATGTTTAAACTGAGAACTTCTACACACGGAATTTAGTTCATTCATAAGTGTAAACATTGTATCCTTCAGGTTCTTTTTATCAGATTTGGCAGGCTGCCCAGAGGAGGGAGAAGTCGCTTCACAGTTTTCAGGCAACTTGCACTGACTTCTATTACAGAAGTCATTTGCAAGTCGCGCTGAAGTTATATCGGCCTTTTTTATCAGCACTATCGGCCGATGCCGATTAAGTAAAAAAAACCAAATATCGGCCAATATATCGGTCGGCCTCTAACCAAAGTATATACATGTCATAGAAAATGTGTATATATAAGAGAAATAGTGTGTACACTGGGGACGGAACGTATTCAGACCCCCTTAAATTTTTCACTCTTTGTTATATTGCATCCATTTGCTAAAATAATTTAAGTTCATTTTTTTTTAATGTACACACAGCACCCCATATTGACAGAAAAACACAGAATTGTTGACATTTTTGCAGATTTATTAAAAAAGAAAAACTGAAATATCACATGGTCCTAAGTATTCAGACCCTTTGCTCAGTATTTAGTAGAAGCACCCTTTTGATCTAATACAGCCATGAGTCTTTTTGGGAAAGATGCAACAAGTTTTTCACACCTGGATTTGGGGATCCTCTGCCATTCCTCTTTGCAGATCCTCTCCAGTTCTGTCAGGTTGGATGGTAAACGTTGGTGGACAGACATTTTTAGGTCTCTCCAGAGATGCTCAATTGGGTTTAAGTCAGGGCTCTGGCTGGGCCATTCAAGAACAGTGACGGAGTTGTTATGAAGCCACTCCTTCGTTATTTTAGCTGTGTGCTTAGGGTCATTGTCTTGTTGGAAGGTAAACCTTCGGCCCAGTCTGAGGTCCTGAGCACTCTGGAGAAGGTTTTCGTCCAGGATATCCCTGAACTTGGCCACATTCATCTTTCCCTTGATTGCAACCAGTCGTCCTGTCCCTACAGATGAAAGCACCCCCACAGCATGATGCTGCCACCACCAGGCTTCACTGTTGGGACTGTATTGGACAGGTGATGAGCAGTGCCTGGTTTTCTCCACACATACCGCTTAGAATTAAGGCCAAAAAGTTTTTTCTTGGTCTCATCAGACCAGAGAATCTTATTTCTCACCATATTGGAGTCCTTCAGGTGTTTTTTTAGCAAACTCCATGCGGGCTTTCATGTGTCTTGCACTGAGGAGAGGCTTCCGTCGGGCCACTCTGCCATAAAGTCCCGACTGGTGGAGGGCTGCAGTGATAGTTGACTTTCCACAACTTTCTCCCATCTCCCGACTGCATCTCTGGAGCTCAGCCACAGTGATCTTTGGGTTCTTCTTTACCTCTCTCACCAAGGCTCTTCCCCCCTGATAGCTCAGTTTGGCCGGACGGCCAGCTCTAGGAAGGGTTCTGGCCGTCCCAAACGTCTTCCATTTAAGGATTATGGAGGCCACTGTGCTCTTAGGAACATTAAGTGTAACAGAAATTTTTTTGTAACCTTGGCCAGATCTGTGCCTTGCCACAATTCTGTCTCTGAGCTCTTCAGGCAGTTCCTTTGACCTCATGATTCTCATTTGCTCTGACATGCACTGTGAGCTGTAAGGTCTTATATAGACAGGTGTGTGGCTTTCCTAATCAAGTCCAATCAGTATAATCAAACACAGCTGGACTCAAATGAAGGTGTAGAACCATCTCAAGGATGATCAGAAGAAATGGACAGCACCTGAGTTAAATATATGAGTGCCACAGCAAAGGGTCTGAATACTTAGGACCATGTGATATTTCAGTTTTTCCTTTTTAATAAATCTGCAAAAATGTCAACAATTCTGTGTTTTTCTGTCAATATGGGGTGCTGTGTGTACATTAATGAGGAAAAAAATGAACTTAAATGATTTTAGCAAATGGCTGCAATATAAGAAAGAGTGAAAAATGTAAGGGGGTCTGAATACTTTTCGTCCCCACTGTATATACACAGTATCTCACAAAAGTGAGTACACCCCTCAGATTTTATATATATATTTTATTCTATCTTTTCATGTGACAACATTGAAGAAATGACACTTTGCTACAATGTAAAGTAGTGAGTGTACAGCTTGTTTAACCACTTGCCGACCACCTCACGCCTATATACGTGAGCAGAGCGGCACGGGCAAGCAAAATCACGTACCTGGAACGTGATTGCCTTCCCGCGGGCGGGGGGTCCGATCGGATCCCCCTCCGGTGCCAGCTGCGGTCGGCATTTGGCTGGGAGAGTTGAGAGACGAGGGGGAGGCCATCCGATCGTGGCCCCCCCCTCGCGATCGCTCCCAGCCAATGAGAAACATCCCCTGCCTCTGTATAGTACACAGAGGCAGAGGATGTGATGTCATCTCTCCTCGGCTCGGGAGTTTCCGTTCCAGCGCCGAGGGGAGATGACATGTAAGTAAGTGCACAACACAAACACACACACACACAGTAGAACATGCCAGGCACACTAAACACCCCGATCCCCCCCCCCCCCGATCGCCCCCCGATCCCCCCCCCCAATCACCCCCCCCCCCCCCCCGTCACAAACTGACACCAAACAGGTTTTTTTTTTTGTTTTTTTTTCTGATTACTGCATAGTGTCAGTTTGTGACAGTTAGCAGTGGTAGGACAGTTAGTATTACCCCCCTGTAGGTCTAGGGTACCCCCCTAACCCCCCTAATAAAGTTTTAACCCCTTGATCACCCCCCCTCACCAGTGTCGCTAAGCGATCATTTTTCTGATCGCTGTATTAGTGTCGCTGGTGACGCTAGTTAGTGAGGTAAATATTTAGGTTCGCCGTCAGCGTTTTATAGCTTCAGGGACCCCCATATACTACCTAATAAATGTTTTAACCCCTTGATTGCCCCCTAGTTAACCCTTTCACCACTGATCACCGTATAACTGTTACGGGTGACGCTGGTTAGTTCGTTTATTTTTTATAGTGTCAGGGCACCCGCCGTTTATTACCGAATAAAGGTTTAGCCCCCTAATCGCCCGGCGGTGATATGCGTCGCCCCAGGCAGCGTCAGGTTAGCGCCAGTACCGCTAACCCCCACGCACGCACCGTACACCTCCCTTAGTGGTATAGTATCTGAACGGATCAATATCTGATCCGATCAGATCTATACTAGCGTCCCCAGCAGTTTAGGGTTCCCAAAAACGCAGTGTTAGCGGGATCAGCCCAGATACCTGCTAGCATCTGCGTTTTGCCCCTCCGCCCGGCCCAGCCCAGCCCACCCAAGTGCAGTATCGATCGATCACTGTCACTTACAAAAGACTAAACGCATAACTGCAGCGTTCGCAGAGTCAGGCCTGATCCCTGCAATCGCTAACAGTTTTTTTGGTAGCGTTTTGGTGAACTGGCAAGCACCAGCGGCCTAGTACACCCCGGTCGTAGTCAAACCAGCACTGCAGTAACACTTGGTGACGTGGCGAGTCCCATAAGTGCAGTTCAAGCTGGTGAGGTGGCAAGCACAAGTAGTGACCCGCTGCCACCAAAAAGACAAACACAGGCCCGTCATGCCCATAGTGCCCTTCCTGCTGCATTCGCCAATCCTAATTGGGAACCCACCACTTCTGCAGCGCCCGTACTTCCCCCATTCACATCCCCAACCAAATGCAGTCGGCTGCATGAGAGGCATTTTTATGTCCTCCCGAGTACCCCTACCCAACAAACCCCCCCAAAATAGATGTCGTGTCTGCAGCAAGCGCGGATATAGGCGTGACACCCGCTATTATTGTCCCTCCTGTCCTGACAATCCTGGTCTTTGCATTGGTGAATGTTTTGAACGCTACCATTCACTAGTTGAGTATTAGCGTAGGGTACAGCATTGCACAGACTAGGCGCACTTTCACAGGGTCTCCCAAGATGCCATCGCATTTTGAGAGACCCGAACCTGGAACCGGTTACAGTTATAAAAGTTATAAGTTTGCAAAAAAAACACAAACAAAAATAAAAAAAAATAGTTGTTGTTTTATTGTTCTCTCTCTCTATTGTTCTGCTCTTTTTTACTGTATTCTATTCTGCAATGTTTTATTGTTATTATGTTTTATCATGTTTGCTTTTCAGATATGCAATTTTTTATACTTTACCGTTTACTGTGCCTTATTGTTAACCATTTTTTTGTCTTCAGGTACGCCATTCACGACTTTGAGTGGTTATACCAGAATGATGCCTGCAGGTTTAGGTATCATCTTGGTATCATTCTTTTCAGCCAGCGGTCGGCTTTCATGTAAAAGCAATCCTAGCGGCTAATTAGCCTCTAGACTGCTTTTACAAGGAGTGGGAGGGAATGCCCCCCCCCCCACCGTCTTCCGTGTTTTTCTCTGGCTCTCCTGTCTCAACAGGGAACCTGAGAAAGCAGCCGGTGATTCAGCCAGCTGACCATAGAGCTGATCAGAGACCAGAGTGGCTCCAAACATCTCTATGGCCCAAGAAACTGGAAGCTACGAGCATTTTATGACTTAGATTTCGCCGGATGTAAACAGTGCCATCGGGAAATTGGGAAAGCATTTTATCACACCGATCTTGGTGTGGTCAGATGCTTTGAGGGCAGAGGAGAGATCTAGGGTCTAATAGACCCCAATTTTTTCAAAAAAGAGTACCTGTCACTACCTATTGCTATCATAGGGGATATTTACATTCCCTGAGATAACAATAAAAATGATTTAAAAAAAAAATGAAAGGAACAGTTTAAAAATAAGATAAAAAAGCAAAAAAATAATAAAGAAAAAAAAAAAAAAAAAAAAAAAAAAGCACCCCTGTCCCCCCTGCTCTCGCGCTAAGGCGAACGCAAGCGTCGGTCTGGCGTCAAATGTAAACAGCAATTGCACCATGCATGTGAGGTATCATCGCGAAGGTCAGATCGAGGGCAGTATTTTTAGCAGTAGACCTCCTCTGTAAATCTAAAGTGGTAACCTGTAAAGGCTTTTAAAGGCTTTTAAAAATGTATTAATTTTGTTGCCACTGCACGTTTGTGCGCAATTTTAAAGCATGTCATGTTTGGTATCCATGTACTCGGCTTAAGATCATCTTTTTTATTCCATCAAAAATTTGGGCAATATAGTGTGTTTTAGTGCATTAAAATTTAAAAAAAGTGTGTTTTTACCACAAAAAATGTGTTTGAAAAATCGCTGCGCAAATACCGTGTGAAAAAAAAAAATGAAACACCCACTATTTTAATCTGTAGGGCATTTGCTTTAAAAATATATAATGTTTGGGGGTTCAAAGTAATTTTCTTGCAAAAAAAAAATAATTTTTTCACGTAATCAAAAAGTGTCAGAAAGGGTTTTGTCTTCAAGTGGTTAGAAGAGTGGGTGATGTGTGACATAAGCTTCTAAATGTTGTGCATAAAATGCCAGGACAGTTCAACCCCCCCCCCCCCAAATGACCCCATTTTAGAAAGTAGACACCCCAAGCTATTTGCAGAGAGTCATGTCGAGTCCATGGAATATTTTATATTGTGACACAAGTTGCGGGAAAGAGACAAATTTTTTTTTTTTTTTTTGCACAAAGTTGTCACTAAATGATATATTGCTCAAACATGCCATGGGGATATGTGAAATTACACCCCAAAATACATTCTGCTGCTTCTCCTGAGTACGGGGATACCACATGTGTGGGACTTTTTGGGAGCCTAGCCGTGCACGGGACCCCGAAAACCAAGCACCGCCTTCAGGCTTTCTAAGGGCGTAAATTTTTGATTTCACTCTTCACTGCCTATCACAGTTTCGGAGGCCATGGAATGCCCAGGTGGCACAAAACCCCCCCAAATGACCCCATTTTGGAAAGTAGACACCCCAAGCTATTTGCTGAGAGGTATAGTGAGTATTTTGCAGACCTCACTTTTTGTCACAAAGTTTTGAAAATTGAAAAAAGAAAAAAACATTTTTTTTTTCTGGTCTTTCTTCATTTTCAAAAACAAATGAGAGCTGCAAAATACTCACCATGCCTCTCAGCAAATAGCTTGGGGTGTCTACTTTCCAAAATGGGGTCATTTGGGGGGGTTTTGTGCCATCTTGGCATTTTATGGCCTTCAAAACTGTGATAGGTAGTGAGGCGTGAAATCAAAAATTTATGCCCTTAGAAATCCTGAAGGCGGTGCTTGGTTTTCGGGGCCCCGTACGCGGCTAGGCTCCCAAAAAGTCCCACACATGTGGTATCCCCATACTCAGGAGAAGCAGCTGACTGTATTTTGGGGTGCAATTCCACATATGCCCATGGCCTGTGTGAGCAATATATCATTTAGTGACAACTTTTTGTAAATTTTTTTTTTTTTTTTTTTTGTCATTATTCAATCACTTGGGACAAAAAAAATAAATATTCAATGGGTTCAACATGCCTCTCAGCAATTTCCTTGGGGTGTCTACTTTCCAAAATGGGTTCATTTGTGGGGGTTTTGTACTGCCCTGCCATTTTAGCACCTCAAGAAATGACATAGGCAGTCATAAACTAAAAGCTGTGTAAATTACAGAAAATGTACCCTAGTTTGTAGACGCTATAACTTTTGCGCAAACCAATAAATATACGCTTATTGACATTTTTTTTACCAAAGACATGTGGCCGAATACATTTTGGCCTAAATGTATGACTAAAATTTAGTTTATTGGATTTTTTTTATAACAAAAAGTAGAAAATATCATTTTTTTTCAAAATTTTCGATCTTTTTCCGTTTATAGCGCAAAAAATAAAAACGGCAGAGGTGATCAAATACCATCAAAAGAAAGCTCTATTTGTGGGAAGAAAAGGACGCAAATTTCGTTTGGGTACAGCATTGCATGACCGCGCAATTGGCAGTTAAAGCGACGCAGTGCCGAATTGTAAAAAGTGCTCTGGTCAGGAAGGGGGTAAATCCTTCCGGGGCTGAAGTGGTTAACAGTTTAAATTTGCTGTCCCCTCAAAATAACTCAACACACAGCCATTAATGTCTAAACCGCTGCCAACAAAAGTGAGTACACCCCTAAGTGAAAATCTCCAAATTGGGCCCAAAGTGTCAATATTTTGTGTGGCCACCATTATTTTCCAGCACTGCCTTAACCCTCTTGGGCATGGAGTTCACCAGAGCTTCACAGGTTGCCACTCTTCCACTCCTCCATGATGACATCACAGAGCTGGTCGATGTTAGAGACCTTGCGCTCCTCCACCTTCCATTTGAAGATGCCCCACAGATGCTCAACAGGGTTTAGGTCTGGAGAAATGCTTGGCCAGTCCATCACCTTTACCCTCAGCTTCTTTAGCAAGGCAGTGGTCATCTTGGAGGTGTGTTTGGGGTTGTTATCATGTTGTTTTTTATTTATTTGTTTTTGTTCTGTTTTATACAACTTTGATGTGTTCTTGGCTTGTTGGGAGATGTTGATTTTATTCAATAAAGACATTTTTCACTGGAGTGCAGCTGTCCGGATTTCCTGTATTGCATGTGCTCTATACACAGAGCCATCACCCAGGCTGTGCGGGGGAGGTGAGGTCTTGGTATTTGTACCTGGAGCAGTATACATCTTTCTCCTGTTCAAATGTTCAATTCACTAAGAATTGTGCAGTAGATAACTACTGCGATAAAGTTTCCATAATGCTGTAATTACCACATATTTTCATGCAGTAATTTATCATGGTTCCTCACTGACAGCTGAATTTAAAGAAAAATGTCAACAGTAATAGAAAAGTTTGTGGGTAAATCCGCGCACCGGATGCAAGTACAAGAAAATTTGAAAAATGAACTGCTGCCCCTACAGATACACTATCACCTAGGGGAAGTATACTAGAGTTAATTGAGATAGAATGTAGGTGTGGCGCTGTTCTAATTAAAAGGTATTTGGTTTACACCTATTATAATGATCCTGCTGTGTTGCACCCACTGCAGTATGCAAAACGGATCCAAAATGTGTTAAAGAATCTAGTAAAAGTGTGCAAAAAGGATATGCAAAAGGATATTTCTGGCAGTAAGTGCCAATTTCAGTATATCCACGCTCTGCAAGGTACAATGCCTGCTTCTGAGTTGCACCCTCTACAGTTGCAAGACAGGTACCAAAAATAGTGAAAGAAACAAAAAAGTATGCAGAAATATCCTAGCGGAAAGTGCCAATCTCAGTATATACACCCTCTGCAGGGTGTGATACTTTTTATGAAGTTATGCTCACATTAACCCTCTGCTGGATGCGACCCAGCCGGGAAAAACATTTTTTTTGAAAACTAATTTGTGAGTCGGGGTGATGAGAACCAAGAAATAAATGTTAGGAAGCAGCAATTCTGTTGTTATTATGCTGATGTGCTACACCCTCTGCATAAAATCGGTGCCTATACTATGAAAAAAAAACTGTGTGCATGTGTCACACATTGAAATAAAAATGAATATAAAGTTGAAATGAAAAATGAACTAAATGTGACCTAGTTCAAAATATATTTTAACAATAGATGAAAAACAATATGTCTAACCCAAAGGGGTTAAAACTGGTGATATGGTGATGACCGTGGACTGAATATATCCTAATTCAGATAAGTGTAATTTGGGATTTGTAAAATTTGTTAATTTTACCAATAAATGAAAACAATATGTTTAACCCAAAAGGGTTAAACCTGGTGATATGCAGAGGGTTTCTCAACCAGGTTGATATATACTTTGAGATGCTGCCCCAGGCGTTTCCAACGGACAGAAGCAGAAGGTTTCTGACAGTAGGCAAAGGCCATGAATTCAGAAAATGCAGTCAATCCACCTGTTGGTAATATTTTTTCCAGAATGGATGAGCACGATCACCGCATGGATCAGTTTGCCATGGCGTTACAAATGCTGCTGAGTCACACGGCTCACCTGGAATTTCCCACTGTGGCTGCTCCGGCACAACTTGTGTTGCAGGCCGTCCCTGCTGTTGTTCTTTGTGCAGGCACCCGCCTCGAGTATTACCTTTATAAGAGGTATGCCTGATTCCGCTCCGCTTCCCCAGTGATTTGGGGGTGATCCAGTCCAATGCAGAGGGTTTCTCAACCAGGTTAATATATATTTTGAGATGTTGCCCCAGGCGTTTCCCACGGACAGAAGCAAAGTAGGTTTCATGACATCTTTGTTTTCTGAGAGAGCCTTGGTCTGGGCAAACCCTCTATGAGAGACGCAAAAACCTGTCGTCTTGAGTTATCCTGAGTTTGTGGCTTCTTTTAAAAGACGTTCCCGCACGCTCGGCTTCTGCTGCCAAGTGCCTCATGTCCATCAAACAGAGTGAGAGAACTGTTACCAATTACGCCATTGAATTCCGTAAATATCATTGGAGTGGATGCAAATTCCATGTGACAATAACTCTATATAAAACAATATAACACAAACAAGGTGACTTGTGCTCAAAAAGTGTCCAGTGCTTGCTGATGAATGATATCTTAAAAGAGCTTCTTATTTGGGTGACAGCTGGTGTTGGTGGCCAAATGGCCAACATTTATTTAAAAAAGCGGTGTGGGACACCTGAGGCCTAACCGCATCACCAGCACCGCTGCCTCTGCACCATTGCCACAGGGAGACTGGAGCATTCAACCACTCTCTGCTTCATACTGCTGAATGACAGAAGCCCCAAGAGGAGACCGAGGGAGCCCCTTCCACCGCAAGTGTCTGCCACCGCCATAGGTGTGCGCAGCCTATTGCATTAGGGTGTGCACCAAATCTCAAACGCACATGCGAGTGTGTGTGTATGTATGTATATACACACACACACACACACACACACACACATACACTGTATATATTCTTATAAATAAATATGAGCAAACGTTTTATAATGTAAGAAAGGTCTTTCCAATCTCCCTGCCGACACAGTGAAAGAAAAGTGCTAAATGTGGAGGGTAAGAGAGTGGGCACTATGTACATGAAAGGAGTAAGGGAGGTATGAGTGGGAGGTATGAGAGTGAGCAGTATGTACAGGAGAGGAGTGTGGGGGGTATGAGAGTGAGCAGTATGTACAGGAGAGGAGTGTGGGAGGTATGAGAATGAGCAGTATGTACAGGAGAGGAGTGTGGGGGGTATGAGAGTGAGCAGTATGTACAGGAGAGGAGTGTGGCGGGTATGAGAGTGAGCAGTATGTACAGGAGAGGAGTGTGGGGGGTATGAGAGTGAGCAGTATGTACAGGACAGGAGTGTGGGAGATATGAGAGTGAGCAGTATGTACAGGAGATGAGTGAGGGAGGTGTGACAATGGGCACTATGTACAGGAGAGGAGTGTGGGGGGGTATGACAATGGGCACTATGTACAGGAGAAGAGTGGGGGGGAGTATGACAATGGGCACTATGTACAGGAGAGGAGTGTGGGGGGTATGAGAGTGAACAGTATGTACAGGAGAGGAGTGTGGGGGGTATGAGAGTGAGTAGTATGTACAGAAGAGGAGTGTGAGAGGTATGACAATGGGCACTATGTACAGGAGAGGAGTGTGGGGGGTATGATAGTAGGCACTATGTACAGGAGAGGAGTGTGTAGGGTATGAGAGTGAGCAGTATGTACAGGAGAGGAGTGTGGGGGGTATGAGAGTGAGCAGTATGTACAGGAGAGGAGTGTGGGGGGTATGAGAGTGAGCAGTATGTACAGGAGAGGAGTGTGGGAGGTATGAGAGTGAGCAGTATGTACAGGAGAGGAGTGTGGGAGGTATGAGAGTGAGCAGTATGTACAGGAGATGAGTGTGGGAGGTGTGACAATGGGCACTATGTACAGGAGAGGAGTGTGGGGGGGTATGACAATGGGCACTATGTACAGGAGAAGAGTGTGGGGGGTATGAGAGTGAGCAGTATGTACAGGAGAGGAGTGTGGGAGGTATGAGAGTGAGCAGTATGTACAGGAGAGGAGTGTGGGAGGTATGACAATGGGCACTATGTACAGGAGAGGAGTGTGGGGGACTATGAGAGTGAGCAGTATGTACAGGAGAGGAGGTATGAGAGTGAGCAGTATGTACAGGAGAGGAGTGTGGGAGGTATGACAATGGGCACTCTGTACAGGAGAGGAGTGTGGGGGGTATGACAATAGGCACTATGTACAGGAGAGGAGTGTGGAGGGTATGAGAGTGAGCAGTATGTACAGGAGAGGAGTGTGGGGGGTATGAGAGTGAGCAGTATGTACAGGAGAGGAGTGTGGGAAGTATGACAATGGGCACTATGTACAGGAGAGGAGTGTGGGGGGTATGACAGTGGGCACTATGTACAGGAGAGTTGTGTGCGGGGTATGACAGTGGGCACTATGCTCAGGAGAGGAGTGTGGAGGGGTATGAGAGTGAGCAGTATGTACAGGAGAGGAGTGTGGGGGGTATGAGAGTGAGCAGTATGTACAGGAGAGGAGTGTGGAGGATAAGACAATGGGCACTATGTACAGGAGAGGAGTGTGGAGGATAAGACAATGGGCACTATGTACAGGAGAGTTGTGTGGAGGGTATGACAGTGGGCACTATGCTCAGGAGAGGAGTAGTGTGGGGGTGCATGAGAGTGAGCAGTATTTACAGGAGAGGAGTGTGGGGAGTATGAGAGTGAGCAGTATGTACAGGAGAGGAGTGTGGGAGGTATGAGAGGGAGCAGTATGTACAGGAGAGGAGTGTGGGAGGTATGAGAGGGAGCAGTATGTACAGGAGAGGAGTGTGGGAGGTATGAGAGTGAGCAGTATGTACAGGAGAGGAGTGTGGGAGGTATGAGAGTGAGCAGTATTTACAGGAGAGGAGTGTGGGAGGTATGAGAGTGAGCAGTATTTACAGGAGAGGAGTGTGGGAGGTATGAGAGTGAGCAGTATTTACAGGAGAGGAGTGTGGGAGGTATGACAGTGGGCACTATGTACAGGAGAGGAGTGTGAGAGGTATGACAGTGGGCACTATGTACAGGAGAGGAGTGTGGGAGGTATAAGAGTGAAAGCACTCTGTGTATGTGGTTTCCAGATCATGCGAAGTTAATGTATAAGCATTCAATTTAACCCTGTATTGATCCAAACTCTGTAAAATCCAAAGTGTAAATTCACCGTAAAAAAACAAAACACTCTAAGGCTAAGTTCACATCTATGTGCGTGGGTAACGCATGCAAAATTAAAACTACAGGGTGCCGCACACTTTTGGAAAAGATTCAGGACTTCTTTTCCATGATGTTTGTGCGTAGGTCAGCCCATTGAAGTTAATGGACTGCCCTACCCGTAATGCATGAAAACCATGCCTGTGCGTGCGTAAAAAAAGCCTAAGGGCCCTTTCACACTGGAGCGGTTTGCAGGCGCTATTGCGCTAATAATAGCGCCTGCAAACCGACCCGAAAGTGCCGCTGCTGTTTCTCCAGTGTGAAAGCCCCCGGGGCTTTCACACTGGAGCGGTGCGCTAGCAGGACGGGAAAAAAAGTCCTGCTAGCAGCATCTTCGGAGCGGTGAAGGAGCGGAGTATATACCGCTCCTTCACCGCTCCTGCCTATTGAAATCAATGGGGCAGCGGGGCTATACCGCCGGCAAAGCGCCTCTGCAGAGGCGCTTTGCGGTGGTTATTAACCCTTTCTCGGCCGCTAGCGGGGGTTAAAACCGCCCCGCTAGCGGCCGAATACCGACGGTAAAGCGCCACTTACAATAGCGGCGCTTTACCGCCTCCGCCCCAGTGTGAAGGGGCCTAACTGAGTAGATGCAAAATAACAATTCTCAATAAAAAAAAATATTATTCTCTAAATAATCAGTGTTCATACAATTGCACTACCATGTAAATAACTGTGAACACTGTGCTCTGCTCTGATTATTGAGGACAGGTAACTTGTTTAGAGAGTGTTTAGTTTATGTGGGGAATTTAAATGTTGTACAGAGTTTGGAGAACACTGGGTTAAATTGAATGGTTATAAAGTTTCTTCAGATTATCTGGACATACACAGAGTGTGGGGGTTGTTTATATAGTGATAAGTGCCAGCTTCCAACATTAGCTGTGAGCAGGGCTGAAGACTCAGCCGACTCCCCCATACACACTCTGCTCTTCCGATCCTCCTATTAGGTTAATCTTTCTCATCACACTGCAAACAAATCCTCCTGAATAGTTCTGATGTGAAACTGCAGCTTACCTCTCCAAATTGACTTTTCTTAGAACATGAGCTCAGCTCACCCCCTGCACAGTGTCAGCAGCACCTGGCACTAGCAGTGCCCTCCCCACCACGTTCTCTGGGCAGACAGCACTGGAGATGGGGGGAGGATCTAAGTGAATGAGGGCACAGATTGAACATACATAAGACTTGGGGGAGATAGAAAAAGATTGGAAGCTTCTAAATGCAATCACTACCTGGATCCAGCAGACTGCAGCCACTGGTCTGCCGCTCTCAGGCTCTGCTAGTCCGCTGCTTCTAGGGAGAGAGAGGCTGGAGGGGGGGGGGGCGGAGTGCACATGTAGATCACTCCGCCGGCTACTGTGAGGACCTGCAGCCGGAACTATAGAAGCAGCATCGGAAAATGCGGGTGGCTTACTCCGCAGCTGAGGTCCTAGTTCCCTGCTCAATCACCTCCCACTCGCAGCACAGCTGTTTTTACTGGCCCCAGTGGTGGTGACTGAAGTTACACAGGGATAGGACAGATGTTGCAGGCATTTAGCACTGACAAAACTTGTTGAAACACAGACAGGGCTGAATGATTAGGGTGTGCCTGGGCACACCCGGCACACCCCGTGGGCACGCCTATGGCCACCGCCTTCTCCTGGGAATAGGTGAGAGGGTTGCCTGCCCACCTTTGACAGTGTTAGCAGAACTCATCCAATGAGAGTAGGATATCCAGCGCACCAGCGCTATACTGCACTTTTAGCAGATCTATATACCCCTTCCATACTGCATCCACTTCACTCTGTGCCAAAATTGTATTGCACCTTTCTACCTCTTACTGCATGCAGATTTATTAAAACCATCATTAAGTGCACCAACAATTCTTAAAGGACCCCAACGATAGCTGATAAAAGAACAAACTAGAGGAGTGCCCCTCCCATAAAACCATCCTGCAAATCCCCTTTGTCCCCTTTACCCTTTCCTGCCATTTCATATACTGACAGTGCATACCCAGTCTGTTTAGGCCTAGAATAGCCACTTTTAGTGCACTTAGGCAGTATAGTTCCTGCATTTTGATAGATCAAGTTTTACCACTGCTCATTTTTGCATTTCAGGTGATGTTTCTACTGTTTGTGCTGATCTGGACATTACATTTCATCTTATGCTTAGCCCCTTCTGTTAGCCACTTTGTATGCTGAACTGTGATACTATCATTGTCAATTGTGTGACAATGTACAATATAATACCTTTGCTAATTGGTTTGGTGTCTGTTTCTTGATATAGCACTACTAATGGGTATTAAAAATTACTTTCAGTATTTAACTGTGTGTTGCATGTTTGTACTCTCAACCTGGTGTGTCAGAGGGGCTGAGGTTTTGAGAAGGCCAAGGCAAAGAACAAAGGACACATCCTTTGAGCAGGGGGCAGTGCTACACTAGCCCTATTTCTTGGACCATCACAGCCCGCGGTCTCCCTTGCTTCTACTCTAACCCCAGAATGTGGGGCTGTACAAGATGATTGCAAGAGCTAGGAATAGGGCATGTAATTCTGTCCAATACTCTAATGGGATGTTTACAAAATTACAAAGTGTTTGGCCAGTCTTAAATGAGGAACTTCACTCCATTCTTTACAATGTATTTCCCCTTCTTATCTTGGACACTGGGTAGTCTACAAAAAACATACTCCTCAGACACCAAGTAATTCCAGCGTTGTTATAAGCTGCCACTCTGTCTCGGCACTCTGGGTTCCATGCCACCATCCTCGCATCTGATATCATCTTGGGGCCAGATGTCTCTCTCTGATTCTTGTAGCTGCATGCCCCCTATGGTGCGCCATTGGACATGCAAAGTTTGGTGGAGATTTCCCAAAGCATGTGTGAAACCTCCTGGGATGTGTGATATCAGTATCTCAGGAGGCTTCAGGCAGGAAAGGTGGGGATGGGGTATATTATTCTCATCTATTCGAGAAAGCTGAAAGTGCAGATCCAGATTCCTCAGAAAAGGTATTTAACCATAGATTTAATTTTTTTTAATTCGATTGTGTTTGAAGAAGGGAGGAGGAACGTGATGGCACGTCATATAAGAGGGTGAAGGTTTGCTTTAAGGAGGATCAGTCTTTTTTTAAATATATTATTGTATTGCTTGGAAGTTATGACATTCTTGACACATAACACAACTAGTGTGACACATATAGCGTATAGATAACTGAAAGTTCTTGTCAGGGCTTGGCCCAGCCCTTTCTTCTCTGAGCTGGCTGCTCAGCTGTCGGCTAATTGCCAGCATTCTCTCTACAGTGACTCACCTGTTGATCCTGCTCGTCAGTCCTGCCGACTTAAGACATCCAGTCCAGATGATCTCTGCCTTCGCCTTGGTCACATCTCTAGAGACGCTCTCCTGTGTTCCTGTTAAAGACTTGCTTGGCTGACATTCCTTCTGGCTCCCTGACATTTTGGTTTGTCTGACTATCCGTTCTGGTTCCTGAACTCTGGCTATGTTTTGACTATGTTTACTCTGTTTACCTTTTTTTTATTATTATTAAACAATTGTGATTTAACTGTACTTGTAGGCAAAGGCAATGAATTCACAAGATGCAGTCAATCCACTTGTTGGTAATATTTTTTCCAGATTGGATGAGCAGGATCACCGCATGGATCAGTTTGCCATGGCGTTACAAACGCTCCTGAGTCGCACGGCTCACCTGGAATCTCCCACTGTGGCTGCTCCAGTGCAACCTATGGTGCAGGCCAATCCTGCTGCTGCTCTCTGTGCAGACACCCATCTCGAGTATTACCTCTATGAGAGGTATGTCTGGTTCTGCTCTGCTTTCCCAGCGATTTGGGGGTGATCCAGTCCAATGCAGAGGGTTTCTCAACCAGGTTGATATATACTTTGAGATGCTGCCCCAGGCGTTTCCCACGGACAGAAACAAAGTAGGTTTCATGATATCTTTGTTTTCTGAGAGAGCCTTGGTCTGGGCAAACCCTCTATGAGAGACGCAAAAACCTGTTGTCTTGAGTTATCCTGAGTTTGTGGCTTCATTTAAAAAACGTTCCGCTTCTGCTGCCAAGTGCCTCATGTCCATCAAACAGAGTACGAGACCTGTTGCCGATTACGCCATTGAATTCCATACTCTGGCAGCAGAGGTTGCTTGTAACAATGAGGCCCTCATGGCTGCTTTTTCTCATGGTCTCTAGGATACCATCAAGGATGAGACAACAGCCCGAGATATACCCACTGAGCTGGAGAGGTTGATCACGTTTGCCATCCTCATTGACTCCAGACTCAAAGAAAGACTCTCTTTTAAGGAGCTCTTGCGGAAGCCTCCTGTACATTTGTCTCCGAGCTTTTCACTCCCACCCTTCCCTCTCTCACCTCCCATGCCTCCTGGTACCTAGTTGGTCAGTGAAGGTAAACCTATGCACTTGGGTTTCACGTGTCTCTCTCGATGAGAGAACCTTTAGGAGGAGGGAGAGATTGTGCCTTTATTGTGGCCAGGCAGGCTGATTGCCGTTCTCCCTCTGTACTGAAGGATCAGTGGTTCCCGGCAGACATCGAGTCTGCAGTACCCACGGTGTATAATCACAGTGGGAGCGGACCACTGGTGGAGCACGTGTGTGACCCAGACCCAGAAGTATTGGATCACGTAGTAGGTAAGTGATCTGGCATAGAGCAGCCACACTGCCGCAGTATATGTACGGTGGGCAGTCCGTAAGTGGTTAATACAGAGAACGCATTATAGTAAAAAACCTTTAGTCTTTACAACTGCTTTAACTTCGAAAACCTTTTAGATGTCCTCCTCAGGAAGCAGAACATACAGAGCTATGGGAATTGTTAGGGAATAAAAATCACACATATAGGCTGAACAATGTGGACCTGTGTCTTTTTTCAACGTTACAAACCATATATGTTGTAGATATTATTCTTTTTTTTTTTTTTTAGAAAGAAATCAAAAGATAAAACAGTCACAGCTCTGAACATTGCCTGGACATTCCCTTGATATCTCTCTGGCAAGGATTCCATGTGCTCATAGTCATTTTACCAAATAACCAACACAAACATCCTATAAAATCCAATAAACTCATGAATTTTCTGACATGACGCATGCAGACATGTGAGGATCAGATGACCTTGGAGGTTTTGCTTGTTTCCTTGTCTTTCAATGACAGAGTCACATGAAAGGTCCTGATAGCTATAATTGGGTTATAGTCATAAAGATCTCACATGTCTAAAGTGGAGTTTTATCAAATATGCTCAAAATTCTGAGCCTTTATGGAAAAATCATCTGGCCTTCTATGAAGATAGAAGACCAATCATTATTTCCTGTTGTGGTTATTTGGGTTTCCTCATTTTGGCTTTTTGTAAAAAAATTGATAAAAAATAAAAGGTCTATTTACATTTGAGCGGTAACACACGTGCATCATGTTGTGTGTTCATGTGGATTGCATTAAAGTGGTTGTTAACCCTTACATATACCCAGTGAAGTGACTGGCCCCAGTTGATACACACAGATGAACCAAATCCTATAGACAGTTGTACCTGTTTGTCTACAGCCTTCTTTCCCCTACATCAATTCAAAGTGCAGAATGTACACAGGATCTCTCAGCTCTGAAAAGCAGGGGGCGGAGAGCTGAAGTTACATCAGTGAGGAGAGCTCTGAGAGCTGATTGGAGGGAAAAGAACACACACATCCCTCCACACAGGAACAGAGCTGAGGTTGTCAATCAGCTGGAGTTCGCTCCCCTGTCACCATTTTTCTCTTGATGTCAGGAAAACTTGTCAGAAGTGACTCATGCTGATAACAGAGGAACAGCAGCATATAGAAATGACACTTAGTGCTCTGGATTGAGAAAAGCACACACTATAGAGGGACATGCCTTGTTCATATTTCATGTCTGAGGTTTACAACCACGTTAACCTCTTAACGACCACTCTATAGCCAGCACAGTCGAACATTGCCAGGAGGGCGTCAAATGATGTCCTCCCGTGATCGCGCTTTCTGCGCCCCCCCCCCCCCCTCGCGGTGCGCATCGGCAGGGTTTTGTCACAAGCAGTGTCCTTCGGACACAGCTTATCACAGATTGGGGTAAACAGCCAATCACAGCGGCTCTTTACCATGTGACCAGCTGTGTCCAGTCACAGCTGATCACAGTATAAACAGGATTTGCCAGTTATCGGCAATCCTCTCCTCACCCTGACAGCGCAATGCTTGTCAGTGCCCACCAGTGATGCCTGTCAGTGCCACATATCAAGCACATCTATCAGTGCCCATCAGTGCCTCCTCATCAGTGCCCATCAGTGCCTCCTCATCAGTGCCCATCAGTGCTGCCTTATCAGTGCCCATTAGTGCAGCCTATCAGTGCTCAGCAGTAGAGCCTCATCAGTACACATCAGTGCTTTCTCATCACTACACATTAGTGCTTCCTCATCAGTGCCCATCAGTGCTGCCTCATCAGTGCCACCTCATCAGTGCCCATCAGTGAAGGAGAAAAATTACTTAATTACAAAATTTTATAACAGAAACTTTTTTTCCCTAAAACTTTTGATCTTTTTTTGTTTGTTTATCAAAAAACAAAACATCCAGTGGCGATTAAATACCACCAAAAGAAAGCTCTATCTGTCTCAAAAAATGATAACAAATTTCATTTGGGTGCAATGTTGCATTACTGTGCAATTGCGACTCAAAGTGCAACAGAGCTGAAAGCTGAAAATTGGCCTGGGCAGGAAGGGGGTAAAAGTGCCCAATAGGCAAGTGGTTAAAGGACAATTACACCCTTTGCTAAAATATTATAAATGCACTCTCACTGATTTAAAAAAAAAATATATATATATATATATAATTTTTTTTTTGCATTGGAACCCAAAAAGTTTTGTAACATGAAACATTGTCAGAAACGTGGAATTAGCCTTTAAAGCAGCCTATTGAAAATAACGGATTGCCAACACCCCAAAACATCCCAAACATTGGATGTGTTACTAAATGTTTGCCATAAATGACTATGGTGCATTGCTATTCATTGCAAGTTTTGGAAACTCATGTGTGTTGCCTTAGTACCGTAGGGTGTTACAGCAAGCAAAATACTTTCTTGTATTAAAAGTATGGACTGCAAAAAGAGAGACATAATTTTGCTCCCGTACAAGTCATTAGTAAGACCTCATCTGGAATACAGTATACAGTTCAGTTTTGGGCACCAGTTCACAAAAAGGATATCAGGGAACTGGAGAAAGTGCAGAGAAGAGCAACCAAACTGATAAGAGGCATGGATGTGCACAGCTATGAGGAGAGATTAGAGGAACTGAATTTATTCTCTCTTGAGAAGAGGAGACTCACAGGGGATTTGATCACCATATATAAATACGTAGGTGGACCATAGTGTGAATTTGGTGTTGAGTTTAGGAAAAAAACAGCCGCACTTCCAGCTCTTCTTGCAGTATTTAACAACTTCAATGCCGGCACTTTTACCCCCTTCCTGCCCAGGCCAATTTTCTGATTTTGCACCTTGATTGACAATCGCGTGATCATGCAACACTGTATACAAACTACATTTTTATCATTTTGTTCACACAACTAGAGCTTTCTTTTGGTGGTATTTAATCACCACTGGTTTTTTTTATTTTTTGCTAAATATAAAAAAAGACTGCATTTTTTTTTATTGTTTCTGTTATAAATAACTAAATTAATTTTGCAAATTAAAATTATTTTTTTTAATAAATCTAGGCCAAAATGTATTCTGCTACATTTCTTTGGTGAAAAAAATCCAAATCAGTGTATATTATTTAGTCTGTAGGAAAGTTATAGAGTCCACAAACTATTGTATATATCTGAAAATGGATCAATCCTGAAGTACTGATGGCCTATCTCATTTCGTAAGGCCCAAAAAATGTCAGGGCAGAACAGATATCCCCAAAATTACCCCTTTTGGAAAGTCCAAGGCATTTAGTAAGTTTTTTGAAGTTGTAATTTTTGTCATAATTTTTTGGGAGAATTAAGAAATAAAAAAAAAAATGTTCACGATTTTCTTTTTTTTTTTTACATACTGTCCCCAGTGCAGTACAGCAACATCATATAACTGGTGTGGCGGTGATCAGGGACATTGGTGACAGTTAAAATAAAAAAACAATTTTAATATATATTTTTTTAATTTTTGTTTTATTTTTTATTATTTTTTTTTATTTTTTATTACACTGTGACCAGAGTAATATAATGTTACCATACATTGTTACCATTGTAGTAACAATGTACTACTCTGCGGAAGTGATCATCATTTTTCTTCTTTTTTTCCCCCCCACAGGTTATGGTTGCTTATAGCAAAAAAATTAAGGGGTTTGTGGGATTTTGAGTGAGGCACAAGACACGTGGTAGAAGAAATTATAAAATTGTCTAATTGGCATATAAACAAAGCATACCTCATAAACATATGATACATGGTTGAACATGAGTATTTTTATCTATGTACAAAGCGATGGCATACAAATCAGAAGAATTCATATACGGTGTATACACACACACACGCATCTGAAATCACATAGAATCCCATGGAAGTATTTCGTTTAACCACTTCAATACCAGGCACTTAGACACCTTCCCACCCGGGCCAATTTTCAGCTTTCAGCGCTGTCGCAATTTGAATGACAATTGCGTGGTGATGCTACACTGCACCCAAACAAATTTTTTATCATTTTGTTCCCACAAATAGAGCTTTCTTTTGGTGGTATTTGATCACCTCTGCGGTTTTTATTTTTTGCGCAACAAATAAAAAAAGACCGAAAATTTTGAAAAAAAACAAGTTTTTCTTTGTTTCTGTTAAAACTTTTTGTAAATAAGTACGTTTTCTTCTTCAATGACGGGCACTGATATGGCTGCACTGACGGGCACTGATACGGCGGCACTGATGGGCACCGATGAGGTGGCACCAATGAGGTGGCACTGATGAGGTGGCACTGACGGGCACTGATGATGGGCACTGATAGGCGGCACTGATGGGCACTGATAGGTGGCACTGATGGGCACTGATAGGTGGCACTGGTATGCGGCACTGATGGGCACTCATAGGTGGCACGGATGGGCACTCATAGGCGGCACTGATGGGCACTCATAGTGGGCATTGATGGGCACTCGTAGGTGGCATTGATGGTTACTTATGGGTAGCACTGATAGTTGGCACAGATGGGCATGGATGGGCACTGATAGATGGGGACTGATGGGCATGGATGGGCACTGACAGGTGGCACGAATGGACACTGATGGGTGGCACTGGTGACCCTGCTTGTTTGCAGTGATGCCCCTAAGGGTGGCATTGCTGGGCATCACTGCAACATAATAGTGCCAATCAGTGCCCATTTGTGGGCACTGATTGGCACAGATTTGGCACACTGGGCACATGTGGATGGCCATGGGGTACATACCTGGCCATCCACATGTTGCCCCTTCCCTGGTGGTCCTAGTGGCGATCCCTGGTGGTCCAGTGTGGTGATCTGCGGGGGGGCTGCGCTGATAAACAATCAGCGCAGACCCCCCCTGCCAGGAGAGCCGCCGATCGGCTCTCCTCTACTCACGTCTGTCAGACGCGAGTGAGGAAGAGCCGATCAACGGCTCTTCCTATTGACAGCGTGATCAGCCGTGATTGGACACGGCTGATCACGTGGTAAAGAGCCTCCGCCGGAGGCTTTTTACCAAGATCAGTGTAGCGGTGTGTCAGACTGACACACCGCTCCACCGATCGCCGCGATGCGCGCCCCCGGGGGCGCACTGCGGCATGTTATCCTGCTGGACGTCATATGACGCCCAGTCAGGATAACAGAACCACTTCCCGGACGTCAATCCGCCATAGGGCGGGCGGGAAGTGGTTAAAAAGCCAAATGCTTACAGAGTAATGCATACAAATGGGTTATAAGATACAAATGAATCACAGTTGAGGTCAAACTATGTGTTGGGAACATGATGACATTGATAGGCTCGACGTGTTTCGTGGCAAGTAGCCACTTCATCAGGAGAAAACGCATAGCATATCTGAAAATGAATGAAAAAAGGTACCAAATAGGATCTAATGTTTTGCCCAGATAGTAAGAATCAAGGTAGGGGCAAGGGGAAACAAGATGTGTATCTCCCTTGAATACTTACGTATAAATTGTTCTAAATAAGCAGTGTTTCAAGTCAGGATTTGTGAGGCAAGCCTGTCCCGGGAGCTGAGGGAATGAACCCAAGGAGGAAGCGAGCACACCGACGCACCCTCCAAACGTAATAGGCAGGGGTGAAAAGATTTCCAAATATGTCTGTAGAGTAAATGATATTGGACCAATATGTGTAAATGGTACCAGTATATATATATATATATATAAGTATATTCATAAATGTTTAGGAGATATTCCCTTTGCATGCAGCCGCTGACGTCAGCAGCGCATGCACTCTGAATGGCCGGCTGAAGGTCCGGCAGACGCTGCCGGACCTTGCTGGGAAGAAGACTCCCGCGCGCACATGTGGGAGTGACGTCATTGTGGCTCCGGCCACTCACAGCGCCAGAGCCGCGAACCCGGAAGAAACACAGAGGGAAAAATGTCAGCTCCCTCGATGTGGACTGGACTGCAATACGGGGGCTTCGATCTAAGGTAAGTATTTCATAAAGAGCTAGAATGCGGTGCATACTAGCTCTTCGGTGCATACTAGCTCATTATGCCTTTGCCTTGCAGGTGTTTTTTTTTTCTTTGTTTTTTTTTTTTAGATGTTCAGGTATACAACCGCTTTAACCTGCTGTCACCGAAACTGGTCAGTTTAGAGCTGTCTAACAATAAAAGGCAAAGAATGTGACAAGTTCAAAAATTGCCTTCCACAGTTGAGTTAAGTTGAGCTGAGTTGAGTCGTGTTTTCTAAAGCGTGACCAATTAGCAGGAACCGGCCGAATTTCAATCCATCTATGAGCAGGCTGGTTGTACTGAAGTTATGCATTTGCAAATGCAAAACATAACCAAGGCAATAATGTAAAAGTTGAGGCACATCATGTTAATGATCACAGTCTTTGCTGTTCAAGAGAAATCCAGTTACAGAAGTGAAATCCGATTACTTGCCCAAAAAGGAAATAATAATTCAAGACGACCGAATTTACTGTATGTTGTACTTATTGTGGGAAATGGTTCTGGTAGAATAGAACTAATGGAAAATAATCAAAACAAAAATTTAGATTGGCTACTAATGTTCCTTTTAAACAAGCAATTATTAGTTTATATTAAGCAGCGTCATGGAGCAGGCATGGTCAAATTAGGTAAAAGATGTTCATATAGTTGTGTTCAAAAATGTCCTTAGAAAACCTTCAGCTTTGACATTAGGATATACAAATGACGTGAGCACACTAGAATGACTCTATAATGAGGAAATTAACATTAATCAACTAACTATTTTTAATCCCTATGCTGCTAGCCTTAGTAAATAGATACAGGTACATTATATTTTCCTGTTTTTAAATTTTTTTTTTTTTTTTTTACATTTCTTCAGTTGCTTCCTGGGTTCTAGCCTAGGCCAAAATGATGTCATACATCCAAGGAGTCTTCATGGGAAATTTTTTGTGCCCATCAAATGCTGCCACTGTGCCCATCAAATACCGCCACTGTGCTCCATCAAATGCTGCCACTGTGCCCATCAAATACCGCCACTGTGCCCCATCAAATGCTGCCACTGTGCCCATCTAATACCGCCACTGTGCTCCATCAAATGCTGCCACTGTACCCATCAAATGCTGCCACTGTGCTCATCAAATGCTGCCACTGTGCCCATCAAATACCGCCACTGTGCTCCATCAAATGCTGCCACTGTGCCCATCAAATACCGCCACTGTGCCCCATCAAATGCTGCCACTGTGCCCATCTAATACCGCCACTGTGCTCCATCAAATGCTGCCACTGTACCCATCAAATGCTGCCACTGTGCTCATCAAATGCTGCCACTTTGCCCATCAAATACCGCCACTGTGCTCCATCAAATGCTGCCACTGTACCCATCAAATGCTGCCACTGTACCCATCAAATGCTGCCACTGTGCCCATCAAATTCCGCCACTGTGCCCATCAAATGCTGCCACTGTGCCCATAAAATACCGCCACTGTGCCCATCAAATACCGCCACTGTGCTCCATCAAATTCTGCCACTGTACCCATCAAATGCTGCCACTGTACCCATCAAATGATACCACTGTGCCCATCAAATGCCACCACTGTGCCCATCTAATACCGCCACTGTGCCCCATCAAATGCTGCCACTGTGCCCATCTAATACCGCCACTGTGCTCCATCAAATGCTGCCACTGTACCCATCAAATGCTGCCACTGTGCTCATCAAATGCTGCCACTGTGCCCATCAAATACCGGCACTGTGCTCCATCAAATGCTGCCACTGTACCCATCAAATGCTGCCACTGTGCCCATCAAATTCCGCCACTGTGCCCATCAAATGCTGCCACTGTGCCCATTAAATACAGCCACTGTGCCCATCAAATACCGCCACTGTGCTCCATTAAATTCTGCCACTGTACCCATCAAATGCTGCCACTGTACCCAGCAAATGATACCACTGTGCCCATCAAATGCCACCACTGTGCCCATCAAATGCAGCCACTGTGCCCCATCGAATGCTGCCAGTGTGCCCATCAAATACTGCCACTGTGCTCCATTCCCCCATGAGCTTCACTCATCACAGAAGAAATGGGGAATGGATGTTCCTTCATCTCCTCTGTGGGCAGTCAACCTGACCACTTGCAGGCAACAGGCAGTGGTTGGCCCCCCTTCCAAGCCCTGTAAAAGTAAGTGGGTGGCTTTAAAGCCACTCAAATCACTTTTACCTGGAAGCTGCAGCCATGATCCTGGCAGGGGCGACTGGTGTACAACATTTTTGGGAGTGGCGCAAACAAACTGAAAAATTCAGAACAAAAACATTAATTGCAGCCTCACTGTGCCCATCAATTGCAGCCACTGTGCCACCAAACGCAGCCACTGTGCCCCATCAAATGCTGCCAGTGTGCCGATCAAATACTGCCACTGTGCCCATCAAATGCAGCCACTGTGCCCATCAAATACAGCCACTGTGCCCATCAAATGCTGCCACTGTGCCCATCAAATACCGACACTGTGCCCCATCAAATGCCACCACTGTGCCCATCAAAAGTTAACACTGTGACCCCCCCGCCCGCTATCTGCCGGCACGTACCCTATCTCAGTGGGGCAGCGGGTGACGGCGGCGGGCTGTGGGTCCATGCAGCAGCGAGCTGTGTCCTCCATGCGTCTCCTCCCCTCCTCCTGATAGGTGTCCAATCACACCGCCTGTTGTTTCAGCCAATCAGGTGACGGGTAACATGCCCACGCTTACTGATTCGCTGTTCTAACACACCTGCGTGAACTGCGAGCGCAATGCACTGCGCTCGCAATTCACCTTTTTTTAAGACTATTAAAGCCTATGGCTCTAATCAGGTGCTTCAAAAACACCCCCCCGCCACTGTAATTCAGGCGCCCGGCATCTGAAAGCGTACCGCACGCCTGAATAGGGGGTGGCGGCGGCTATGGATAGATTCATGCTATGCATAAATCTATCCATTATTCATATAGGGGGTGGCTGGAGAGAGGGGACGCACCATCACTGGACCCTGGTATAACTGCTTCTTGTCCAGGACACATAAATATAGATGTAGCAACCTGATATTTAGGCAGGGTTGCTAGTATATTTATTTATTTATTATTTATTTATTTATTTATTTATTTATTTGCCAAGTGATAGTTGCTTTAGCCAATTGATAGGAGGTCAAATGATTTCACCCTAATTCTGGAATTCCTGCACTTCTCTCTTCCCCTTCTGCCACTAGATGGCCGGGTATCTGGTGGCTTTAGATAAGACAAGGGCATTTCAAGGACAGATTAGGAATGAATGGGGTGTCTCAGCCAATGGGCAGGGATTTTCTTAGGTCCCTTGGCCTGCTGGGAGAGCCTATTTATTTGGATGAGGTCAGGTGATCGGGGGTCTGTGCCACCTGGACGGCTGTGTGTTGTGCTGCCCTGCGCTGGTAGGCCACAGCCTGAGGCCTACCCGGGGACATCTGGCTGCTAGGCTGTCTGAGGGCCTATCCAGAAGCAAGAGAGCAGCATAGGGTTGGGATTGCGGCTTGCAGTCCAACAAGAAGTGACGGTACTGCCAGCCGGAGAACCTGTCGTGGTTGGTGGTAGAGGGGAAGCTGTCCTAAAAGGATCATCCACCGGAGACCACTCTAAGTAGCTGAATCAAGTACCAGAGCACTATTCTCACCAACCGGGGATGGTGAAGAATTGGGAAACTTCAGCAGATGTCAAGCCAGGGACCCAGCCAAAGGAGGTGACGCTTGCAGAGCAGTCTTGTGTGCCAAGCCAGGGACCGAGCAGGCTAGTGGGGTGACGCTTGAGGAGTATCTGTGAGTACCAATCTAGGGACCCAGCAGGGAAGCGGGGGGTGATGCTTGAGGAAGATATTGAATGAGAAGATTGGAGGAGCTTGGGGGATCCAGTGGCAGTGGATCAGCAAGTCTAGTGAAAGACTGGGAGCTCAGTTGAGTGAAGATCTACAATAGGAGATTGTAGAAGAAGTGAATAAGTTCATTACAACCTTTGTTAGAAACTGTTTTAAGATTGTTGCCATAGGAGACAGCGGTCCTACTCATTCAGATGTGGTGTCTTTCTGGATGTCTTTGCCTGCATGGCTGTCGGCCTATAGAAGTCTTGGAGTCTGCTAAATTAACATTGCAACTACTAAATGGAGTCCTGGCCTTATACTACCCTCCCACAGTTCTGTTTAAGAGACAATAAATCTCTTTGCATTCAGGAATATCTGCCGCCCATTAATCTACCTTGCATTGCACCCACCATGCCTCATAACCCACTCTACACAGAAGGATGTTGGCTGTCCCTGGAGAGGATGTAGGCCTGGAGAGGCCCAGGACTTGGCTAAATATATATGTAGTGCTACCCCCCGCAGGAGCCACTGGTGAATGAAATATCTCCCATCCTGCACAGTCAAGCACACAGAAGTTTCCATATCATGCTGGAGTCAAGAAATAGTCCTTGCAGCTTTGTATTTTATTAGGGTCATTGAACTTGGATAGGGTTGAGGGTATTATGGGATGGCCACTGAATAAAACTCAGAACTCATCAGAGACACAAACTATAAAAAGCCTGTATATACACGTCTCCTTCTACCTCTACCCTGTTTCCCCGAAAATAAGACCTAGCGTGATTGTCGGTGATGGCTGCAATATAAACCCTACCCCCCAAATAAGCCCTAGTTAAAGTCCTTGTAGGTCTTCTTTTCAGGGTAGGGCTTATTTTCGGGGAAACAGGGTAGGGCTTATTTGGGGGGTAGGGCTTATATTGCAGCCATCACCGACAATCACGCTAGGTCTTATTATCGGGGAAACAGGGTAGCACAATCTTGCTTGTAGAACAACAACTCCCAGGACCAGCTCATCACTGTAAGGATGGTCTGACAAGAGTGCAATCAGATCATAGCAAATGCCCTTTGCAGGCAGGGACCTCAGGTCTATTTGTTAGTGTAGCAAAAAGAAGACCCAGTGCTCAACTGTTCTATTCCTGTGGCTACTGATCCCAGCACCACCTCTTCAGGCACTGCCAGCCCGCCTGGTTGCAGATGCCCCTTTTACTAGCCCTCCTGGCTAAGACTCCACAGCCTCCCAGGCTGACTCTGCATCCATCCCAGACTGCTTCCACCCAGTCCTCTCAGGTATGCCTCTCAGTCCTCTGAATGTACCCTCACCAGCCCTCCTGGCTCTCTTCCTTCCTGGAGATTTGCCTGGCAGTGCTCTTCTCCTGCTCTCCTCAAGCTTGCTCCCGTGCCTCCTGATCAGGACTCCTCTTTGTGTGATTAAGAGGGTCCCTTCTGTCCCTTAGAGATGCTGTCTGTGAGTCATACCAGGCTTCCTGAGTCACTCAACCCTGACCCAGAAAAACACACACTTGGCTGCCAGCCAAGCCTGACAATTTACCTACTCTGTACAAAAAAAAACCTACATTTCTAGCACACTAAAGGATGCTACATATATACACACACTATATTACCAAAAAGTATTGGGACATCTGCCTTTACACACACATGAACTTTAATGGCATCCCAATCTCAGTCCGTAGGGTTCAATATTGAGTTGGCCAATCTTTTGCAGCTATAACAGCTTCAACCCTTCTGGGAAGGATGTCCACAAGGTTTAGGAGTGTGTCTATGGGAATGTTTTACCATTCTTCCAGAAGCACATTTGTGAGATCAGGCACGAGAAGGCCTGACTCGCAATCTCCGCTCTAATTCATGCCAAAGGTTCGGGTTGAGGTCAGGACTCTGTGCAGGGCAGTCAAGTTCCCCCACCCCAAACTCGCTCATCCATGTCTTTATGGACCTTGCTTTGTGCACTGGTGCGCAGTCATGTTGGGAAAAGGAAGGGGCCATCCCCAAACTGTTCCCACAAAGTTGGATGCATGAAATTGTCCAAAATGTCTTTGTATGCTGACGCCTTAAAGCGGATCTTCACACAATTTTTCAACTTTAGCTCAGTAGTTTTTAAATAGAGCATAGAGTGCTCAATGGACTTTTTTTTTTTTTGTACCTGTATATATAAATGTGGCCCGGTCTGTTTTCGCTGCATAATGTCTCTGCGGCTGTGTTCGGGGATTTTGCGGGTATGATCGTCATTTCCTGTCCTCGCCGCACTGTCTCCTGGGATCTCGTTTCATTGCTCCCATGAGTCAGTGCGGAGGGCCGCCGCGAAATCTCGCGGGAACTTCCTTAGACGCCACCCGTTGTGATGGCAACCAAGATGTTTATGCTGCTCCACGCCGTTACGACTGAGCATGCTCGGGAACCAGCAAGGAATGCTGGTACATCTACAATACTGGAACCAGGAAGTGATTGCTTGTGGGCTTCAAATGCCCACAAGCAAGATGAAAACGGCAGCAAACATTTTATATAAGTTACGATTTGAAAGAAAAACGGACATCTAGGGAGCAAAAGAACGCAAAAAGTGAGTGTGACATTTGAAAGATGGAAATTTTTAAGTGTAAAAAAATAAATAAATAAAAAATCGCGAGTGCACATCCGCTTTAAGAGTTCCCTTTGCTGGAACTAAGGGGCCAGGCCCAACCCCTGAAAAACAACCCCACACCATACGCTCTCCTCCACCAAATGATTTGGACCAGTGCACAAAGCAAGGTCCAAAAAGACATGGATGAGCAAATTTAGGGTAGAGAAACTTGACTGGCCTGCACAGAGTTCTGACCTCAACCTGATAGAACACCTTTGGGATGAATTAGAGCGGAGACTGCATGCCAGGCCTTCTCATCCAACATCAGTCAAAATGAAAAGGACAGCTGGCAACACTGTATTCCTTTGTATTCTTTATTGTCACATCCCAGTGAGTAAAAAAGCAGTGGCTAGTGCATTTCAGCGATAAGCCTTGATCACAGCACACATAAAAATGAACACATATATAGACATATGCGAGAAAAGGTCTCCACCTCTCCACCAATTAGTCACATGATCAATTACGCAATCGATTAATCATTCACAACATGACAACAGGTGTAATGCTGATGAGAGAACGTGAAAGACATTCTATTGGTACTAATATAATGTCACTAAACATGTAGATAAACAAGAAAATCTATCATAATATACATCAGGTTAAAAAATATGTAAAGAGATGTACATATAGATATAAACAGGTCTACACTAAACTATTTAAGAAAAGGATCCACATGATTCATTCCCAGGGGCATTCTAGTATGGAGGCTGAATATCCACCATACCTCCCGTAGGAGGAGTTTTCGATGGATGTCTTCTCCATGAGAAGACAACTTCACCCTTACCAGACCCAAAAACGTGAAAGATATCATGTTGTCACAATGCACATGTTTAAAATTTTTAGAAACATTGGATAGCTTTTTATCAATCCTATATGAAGACCCATGAAAATGTTCACTCGCTCTCATTCTTGGGGGTCTTGATGTACATCCCACATATTGTTTATTGCAGAGTTTGCATTCCACAGCATCGACTATGTTGCTTGAGCCGCAGTTAATATATTCACAAATTGAAAACTCCTTCCCAGTGGCACAAGAACCAACAGTCTTATGTCGTGTGGAATGTTTGTTAAAGAAACGACATGTGTTAGTAACACAGATATATGAGCCTGTGGTTTTTAACCAGGTCTTCCTGCAACTGGGACTCGTCCAACATCATTGCCTGACCTCACAAATGCACTTCTGGAAGAATGGTCAAACATTCCCATAGACACACTCCTAAACCTTGTGGACAGCCTTCCCAGAAGAGTTGAAGCTGTTATAGCTGCAAAGGGTGGGCCAACTCAATATTGAACCCTACGGACTAATGCCCCGTACAAACGGTCGGATTTTCCGACGGAAAATGTGTGATAGGACCTTGTTGTTGGAAATTCCGACCGTGTGTAGGCTCCATCACACATTTTCCATCGGATTTTCCGACACACAAAGTTTGAGAGCAGGATATAAAATTTTCCGACAACAAAATCGGAAATTCCGATCGTGTGTACACAAATCCGACGCACAAAGTGCCACGCATGCTCAGAATAAATAAAGAGATGAAAGCTATTGGCCACTGCCCCGTTTATAGTCCCGACATACGTGTTTTACGTCACCGCGTTCAGAATGATCGGATTTTCAGACAACTTTGTGTGACCGTGTGTATGCAAGACAAGTTTGAGCCAACATCCGTCGGAAAAAATCCACGGATTTTGTTGTCAGAATGTCCGATCAATGTCCGACCGTGTGTACGGGGCATAAGACTGGGATGTCATTAAAGTTCATGTGCGTGTAAAGGCAGGTGTCCCAATACTTTTGGTAAGTATAGTGTATATATAATTTTTTATTATGTGTATATATATATATTAATTACACAGGTTCTGAGGATGATTTAATGCAGATCAGGCACCAAGTGAGTTTAATTGCCACCTTAATCAGCCACAGAACCCGTGTAATTAATGTGATTAATGTGTGTCCTGGATTAAAGGGATGATGTGGCAACCCTAATTATATATATATATATGTCAATGACTACTTGTAAAGTAGTCTCAGCAGGAATGGACAGTGCATAGGGTGATGATAGAACAAATTCCAAAGAGTTGCATACCCAGGATCATCCCATTCTTAAACTGGAACTTGTTATAAGACCAGTCCCAATACTTTTGACATTATAATATATATATCTATATACACACAGTGGGGACGGAAAGTATTCAGACCCCCTTAAATTTTTCACTCTTTGTTATATTGCAGCCATTTGCTAAAATCATTTAAGTTCATTCTTTTCCTCATTAATGTACACACAGCACCCCATATTGACAGAAAAACACAGAATTGTTGACATTTTTGCAGATTTATTAAAAAAGAAAAACTGAAATATCACATGGTCCTAAGTATTCAGACCCTTTGCTGTGACACTCATATATTTAACTCAGGTGCTGTCCATTTCTTGTGATCATCCTTGAGTTGGTTCTACACCTTCATTTGAGTCCAGCTGTGTTTGATTATACTGATTGGACTTGATTAGGAAAGCCACACACCTGTCTATATAAGACCTTACAGCTCACAGTGCATGTCAGAGCAAATGAGAATCAGGTCAAAGGAACTACCTGAAAAGCTCAGAGACAGAATTGTGGCAAGGCACAGATCTGGCCAAGGTTACAAAAAATTTCTGCTGCACTTAAGGTGCCGGAACTGCGTTCCCCCGCGTTTCCGCTGAAAAAAAGCCCTGTATGTATATAGAAATGACACTTTGCTACAATGTAAAGTAGTGAGTGTACAGCTTGTATAACAGTGTAAATTTGCTGTCCCCTCAAAATAACTCAACACACAGCCATTAATGTCTAAACCACTGGCAACAAAAGTGAGTACACCCCTAAGTGAAAATGTCCAAATTGGGCCCAATTAGCCATTTTCCCTCCCCGGTGTCATGTGACTCGTTCGTGTTACAAGGTCTCAGGTGTGAATGGAGAACAGGTGTGTTAAATTTGCTATTATCGCTCTCACTCTCTCATACTGGTCACTGGAAGTTCAACATAGTTACATAGTAGGATGAGAGTGAAAAAAGTCTATCAAGTCCAACCTATGTGTGTGATTATATGTCAGTATTACATTGTATATCCCTGTATGTTGTGGTCGTTCAGGTGCTTATCTCATAGTTTTTTGAAACTATCGATGCTCCCCACTGAAACCACCACCTAAGGTAGGGAATTCCACATCCTTGCCGCTCTTACAGTAAAGAACCCTCTATGTAGTTTGAGGTTAAACCTCTTTTCTTCTAATTTTAATGAGTGGCCACGTGTCTTGTTAAACTCCCTTCCGCAAAAAAGTTTTATCCCTATTGTGGGGTCACCAGTATGGTATTTATAAATTGAAATCATATCCCCTCTCAAGTGTCTCTTCTCCAGAGAGAATACGTTCAGTGCTCACAACCTTTCCTCATAACTAATATCCTCCAGACCCTTTATTAGCTTTGTTCCCTTTCTTTGTACTCACTTCATTTCCAGTACATCTTTCCTGAGGACTGGTGCCCAGAATTGGACAGCATACTCCAGGTGAGGCCAGACCAGAGTCTTGTAGAGCGGGAGAATTATCGTTTTATCTCTGGAGTTGATCCCCTTTTTAATGCATGTCAATATTCTGTTTGCTTTGTTAGCAGCAGTTTGGCATTGCATGCCATTGCTGAGCCTATCATCCACTAGGACCCCCAGGTCCTTTTCCATCCTAGATTCCCCCAGAGGTTCTCCCCCCAGTGTATAGATTGCATTCATATTTTTGCCACCCAAATGCATTATTTTACATTTTTCTACATTGAACCTCATTTGCCATGTAGTTGCCCACCCCATTAATTTGTTCAGATCTTCTTACAAGGTTTCCACATCCTGCGGAGAAGTTATTGCCCTGCTTAGCTTAGTATCGTCCACAAATACAGAGATTGAACTGTTTACCCCATCCTCCAGATCATTTATGAACAAACTAAATAGGATTGGTCCCTGCACAGAACCTTCATGCGCCCGGTACCCTGAAAGGGACCTGACGTATGAATTAGGGGTTGGCGCGGCGGCCATGGATAGATTCATGTTATGCATGAATCTATCCATTACAAATGGACGGGCTGCCGCTGGCTGATCGGTGTATATTCTGTGTGTTCTGTGTGTACATATAATTTTTTTCAGCTGTGATATTTGTACACTGACAAGTTCACTTAACATTAAATAAATTGGCAAATATTACCGAGAACCACATTTAACCTTCTGTATCAATAGGACTTCTATTCATAGAGGAATAATACCAAACTCTTTAAATAGATTGTACATGCCAGCAAAAGCAGAACCGGTTAAGAAGACCAAACCCTGTTTCTTTTCTGAGCCAGCGTTCCCTTTTCTTTTACGTTGCATAACCTGTGTGCTTGGTAAATAAAAAGCAGAGTGTTCAGTACACTGTCTGTTTCAAGCCACATCCTAGGGTGTTGCTACAAAACAGATATGAGAATGGGATCATCTTCATGCACACAATCTGATCAATGTGTGTTACTATTCTAAAGATCTTGTTCATATTATAGATAGGAATACAGTCTGCTACTGTTTATGTTCTAATGACATATGCAGGTTTGGTTCCTGTTTGGTAGAAGAGCGCTGATACTGACGACACTAAATCATTTTCACTCAAAAGGAACAATCGTTCCTGGCAGAAGTTCCAACTGTTTTCAAGCAAACCGCTTGACTAGGGTATAAAAGATGCACAGCCCTGGGGTTTAGTTAGGGAGCTGCTCACCAAATTCCTTGTTAGGAGTAGCTAGTGTAGTTAATTACTAGGGATCCACTGACTTCCTAAGTTTGGCCTGGTTGTACTTTCCTCTTCTACCCCCAGGTGGCCCAGGCACTTGGAGGTATTAGATTGAGAAGGACAACTCAAGGTCAGGTTATGGCAATGGCGACCTTAGGGGGGGGCCAGAGGGGGCCCTGACCCCCCCAACATTATGCTGGGCCCCACCATGTGCCCCCCCAAAAAAAAACATTTTTTTTTTTAATTTTTTTTTTTTTTTACAAAAAGGCAATTTCTTTTTGTTTGTATTCATATCGGATGTGCCGCATCTTACTCGGGCCACCGCTGGGGTAACACAGTCTCTATTGAGAGGGAGAACGTCCCCAATCAGCTCCTGCAGGTGATTCCTCCCCCCTCCCTCTGCTCGCTGACACTGCATAATCCTTAGGACAGGAGAACCAGCCTGTAAATTCCAAGAAATGCCAGACCAGCGCTGTCAATAGCAGGGGCAGGACAGCAAGAGTTGGCTGGGAAACCTCACAGTGGCAGAACACCAGGGCCTGGTGGCAAGACAACCTTTGCAACCCTGGTAGTTCTCCTGCTGCTTTGGACCCTTATATTTTCTTGGTATGCTGGTGACATATATATCTTGTTCTCTGTCACCCTGGGGGGGCCCCAATACAGTAGGAAGGGAGCTCACTGCAGAACATGTGAAAGGGCTGTTGTGGGATCGTAGTAAAGGGGTAAAGGGCCCCAGGATAGATAAAATATCTATCTATCTATCTATCTATCTATCTATCTATCTATCTATCTATCTATCTATCTATCTATCTATCTATCTATCTATTTGCATTTTATATTGCCCCCCTATTTTTGTCCCTGTCCCCCCATGTGCCCCCCCTAAATATGAAAGCTGGAGACGCCACTGGGTTATGGGTATATGGGGTATCTCAGCCAATGGGCAGGGATTTTGTTGAATCCCTTGGTCTGGTGGACGAGCCTATATATTCGGGTGAGGTCAAGTGATCCAGGTTCTTGTGTGCCACACAGACCGCCATCTGTGTGGACGTGACTCGCCTGCCCCGGGCTGCTAGGCCATAGATTTGGCTTATCCCGGGGGCATCAGGCTGCCAGGCTGTGTGAGGGCCTATCCAGAAGTAGGAGGACAGCGCAGGGTTGGGACTGCGGCTTGCAGTCCAACCAAAAGTGACGGTTCTGCCAGCCAGAGAATCTGTCAGTGGTCAGAGGTAGAGGGGAAGCTGTCGTCACTAAGGGACCGATCGTCTTTACCAGGGACCACAATGAGTTACTGAAGCAAGTACCGGAGCAGTATTCTCACCGAACGGGCAGAATCAGGAAACTTCAGGCGGTGATCAAGTCTGGGACCCAACCAGCAGAGGTGACGCTTGCAGAGCAGTCTTATGTGCCAAGTTAGGGACCGAGCCGGTCAGCAGGGGTGAAGCTTGAAGGTATCCAGAGTGCCAAGCTAGGGACCCAGCAGGGATGCGTGGGTGACACTTGAGGGAGATACCACCGCAAAAGCCTTGAGGAACTCACGGGATTCAGAGACAGTGAATCAATGGGTCCAGTGAGAGACCAGGAGCTCAAGGAGCTGAAGAACTACAAGGAGAAGCTGTAGTAAAGCTGAGAGAACTGTTGCTTTGAGTTAGGAACTGTTTAAGTACTGTTGCCATAGGAGACAGCAATCCTGCACATGCAGAAGTGGCACCTTGCTGGGGCCTTTCCCTGTACGGCTGTCCTCCTGTTGAAGTCTCGGAGTCTGCCATTTGAAATTTCAACTACTTAAGGGTGTCCTGGCCCTAACCTTCTTTCCCTTGCAAAATATAAAAAAGACTGTCAAAGAAATAAAACCTCTTTTACATCCAAGAAGTGTCTGGCGCCCAATGACTTTTACCACCCACTATGCCTCACAACCCACCACATATTGAAGGATATTTCCCAGGGTATTTCCCATATATCCTATGTTGAAAATGCAATGTTTGCCATTTTAATAAAATTAAAGAGAGGAAAATGTGTCAATTCAAGTCCAATGGGACAGGCAAGATTTTTGACATTACCCATGACCTGTCCGTGCGGCCTGCAATATGTGGGTCGCACTATATGGGCGATGAATGCCAGAGTTAATGAGCACATTAATAATATAAAAAAGGGCTTTCCAAAACATAGTGTTTCAAGACACTATCTTGAGTGCCATAGGAAAAATCCGTTTGGAACTAGCTTCATTGCCATAGACAGTTTCAATCCCCATTGGCGAGGCAGCTTGGCAAAAAGAGAGATTTCAAGGCTTGAGACTCGCTGGATCTATGATATGAAAAGCTATACTCCTTTTGGAATGAATGTGGACTGGGATGTGAATTGTTTTATTAGCAACAGCTAAGAGAATTTTTTGTTACAAAACTTTTCACCTTCTACTTTTCATTTCATTTTCATTTTTTATTTTTTTTATTTTTTTTTATTGCATTTTGCTGACATTTCAATATTTGCACATATTCATTTTGTGTATATTTGTTTTTTCATTATTTATGTTGTGTACAGCCTCCATGTAATTCACTTTACCTCTGTGCCTTTTTATATATAATGACAGTTTTAAAACTTTGTTATATTTCACTTTTAATACATTTTTAATGTGGTAATCCTTATTATCATATCTAAGGAGATCCACAAGTTATTTTGAGGTTGCCTTTTATTTTTCGTTGTATTCCGCTCCATTATTTGACTGTTTTTAATTATACCTGCCAGTATAGGTGTTGGAGCACAGTTGCTGATATTTCGATTCAATGACACCACTTCCGGTCAACGTTAGCTTGAAGTCAGCCTCCCTTATTCAGTTTTGGATGTTATGATCGATGTGCGCCTACGCAGCTGAATACTTCCCATTAACTTGATGGTCATCATTTCTGGAGTCAATCCCGGATGTTGCCAGTCTTCTGTCTAGCACATGACGGGTTGCTCTATTGCGCATGCGCGGGTGCTCGTTTTATACATCTTTTGCATAGAGTCCAGGGTGCTTGTGCTTGTGATGAGCGACAGCACCTGTTTGTTTTTTATTTTGGATTACTATATATGTAGCATGCTTGCATCATTTAGCAACGCCTCTGATGATACCCTCTTTGGATGAAACATGTCAGGCTGGCTGATGCAAGCACGTTGAGAACCGCGGATTTTATACTTATCATGATGATCTGTTTCACTACTTAACTGTAAGTGCATTACCAATAAATTGCTTTCTTTTACCTTACGGGCTTCACTATTGTTTGCCGCCTTGTTTTTTCCCCTTATGTCTTGGGTAATGCTGAAATGCTGAGGTCTTGACATCTTATGATCCCTGCCCGGACTGGGGAAATTATATGAATGGTGACCATTTCCTGTTTGATGACTGAACCTTTAGTGGCTTTGTTTCACTTGTTGGAGAGAGACACCCACATTGACTGAGTTTAGTGATTTGATATCTATTCTAAATCATCATCTGGTAAGCACATTTGACACACCTGGGTGTTTACTGCTCTTTTTCCTACACTAGAAGCGGTGAAGGGTTCTCCATTTTTTCCATATCTTCAATGAATGAACTCTTTCTGGTTGAATAAGCGCTGCATTTTGGACTACATATTGAGGGATGTCAGCTATCTTTGGCCTTGAAGGTTCTCATTAGACTGGAGGAGGTCAGAGATTCTGCTACACAGTTATACCCTCCAAGTTATACGCCTGGCCACCACCAGGGTTGTGCTACAGAGCTACAGGGTATAAAAGAGAAGAGAGGCGCCTCTAAGTGTAGCAATATGACTGGCCTGCACAGAATCCTGACCTCAACTCAATAGAACACCTTTGGGATGAATTAGAGTGGAGCCAGGCCTTCTCGTCCACATCAGTGCCTGACCTCACAAATGCGTTGTACAGTTGAAGTTGTTATAGTGGCAAAGGGTGGGCCAACTCAATATTGAACCCTACAGACTAAGACTGGGATGCGATTAAAGTTCATGTGCGTGTAAAGGCAGGCGTCCCAATACTTTTGGTAATATAGTGTATATATAATTTATATATATATATATATATATATATATATATATATATATATATATATACACTACCGTTCAAAAGTTTGGGGTCACATTGAAATGTCCTTATTTTTGAAGGAAAAGCACTGTACTTTTAAATGAAGCTAACTTTAAACTAGTCCTAACTTTAAACAAATATACTCTATACATTGCTAATGTGGTAAATGACTATTCTAACTGCAAATGTCTAGTTTTTGGTGCAATATCTACATAGGTGTATAGAGCCCCATTTCCAGCAACTATCACTCCAGTGTTCTAATGGTACAATGTGTTTGCTCATTGGCTCAGAAGGCTAATTGATGATTAGCAAACCCTTGTGCAATCATGTTCACACATCTAAAAACAGTCTAGCTCCTTCCAGAAGCTACAAAACTGACCTTCCTGTGAGCAGATTGAGTTTCTGGAGCATCACATTTGTGGGGTCAATTAAACGCTCAAAATGGCCAGAAAAAGAGAACTTTCATCTGAAACTCGACAGTCTATTCTTGTTCTTAGAAATGAAGGCTATTCCATGCGAGAAATTGCAAAGAAATTGAAGATTTCCTACAACGGTGTGTACTACTCCCTTCAGAGGACAGCACAAACAGGCTCTAACCAGAGTAGAAAAAGAAGTGGGAGGCCGCGTTACACAACTAAGCAAGAAGATAAGCACATTAGAGTCTCTAGTTTGAGAAACAGACGCCTCACAGGTCCCCAACTGGCATCTTCATTAAATAGTACCCGCAAAACACCAGTGTCAACATCTACAGTGAAGAGGCGGCTGCGGGATTTTGGGCTTCAGGGCAGAGTGGCAAAGAAAAAGCCATATCTGAGACTGGCCAATAAAAGAAAAAGATTAAGATGGGCAAAAGAACACAGACATTGGACAGAGGAAGACTGGAAAAAAGTGTTGTGGACGGATGAATCCAAGTTTGAGGTGTTTGGATCACAAAGAAGAACGTTTGTGAGACGCAGAACAAATGAAAAGATGCTGGAAGAATGCCTGACGCCATCTGTTAAGCATGGTGGAGGTAATGTGATGGTCTGGGGTTGCTTTGGTGCTGGTAAGGTGGGAGCTTTGTACAGGGTAAAAGGGATTCTGAATAAGGAAGGCTATCACTCCATTTTGCAACGCCATGCCATACCCAGTGGACAGCGCTTGATTGGAGCCAATTTCATCCTACAACAGGACAATGACCCTAAACACACCTCCAAATTGTGCAAGAACTATTTACAGCAGAAGCAGGCAGCTGGTATTCTATCGGTAATGGAGTGGCCAGCACAGTCACCAGATCTGAACCCCATTGAGCTGTTGTGGGAGCAGCTTGACCGTATGGTACGCCAGAAGTGCCCATCCAACCAATCCAACTTGTGGGAGCTGCTTCTAGAAGCGTGGGGTGCAATTTCTCCAGCTTACCTCAATAAATTAACAGCTAGAATGCCAAAGGTGTGCAATGCTGTAATTGCTGCAAAAGGAGGATTCTTTGATGAAAGCAAAGTTTGATGTAAAAACAATGTTATTTCAAATACAAATCATTATTTCTAACCTTGTCAATGTCTTGACTCTATTTTCTATTCATTTCACAACGTATGGTGGTGAATAAGTGTGACTTTTCATGGAAAACACAAAATTGTTTGGGTGACCCCAAACTTTTGAACGGTAGTGTATATATATATATATATATAAAGGTCAATGACTACTTGCAAAGTAGGGTCAGCAGGAATGGACAGTTGGACAGTGCATAGGGTGATGATAGAACAAATTCCAAAGAGTTGCATACCCAGGGTCATCCCGTTCTTAAACTGGAACTTGTTATAAGACCAGTTACAGTATCTCATAAAAGTGAGTACACCCCTCACATTTTTGTAAATATTGTATTATATCCACTGTGGTTTGGGGCATGTAGCCTTTAGACGTCGACCTGATATACTCCCAAAGATAAACTTATTTGGTTCAGATGGTGTCAAGCGTGTGTGGCGGCAACCAGGTGAGGAGTACAAAGACAAGTGTGTCTTGCCTACAGTCAAGCATGGTGGTGGGAGTGTCATGGTCTGGGGCTGCATGAGTGCTGCCGGCCACTGCCTTGCTAAAGAAGCTGAGGGTAAAGGTGATGGACTGGCCAAGCATGACCTAAACCCTATTAAACATCTGTGGGGCATCCTCAAATGGAAGGTGGGTAGCGCAAGGTCTCTAACATCCTCCAGCTCTATGATGTCGTCATGGAGGAGTGGAAGAGGACTCCAGTGGCAACCTGTGAAGCTCTGGTGAACTCCATGCCCAAGAGGGAGTGCTGGAAAATAATGGTGGCCACACAAAATTCTTACACTTTGAGCCCAATTTGGACATTTTCACTTAGGGGTGTACTCACTTTTGTTGCCAGTGGTTTAGACATTAATGGCTGTGTGTTGAGTTATTTTGAGGGGACAGCAAATTTACATTGTTATACAAGGTGTACACTCACTACTTTACATTGTAGCAAAGTGTCATTTCTTCAGTGTTGTCACATGAAAAGATATAATAAAATATTTACAAAAATGTGAGGGGTGTGCATACTTTTGTGAGATACTGTATGTTGATTATAGTGCATATGTAGCAATTCCATGTTATGTAGGATGATGCATAAATTGACTTAAGGTTAGTCCTGAATTCCTGTGGTATAAGAGGATTCCACAGTGGCTCATGTTAATCTCAAATTAAACGGAAATAGGGAGTATATCAGGTCGGCGTGTACAGGCTACATCCCCTCACATGTATGTGTATACTGTGTGTGTGTGTATTATGTGGCCCCATAATCTCTGATTGCCTGGGGGCCCCATAATCTCCTATTGCCCGGGGGCCCCATGAGTTGTCAGTCCGCCCCTGGTTATAAGGATACATGGTACTTAAATAGGCTGTTTTAAAGAGTTAAATTCTTCTAAACTTGAAAAAATGAAAAATAATCAAACCCACTTTAATCCTTAACAAGGTCATACATTTGATGTTGTTTAACACCTAAACCTTTCAGAATCGGGAAGCCATAATCTACATTCAGCATTAATTGTGAGAAAACCCTCTCTTCTCACACCCTTGTATAGTGATGAAGGTGTGGTGACCTGTTTTTCACAAAACTTGTGTCTGATGTAGAATGTGGTTTGCTTTGTCTTTAAATAAGTTTGCTGTATTTGAACTCGTGCTATTAGGAAAGGTGCGTAATTGTCTCTAAATATTTAGTAAAGTGAGATGTGTTTCCACCTCTTTATTGCTTTGTATCAGATATTTCATATCTTTTCTATTAATTAGAAACATATTATATAAAACAGTTTATTAAAGCAAGCTGTGGGGACTTTAACCCGTTTACCAGAGTCCATATGCCTGTTGGGTGGAAAGGATAGGCTGATGACGTGTTGATTGTAATTGGCTGTCACAGTGGTCACGTGATCGGGAGCTGGTCCTGCAGACTCATTGGCTTCTTGGACAAGACCAAGAACTAGAGTACGAGACAAGACCAAGATAACCACTTGCCCTCCAGAAGTTTTTCCCCCCCTCCTGACCAGGCCATTTTTTTTGATATGACACTGCGTTATTTTAACTGACAGTTGCGCGCTCGTTCGACGCTGTACCCAAATAAAATGTATATCCTTTTTTCCCAGAGAAAAATTGAGTACTGTCCGTGATACTTTTTTATATGCACTAACATACAATTTTTCAGGACAAGCTTTTGGGGTATGTCCCCTTCTTCAAGGTCCAAGCAGTACTGATTCACAAATTTTTAAGCAGAATGTTAAAAAAAACACATCTCTGAGGGAAAGGAGAGAGAAAAAAAAGAGAAAAACAAACACATACAAATCAATGGTAATAAACATAGCAGCATAGTTAGTGAGATAAGACAGAGGGAGAGCTATAGAATGCAGTGGGGGGGATACTGGTCCCAGAGGTGGTCGTAAAACTTTAGTATAATGCGTAAGGAAACCAATATCTAAATTCAGGCCATTAGTTTTAGTGTTAAAAATAACTTTTTTCCCACAAATAGAGCTTTCTTTTGGTGGTATTTGATCACCTCTGTGCCTTTTACTCTTGCGCTATAAACAAAAAAAGGCCGACAATTTTGAAAAAAACAAACAAAAAACAATATTTTTTATTTACTGCTATGAAACATATCCAATGAAAAAAATAAATAATTTTTTTAATCAATTTAGTTCGATATGTATTCTGCTACATATGTTTGGTACAAATAAATCCGAATAAGCGTATATTGATTGGTTTGCGCAAAATTTATAGCGTGTACAAACTATGGGATATTTTTACTTATTTATTTTACTAGTAATGGTGGTGAATAGCAACTTATAGCAGGACTGCGATATTGCTGCGGACAAATCGGTCACTAACTGACACTTTTGAACATTTTTGGGAACCAGTGACACTAATACAGTGATCAGTGATAAAAAAATATCCACTGCCACTGTACTAATGACACTGTCTGGGAAGGGGTTAACATCAGGGGCGATCAAAGGCTTAACTGTGTGCCTAGCCTGTGCTTTCTCACTGTGGGGAGGTGTTTTTACTATGGGAAGGCATGGATCCATGTTCCTGCAACACAGGATCAATACCTTCCCTAGTAGCAGAACGGCAATCTGCCTTGTTTACATAGGCAGATCGCCAGGTGCCGGCGGAAATCGAGTCCGCCGTACCCACCACTGTGTGTGATCACAGCGGGAGCAAATTGCTGGTGGACGCATGTGCACGCCCCCGGCCCGTAAGTGTCAGATCACATACTAGGTACGTGATCTGGCACAGAGCGGCCGCCCTCACGCTGTACAGGGGGGGGGGGGGGGAGGGTCGGTAAGTGGTTCATCAAATTTTCAAAACATTTAATTAGACCCATGCATTAAATGTAAAAGCTTTAAAATGGTAAAGCTTATATTATAGCTGGAGATCATGCTCGTTGTCACCCTGTTAAAAAAGCTAGTGATGGAGACTTCAAAATCTGCTCACTGTATTCACTATCAGAAAACCTGCCCTGAAAAATGCCATGCAGACATCAACGGGGTGCATGTAGACATGTAGATCAGCAGCGCTGAGATGCAACAAAGGATGAAAAAGGGTGTATAATGTGCTTTAAAATAATTTCTTAAAATAAAAATTTTAGATTTTTTATGATACATAGTGATTTAGAAAACTAAACATCAGTTAGTTATTTAGTTATAGTTTACTTTTTTTTTTTCTTTTTTAAATCTTTATTTTAATTTTTTACATACAAAATAATCAAACATCCAAAGCAGCAGTAACAAAAACGAAACAATATATCTACCAATACTTCTCCCCCCCTTAAACTAAGCCTCCCACCCCCCTCCCTCCCTTCTCTTGCAACTTTCAAGGAAGGCTTATGCCGCGTACACACGGTCCTACTTTTCGTCTACAAAAGTCCAACGGACGCTGATGGACTAAAGCTGGCTGGTAATCCGATCGTGTGTGGGCTTCTCCGGACTTTCAACTGACTTTTTTAGCCTCAAATCCGACGTACTTAATGCCGCGTACACACGGTCCTACTTTTCGTCTACAAAAGTCCAACGGACGCTGATGGACTAAAGCTGGCTGGTAATCCGATCGTGTGTGGGCTTCTCCGGACTTTCAACTGACTTTTTTAGCCTCAAATCCGACGTACTTTAGATTTGAAACATGCTTTAAAACTTTACTTCGTAACTACGACGGACCCCGAAATCCGCTCGTCTGTGTGCTAGTCCGACGGACAAAAAGCCACGCTAGGGCACCTATTGGCTACTGGCTATGAACTTCCTTATTTTAGTCCGGTGTACGTCATCACGTACGAATCCGTTAGACTTTTGTGTGGTCGTGTGTAGGCAAGTCCGTTCGTTAGAAAGTAGGCCGCAAGTCCGCCGCAAGTCCACCGAAAGTCTGCCGGAAGTCTGTCGGACAGGCTGTCCGACTTTTGTAGACGAAAAGTACGACCGTGTGTACGCGGCATTAGATTTGAAACATGCTTTAAAACTTTACTTCGTAACTACGACGGACCCCGAAATCCGCTCGTCTGTGTGCTAGTCCGACGGACAAAAAGCCACGCTAGGGCACCTATTGGCTACTGGCTATGAACTTCCTTATTTTAGTCCGGTGTACGTCATCACGTACGAATCCGTTATGCCGCGTACACACGGTCGTACTTTTCGTCTACAAAAGTCGGACAGCCTGTCGGACAGACTTCCGGCAGACTTTCGGTGGACTTGCCGCGGACTTGCGGCCTACTTTCTAACGACCGGACTTGCCTACACACGACCACACAAAAGTCTAACGGATTCGTACGTGATGACGTACACCGGACTAAAATAAGGAAGTTCATAGCCAGTAGCCAATAGGTGCCCTAGCGTGGCTTTTTGTCCGTCGGACTAGCACACAGACGAGCGGATTTCGGGGTCCGTCGTAGGTACGAAGTAAAAGTTTTGAAGCATGTTTCAAATCTAAAGTACGTCGTATTTGAGGCTAAAAAAGTCGGTTGAAAGTCCGGAGAAGCCCACACACGATCGGATTACCAGCCAGCTTTAGTCCATCAGCGTCTGTTGGACTTTTGTAGACGAAAAGTACGACCGTGTGTACGCGGCATTAGACTTTTGTGTGGTCGTGTGTAGGCAAGTCCGTTCGTTAGAAAGTAGGCCGCAAGTCCGCCGCAAGTCCACCGAAAGTCTGCCGGAAGTCTGTCGGACAGGCTGTCCGACTTTTGTAGACGAAAAGTACGACCGTGTGTACGCGGCATAAGGTTTCTTCTACTCTATTTCCTAGTCTTATCCCCTTTGCAGTTAACGGGTAATCTCCTCAACGTATCTCCACGTTTTTTTAAAAGTTTGCCACTTTTCCCATTTATCCTTACGTTCCGACTCATCTTCTGGTTCCACTCCCCTATCATCCAAGCTCTCTTGTAGATTTCATTCACACAAAAAATCCAGTCCCGAATTTTGGGACATTTCCTTTTCCTGCCATTTTTTCGGTATCTGGCTTATTACCGCATTCAACAGAATCGGAAATGGATGTTTTATATTGTTTAGCTGATTCGGCTGAACCATGGAACAAACATGCCCACAGGTCTTTCGGGATCTCTTTATTAGTAATTTCCTTTATTAACTGTAAAATTTCCTTCCAAAATTCTTTAATGATGGGACAATCCCACCATATGTGGGCCCTTGTTCCTAGAGCCTTACATCCTCTCCAACAGTCCGCTGATTTGTCCGGTTGGAATTTACTTATCCTGTCTGGTGTCGCGTACCACCTTGCTAAACACTTATGCCGCGTACACACGGTCCTACTTTTCGTCTACAAAAGTCCAACGGACGCTGATGGACTAAAGCTGGCTGGTAATCCGATCGTGTGTGGGCTTCTCCGGACTTTCAACTGACTTTTTTAGCCTCAAATCCGACGTACTTTAGATTTGAAACATGCTTTAAAACTTTACTTCGTAACTACGACGGACCCCGAAATCCGCTCGTCTGTGTGCTAGTCCGACGGACAAAAAGCCACGCTAGGGCACCTATTGGCTACTGGCTATGAACTTCCTTATTTTAGTCCGGTGTACGTCATCACGTACGAATCCGTTAGACTTTTGTGTGGTCGTGTGTAGGCAAGTCCGTTCGTTAGAAAGTAGGCCGCAAGTCCGCCGCAAGTCCACCGAAAGTCTGCCGGAAGTCTGTCGGACAGGCTGTCCGACTTTTGTAGACGAAAAGTACGACCGTGTGTACGCGGCATTATAGTTTGTCTCGATCATCTAATGCCGCGTACACACGGTCGTACTTTTCGTCTACAAAAGTCGGACAGCCTGTCCGACAGACTTCCGGCAGACTTTCGGTGGACTTGCGGCGGACTTGCGGCCTACTTTCTAACGAACGGACTTGCCTACACACGACCACACAAAAGTCTAACGGATTCGTACGTGATGACGTACACCGGACTAAAATAAGGAAGTTCATAGCCAGTAGCCAATAGGTGCCCTAGCGTGGCTTTTTGTCCGTCGGACTAGCACACAGACGAGCGGATTTCGGGGTCCGTCGTAGTTACGAAGTAAAGTTTTAAAGCATGTTTCAAATCTAAAGTACGTCGGATTTGAGGCTAAAAAAGTCCGTTGAAAGTCCGGAGAAGCCCACACACGATCGGATTACCAGCCAGCTTTAGTCCATCAGCGTCCGTTGGACTTTTGTAGACGAAAAGTAGGACCGTGTGTACGCGGCATTAGAATCTACTGAGGCACAATGTATCAATTTTAAAATTTTTACTAAAGTGTGGTTGCTACAATGTGATCCTAATTCATTTTCGCATTTCTTAATGTAGGGTGGCACCGCCAGCTCCTCTCTATGCATTTCTATTTTATATAGTCACGAAATGTTGTTTATTGAGTTTTCTCTCAAACAGAGTTGTTCCAACGACCTATAATCTTCCTCACCTCTAATTGGCTTTGGGAGTTTTTCAACAAAATGAGTGAGCTGGATGTACCGCCATGCATCAATTGTCATTAAATCAGTGTCGGTTCTTAAATCATGATAAGTGTTTATTTTACCCTTCTTAATTATATCTTTCAGTTGTGCATTCCCTTTTTTTATCCAATTCCCTCTCACCTCCCTCATCCCCGGTTCAAAAAATTCATTGTCCTTCAAGTATATCAAGGGTGAGTTGTAATCCCAACTATTTTGTGAGTGAATCTTATCCCAGATTTTTAGTGTAGTACGTGTTAACACCAGTGAATTTGGGCTCGTTGTTCTATGTGATGGAGGGTTCCATACTATGTGACCTAACTGTGTATTGCTTGTGCTATTTTCAATATTCACCCATCTCTTGTCTGAAGCTTCCCTTGCCCATTCCATCACCCGTGATAGTGCCACTGCATTGTAGTATTTTTTTAAATCTGGGATCGCTAAGCCCCCCTGTTTTTTCCCCCTGCTCAGTACTGTAAATGCTATTCATGTTTTTTTGCCACTCCAGACAAAATTCATTATTATACTTCTTAGAGCTCTCATATAGTACTGTGGGAGAGGAATTGTGAGCATCTGGAACTTATACAGAATTTTCAGAGCTAACACCATTTTTACTGTATTAATGCGCCCGGTCCAAGAGATAGGAGGTGTTTAAATTTTTTGTAATTTCCTTCTTGATCTCATCTAGTAAAGGGATATAGTTTCTTAAGTATATTTTCCTTAAGGAATTTGTCAGATTAACTCCTAGATATTTAATGTCCTTTCTCCATGGAAAATGGAATTCCTTGAGGAGTTTGTCTTCTTCCTGTTTGGATATATTTAGATTTAAGATTTCAGATTTGCTGAGATTGATTTTAAAGTTTGAGATCTCACCATATTTTTTTAATGTCTCTAGCAAATTTGGAATCGTAATCCTTGTATATGAGGCTATAGAAGAGCACGTCATCTGCAAACGCCGCAAGCTTGTGCTCCTCAGTCCCTATCTTTATCCCACTGATACCCGGGTTATTTCTGACAAAGGCCAACAGGGATTCCAAGGTCAGTACAAACAGGAGATGCGACAGTGGGCACCCCTTTCTAGTTCCATTCTCCATTGTAAATGGTATAGACGCGACCCCGTTTACCTTAACAGACGCCGATGGGTAGTTATATAGAACTTTTATCCATTTGATCAAAATCGAATGCTTTTTCAGCATCCATCGACAGGAATAGTCCTGGGGACCTATTGGAATTTATAGATTCCATAAGGAGCAATGAACGAACTCCGTTGTCCCTCCCTTCTCTTCCTGGTATAAACCCAACCTGGTCCGGATGGACCAAGGTAGTCATTTTTTCTTTCAGCCTCCTTGCTAGGACCATAGCATACAACTTATGCCGCGTACACACGGTCGTACTTTTCGTCTACAAAAGTCCAACGGACGCTGACGGACTAAAGCTGGCTGGTAATCCGATCGTGTGTGGGCTTCTCCGGACTTTCAACGTACTTTTTTAGCCTCAAATCCGACGTACTTTAGATTTGAAACATGCTTCAAATCTTTACTTCGTAACTACGACGGACCCCGAAATCCGCTCGTCTGTGTGCTAGTCCGACGGACAAAAAGCCACGCTAGGGCACCTATTGGCTACTGGCTATGAACTTCCTTATTTTAGTCCGGTGTACGTCATCACGTACGAATCCGTCGGACTTTTGTGTGGTCGTGTGTAGGCAAGTCCGTTCGTTAGAAAGTATGCCGCAAGTCCGCCGCAAGTCCGCCGAAAGTCTGCCGGAAGTCTGTCGGACAGGCTGTCTGACTTTTGTAGACGAAAAGTCCGACCGTGTGTACGCGGCATTAGTGTCTGCATTCAGTAAGGCAATAGGCCTATAACTGGAGCAGAGCATACTGTTCTTACCCTCTTTTAACACCACCGTTATTGATGCCGACAATGCTTCTCCTCCCATTTCCCAGTTAATACCTAGGCCATTCCAGTAATGACACAGCTTCAGGACTAAGAAATTTTTGAATTTTTTAAGATAGTATGTAGTAAACCCATCTGGGGCCCGGGCTTTTTCTTGGGGCAGAATCTTTTAGTGCAGTATATATTTCCTCCTCTGAGATAAGTCTATCCAAATCTACTCTATCGCTTTCAGTCAAATTAGGTAATCCAGCTTTATCCAAAAATTCTTCTACCTTCCCTTCATTTCTTTGTCTTAGTTGTTCTTTCTGTCTTACTGCACTTCTCTTTTCTTTTTTAACAACCTGGCTAAATGCTTACTAGACTTATTTCCCCAAAGATACCTGTCTCTCGCTAATACATTAAGGGACTTTCTAGTGTCTTGTTCTATACTATCTTTAAGTTCCTCTCTCCTTTTTATCAGTTGATGAAAGCATTCCTGATCCTGTCCATTGTGCTTTTTATGTTTTTGTTCAAGTTTATGTATTTCTTCAATGAGGTTTTCCCTTTCTTTTAATCTCTCTTTTTTTCCCCCTGCACCAATTGACATAAGGACCCCCCTAATATAAGCTTTGTGGGCTTCCCAGAGAGTGGCACCCCATGTCTCTCCTGTATCATTAATTATGTAGATAAATTCTATTTCCTCCTGTATTTTTACAGCTTCTTCGTCCTCTCTCAGTAGGTTTTCATTTAGTCTCCATGTAAATGGTTGTCTTTGGATCCCTGGGATCCTCATCCTCATTGAAATCGGGGCGTAGTCAGACAGCGTAGTGATTTCTATTTTCGTCTCCCTTACTAGATCCAGCAGGCTATGGTCTACCATCATGTAGTCCAGTCTTGAGTATGTCCCGTGCACAGGGGAGAAGAAAGTGTAGTCCGGTATTTTTGCGTGCTGCACTCTCCACACGTCCATAATTTGACATTGGTGTAGCTTGCGCCCAATCATTTTTAGTAAAGCTTTACTCATCCCCTGTGCCCGGGACATACTGTCCAAAGATTGGTCTAGACAGAAGTTGAAGTCCCCCGCCAATACAACCTCCCCTGTCTTAAAATCCATCAGCCTACCTAATACGTGTTTTAGGAATCCAATCGGGTTTTTATTGGGACAGTATACATTTGCCAGAGTAAACATTTTGTCTCCTATGTTGCCCTTCAGAAAAACATATCGTCCCTCAGGGTCTGTCATTCTGTCAATCAAAGAGAATTTACATGTCTTCGAAAACCCTATTGCCACACCTTTGGCCCTCTTTATAGGGGAATCACTGTAGAACCAGATCGGGAGATTAATAGAATATAATTTATTATTTGTCTCTAGAGCTAGATGGGTCTCCTGTAAGAATACCACATCTGCTCGATATCGTTGAAGTTCTTTTAATATTTTATGTCTTTTGGTAGGGGAGTTCAGGCCCCTAACATTGTAGGACAGAAAATTTACCTCTGTCATTTGTTTTGATCTAATAAGGGATTTATTTTCAGTACCATAACCTGTCTTCTAGGAAAATTTCGTATTTGTCTGTGCAAGAATAAACTCCACCCACCTACCCAACCCTCCCCCCCATTACACCAAACCCACCCCCCCTCTGCCCGGCCGCCATTCGGCCCCAAGTCCACAGATGGGACTCCTGACGGGTCCCATCCTACGCACTTCCTTTCTCAGAGTGCGACTCTGATCACGACAGCCCATGCCAGCTCCCTCCCCCCCAACGAAAAGGGAGGGGGGGCAAGAGCAGGTTAACCAAGACATCCCCGTATTCCCCCAAGAGCCTCCCGGACCACCCCCCACATCCTGTCCATGTACATCGAACCTCCCCTCCCCAGCCCCCCCACCCGCGCTACATTTAGTTATGCTCAAAAGCTGGAAGTGGCCCCTACAAAATTACTGAAAATGTCCAACTCTTGCTTAAAAGGGCTTCTAAACTTCTATTCTTCTATTGAGGGATGTTTTGGGCGGGAATGCCCAGGTTTTTACAAAAGTCATGGAGCTCTTCCAGGAACCTCATTCTAATTGTTCTTCCCTCTCTCTGAACTGTCAGAGTTGTTGGGAACCCCCAGCTATATAAAATGTTGGCAGTCCTCAATTGTTCCAGCAGGGGTTTTAACTGGCCTCTCCGCGCCAGAGTTCCTGCTGATAAATCGGAAAATATCTGTAATTATGAACTCTCGAATTTTACTGGAGGGGTTCCTCTAAGTTTGTTCCATATCTTAGCTTTATCTTAATATAAGTGGAATTTGATGATGATATCCCTTGGTATTTTCTGTCTCAGATTTGGGGGTTTCCTGACCCTATGCACTCTGTCTATTTTTAGGTCCTCGTCAACCCTTGTGTCCAAGATTGGATTGAAGGTTTTCTTCATTTTATACACCAGATCTTCTCCTTGTTGTTCAGGTAGGGCTCTAATCCTGAGATTTTGGCGATGGCTTTGATTTTCTTGCTCTTCCAACTTATACGGTATGTCGCGATGATTCTTTTGCATTTTCCTCATTTGTGTTTTTAATTCTGTTATTTCTTGGACCTGTTTTCCTGTCGTTTCCTCTGCTTCCTCTATTCTTCTTAATAAGTGACCCATATCCATCCTTACATTCGAGATCTCTGTTTTGATCGAATTTTCTAATTTAGTAAACATTTCCAGTAATTCTGATTTTGTTGGAAAAAGAGCCATGTTTCTTTGTTCTTCCATTTTGCTGAGATCAAGTTCTCCTGCCTGGTCCATCTCTTCCTTAAAATTTTCTCCTAGGTTCAATTTATGTTTCTCTTGCTCTTTCGTTTTTTATCTTTTGTACCTACTAGCTTTTTTTTCCAAACCAGGGCTTTTTGCACTAGCGTCTTTAAGATATTTCTGGATAGTGCTGGTATTTAGACTCTCTTTTGGGGTCTTTGGTTCTGTTGCTTTTTGTGACCGGCTTCTCATGTTCCCTTATTGTGTTTTTCCTTTTTCCCCCACTAGTTCTTTGTAATCAAAGATGTTCAGGAGCGGTAAGTAGGGTCAGGCAGTTTCACCCCTGTATATCACTAGAAACCACCCATTTACCCCATTTGTGAGGGGCCAGCCGAGAAGGGAAACCAGTTCCAGGGGAGCTTTTCAAGCTCTGCTAAGAACTTTAGCTCAGTTCTTTTGTCACGGTATGGCTCTCTCTTTAAGACGATTTCACGGATTATGTTCAGTGGGATGGCATTATGCAAACAAGTCCACGGGCCTGTGGCGCCAGCTGAGAGCAATCCCAGAGAGGCAGTAACCCCCCAGGAAAGCATAGGATCCACACTATAAGGAATGGGCCCGATTGATATTATACAGTCACTTTTTAGACCCCTCCGTTCATACTTTTTCTTTCAGGTTCTTCTGTGCTTTTTCCTGGCTCCTTTATTTATTTTTTAACAGAAACTTCCAAGAGAGAGGGATACTAAGAATGGGGGAATTTAGGGTTCGGAATATTCAGTATGTTCAATCCGGCTCTGCTAACACAGAATACTGTTTTCTGTGTGTCACAGGGCCTATCTACTGCTCTTACTTTGTCAAACCATCCGTATGTTAATATGTGTTAGCATTGAGAAATCTGAGTAGGGTACGCATCCAAAACACGCTAGAGCAAAAGGACAGGGGTGTAGGTCCGCAAAACGGAGCCTCACTCTGAATTCTGAGATTTATCACCTTCTATCCTTATACCGTCCAATTATCAGCAAGCATGCGTGTCTTAGTTATGCATTAGTCATGAAAAGTAATAACATAGGGACATAGGGACCGATTGGCAAGTCTCTTAACCAGTCTCTAGTATATGGAAGTTAACAATGGCATCAGATATTAGTAGATTAAGTTCATACCTGGGGAGGGCTTCTTCCCAGAGCCTTACCCTCCCAAGTGGATCTGATCCCGCCACTTGGAATGCTGTGTAGTGCTGTGTAGCTCCACTGCCAAGATCCAGTGACACCCTGTTCAGCCTGCTGCTTACTTTCTCCAAGTAAGGATCCTCTGCCCGCTTTCCCCTCGACAGATACAAATCAGCTTAGGGGCCGCTTTTAAAGCGCTCAGATGAGGGAGGAACAATAGATCGGGGGGGGGGGGGGGCGATTCTGCGGGCGAATCGGCTCCGGCCGGTCCCATCGGGTGTACAGGTGTACATACAGCTCCACCGCCTCTTAGCCGAGATTAGTATCTTTAGGTGCCTTTAGATGCCGCTGCTCACCTCCCGCTAGGGCCAGGTCAGACTCTGCTGCCCTGTCTCACTATTGGGCTCGTCCGGCAGTGCATCGGCGGTCTCTCACCCCGCTCTGTTTCCTTGGGTTCCTCCGGGCTGCCTCCACTCTCTCACTATGGCGCCGCCATCAGGCCCATGTCACATCAGCATCCCTGCCTCCTAGTTATAGTTTACATCTACTCCAAATTGGCCCTTAAAAATATATATTCAAGTATGTACTCCTAACTCATAAAAGTACCGTCTATTGCTCCAAATCTCCAAATTCCTTTTTTTTTTGGTGCTGTGATCTGCCTTTCTGTTACAGGGTGACTACGTTCGTTCTCCATAGTCCCACTGTATGCAGGAATGTAGTCAGCCTCTCTAACTCACTCCCAAGATGGACTATGGGATTTGTAGTGTGCAAAGAGCAGTGTACATGACTGTAACTAACGTGCACTGCGAATTCCAACAACTGGAAATGCAAAGTGAAAATTAAACTGGGCTGGCAACAATACATCTGGCACGCTCTTTATTCTACCAAGCAATAAAAAAATGATCTAACCCTTCCCAACTCTGTCTAAAATCAAGCCAAATTTCACTTATATGAAAGTTCTCAATTTCACAAACAATATTCTCACAGTGTAAAACTCACTGCTGTGCTGCCACATACAGTGCCTTGAAAAAGTATTCATACCCCTTGACATTTTTCACATTTTGTCATGTTATGACCAAAAATTTAAATGTATTTTATTGGGATTTTATGTGGTAGACCAACACAAAGTGGCACATAATTGTGAAATGGAAGGAAAATGATAAATGGTTTTCCACATTTTTTACAAATAAATATCTGAAAAGTGTGGCGTGCATTTGTATTCAGCCCCCTTTACTCTGATACCCCTAACAAAAATCTAGTGGAACCAAGTGCCTTCAGAAATCACCTAATTAGTAAATAGAGTCCACCTATGTGTAATTTAATCTCAATATAAATAAAGCTGTTCTGTGAAGCCCTCGGAGGTTTGTTAGAGAACCTTAGTGAACAAACAGCATCATGAAGGCCAAGAAACACACCAAACAGGTCAGCGATAAAGTTGTGGAGAAGTTTAAAGCAGGGTTAGGCTATAAAAAAATATCCCAAGCTTTGAACATCTCACAGAGCACTGTTCAATCCATCATCCAAAAATGGAAAGAGTATGGCACAACTGCAAACCTATCAAGACATGGCTGTCCACCTAAACTGACAGGCTGGGCAAGGAGAGCATTAATCCCAAAAGCAGCCAAGAGGCCCATGGTAACACTGGAGAAGCTGCAGAGAACCACAGCTCAGGTGGGAGAATCTGTCCACAGGACAACTATTAGTCGTGCACTCCACAAATCTGGTCTTTATGGAAGAGTGGCAAGAAGAAAGCCATTGTTGAAATAAAGCCATAAGAAGTCCTGTTTCCAGTTTGCCAGAAGCCATGTGGGGGACACAGCAAACACCCAATAAGAGGATAATATGCGACCGGTCTAAACTACGTGGCATGTTCACCAATGCAAGGAGCCTAGCGGACAAGATGGGTGAACTAGAAATACTGTTGTAAGAGGAGGATTTGGATTTTGTGGGAATTTCAGAGACCTGGTTCAACAGCTCTCATGATTGGCTGGCAAACATTCAAGGGTATACCCTTTATCGCAAGGATAGTGAGGGTAAAAAAGGGGAGGGGTATGCCTATATATCAAGAATAATGTACAAGTGAATGTTAGAGATGACATCACTAAGGGAGCTAGGGAGGAGGTGGAATCCTTATGGGTAGAGCTCCAAAGGGGAAAATAATACTGGGAGTATGCTATAGGCCCCGTAACCTGAGGGAGGAAGGGGAGACAGATCTCCTATCACAATTTGGATTAGCAGCAAGGATGGGAAGTGTTATCATAATGAGGGATTTTAATTATCCAGACATAGACTGGGCGGAGGGAACCGCGCATTCATCTAAGGCTCGCCAGTTCCTAAATGTCTTGCAGGACAATTTTATGGGTCAGATGGTAGACGCATCAACTAGAAATAAAATGTTACTGGATCTACTGATTACCAACAATACAGACCTGATCACGGATGTGGAAATACGGGGCAATTTAGGAAACAGCGATAGCGATCACAGGTCAATTGGCTTCAGTATAAATCACACATAGAAAACATAAGGGGAATACAAAGACACTGAATTTCAAAAGAGCCAACTTCCCTAAACTACAAACCTTGCTAGAAGGAATAAATTGGGATAAAATCTTAGGAACAAAGAACACGGAGGAGAGATGGGTTTGCTTTAAGAGCATATTAAATAAGGGCATTAGCCAATGCATTGGGTAATAAATTTAAAAGAGTGAACAAAAGTCCTGGATGGCTTAACTCCAATGTAAAAATGCATATAAAAGCAAAGGAGAAGGCCTTCAAAAAATACAAGGTTGAGGGATCATCATCAGCATTCAGACTTTATAAAGAATGCAACAAGAAATGTAAGGGTGCAATTAGGATGGCTAAGATAGAACATGAAAGACACATAGCGGAGGAGAGCAAAAAAAAATCCCAAGAAATTCTTTAAGTATGTAAACAGTAAAAAAGGGAGGACAGACCATATTGGCCCCATAAAGAATGAGGAAGGACAGTTGGTTACAAAGAATGGGGAGATGGAGAAGGTATTGAATTTATTCTTCTTCCCAGCCTTCACGAGGGAATCGGGGGGCTTCAGTAACTAAAACTGCAGTGTTTATCCTCATGACACATCACAGGAAGCACCTCCATGGTTAACAGAGGACAGAATTCAAATTAGACTTGGGAAACTTAACATTAATAAATCACCAGGACCAGATGGCTTGCACCTGAGGGTACTTAGGGAACTCAAGGGTCAAGTAATTGCCAGACCATTGTTCCTAATTTTTACTGACAGTCTACTGACTGGAATGGTACCAGCTGATTGGAGAAAAGCCAATGTAGCACCAATATTTAAAAAGGGCCCAAAATACATCCCTGGGAATAAAAGACAAGTAAGCCTAACATCAATAGTATGTAAACTCTTGGAGAGGATGATAAGGGACTATATGCAAGATTTTAGTAATGAGAACGGTATCATTAGCAGTAATCAGCATGGATTCATGAAGAATAGTTCTTGCCAAACCAATCTATTAACCTTCTATGAGGAGGTGAGTTGCCATCTAGATAAAGGAAGGGCCATAGACGTGGTGTATCTGGATTTTGCAAAAGCATTTGACACAGTTCCTCATAAACGTTTACTGTACAAAATAAGGTCCGTTGGCATAGACCATAGGGTGAGTACATGGATTGAAAACTGGCTACAAGGGCGCGTTCAGAGGGTGGTGATAAATGGGGAGTACTCGGAATGATCAGGGGTGGGTAGTGAGGTCCCCCAGGGTTCTGTGCTGGGACCAATCCTGTTTAATTTCTTCATAAACAACCTGGAGGATGGGGTAAACAGTTCAATCTCTGTATTTGCGGACGATACTAAGCTATAAGCAGGGCAATAACTTCTCCGCAGGATGTGGAAACCTTGCAAAAAGACCTGAACAAATTAATGGGCTGGGCAACTACATGGCAAATGTAAAATAATGCATTTGGGTGACAAAATATGAATGCAATCTATACGCTGGGGGGAGAACCTCTGGGGGAATCTGGGATGGAAAAGGACCTGGGGGTCCTAGTAGATGATAGGCTCAGCAATAGCATGCAATGCCAAGCTGCTGCTAACAAAGCAAACAGAATATTGGCATGCATTAAAAAGGGAATTAATTCCAGAGTTAAAACGATAATTCTCCCGCTCTACAAGACTCTGGTGCGGCCGCACCTATAGTATGCTGTCCAGTTCTGGGCACCAGTCCTCAGGAAGGATGTACTGGAAATGGAGCGCGTACAAAGAAGGGCAACAAAGCTAATAAAGGGTCTGGAGGATATTAGTTATGAGGAAAGGTTGTGAGCACTGAACTTATTCTCTCTGGAGAAGAGACGCTTGAGAGGGGATATGATTTCAATATACAAATACCATACTGGTGACCCCACAATAGGGATAAAACATTTTTGCAGAATGGAGAAGAACAAGACTCGTGGCCACTCATTAAAATTAGAAGAAAAGAGGTTTAACCTTAAACTACGTATAGGGTTCTTTACTGTAAGAGCGGCAAGGATGTGGAATTCCCTTCCAGAGGCAGTGGTCTCAGTGGGGGCATTGATAGTTTCAAGAAACTATTAGATAAGCACCTGAACGACCACAACATACCGGGATATACAATGTAATACTAACATATAATCACACACATCGGTTGGACTTGATGGACTTGTCTCTTTTTTCAACCTCACCTACTATATAACTATGTAACTATGTGGAAGAAGGTGCTCTGGTCAGATGAGACCAAAATTTAACTTTTTGGCCTAAAAGCAAAACGCTATGTGTGGAAGAAAACTAACACTGCACATCACCCTAAACACACCATCCCCACCATGAAACATGGTGGTGGACGCATCATGTTGTGGGGATGCTTTTCTTCAGCAGGGACAGGGAAGCTGGTCAGAGTTGATGGGAAGATGGATGGAGCCAAATACAGGCCAATCATAAAAGAAAACTTGTTAGAGTCTGCAAAAGACTTGAGACTGGTCAACTTCCAGCAAGACAACTAACCTAAACATACCGCCAGAGCTACAATGGAATGGTTTTGATCAAAGCATATTTATGTGTTAGAATGGTCCAGTCAAAGTCCAGACCTAAATCCAATTGAGAGTCTGTGGCAAGGCTTGAAAATAGCTGTTCACAGACGCTCTCCATCCAATCTGACAGAGTTTGAGCTATTTTTCAAAGAAGAATGAGCAAAAATGTCATTCTCTAGATGTGCAAAGCCGATAGAGACATCCCTAAAAAGATTTGCAGCTGTAATTGCAGCAAAAGGTGGTTCTACAAAGTATTGACTTAGGGAGGCTAAAAACAAATGCACGCCACACTTTTCACATATTTTTTTGCAAAACATTTTGAAAACCATTTATCATTTTCCTTCCACTTCACAATTATGTGCTACTTTGTGTTGGTCTATCACATAAAATCCCAATAAAATACATTTACGTTTTTGGTTGTAACATGACAAAATGTGGAAAATGTCAAAGGGTATGATTACTTTTTCGAGGCACTCTATAGGCATATGGCCTGTGGACAAGGGTTAGTTCTTAGTATTTATGATTTTCCCTTTTCTTTGTGTATTTGATTGTGCACTGTTGCTTTACTTTTTTTTATTTTACTTTTTTATTCACAACCCAAATGAATGTAAAAAAATGAGGCTATGAGAGTCTTTTCTGGCAAAATAGCAGGTCCAAGATAGTTAAAATGAGCTTCAATAATGACCAAAAGCCATTTAAAGCCTATTGCACCCTTAAAAAACAACCTTAACACTAATACTAGACCAATCATTTCAGCAAAAATCTTTCCATGTGCATTTAGTTTATGTCATGTTAATTGTAAAAGTTTTTCTTGTGTAGACATCCAAAGGCCCAGCTACTGCTGCTGGGTGCCGCCATATTGGATGCAATGTCAAAAGCCCCAGCAGCCTCAGAGTTGTCACTCAAGGGACACTCTATAGCAGGGGTCTTCAAACTATGGCCCTTCAGTTGTTCAGGAAATACAATTGCCATCATGCCTAGTCATGTCTGTGAATGTCAGAATTTTACAATGCCTCATGGGATTTGTAGTTCTGCAACAGCTGGAGGGCCGTAGTGATCCCTGCTCTATAGTATTCCCCTTTGTTCCTTCCCTAGAAAGCTATATAGAGAAATAAAGCGGATGTCCGCCCTCCACTGCAAAAATGAAAAGCCAGCAGCTACACATACTGCAGCTGCTGGCTTTTTTTTTTTTTTTTTCAAATATAATTTTTATTGAACTCCAAGAAAGGGTAGAACCCAGATGATGCAGGAATAACATACAATTAGTTGAACTTATAATCACATATCATCAGATTATGATAAATCGGAATGTACAGTAAATGCTTACAGTGTAATCATAGATTTGCGGTCAGTTCGTCCGCTAGTGTCTCACACATTAACAATAACCATTATATGATTAGTAATTGGGAAACAGGGTTGCCCAATCTTCATTTCCACTTTACCTTGAATACTAAGAAATACTAAGAACAGCAGAGAAGAAAAGAGAGGAAGAGGTAGAGCCAAGTAGGAAGGGCCAGAAAAGAGGGGGAGAAGGAGGGGGGGGGGGGTAGGAGACGGGACGACGTTAAGTAGCTGCGTTATTCCACTTAGCTACTTATGTTCCAAAGAGGACTTTCCCCTCGTCCAAGAGTGTGAACATGTTCCAGAGACTCCAGGTCTTTGTATATGTCTTGCGTTGATTTTGCGCTGTAAGAATCAAATCTTCCATCCTATTGATATCCTACACCTTCCCCAGCCAAGTCGCCGTGGTCTTGTTGTTTCCAGAGAAGAGGGTGCAGGATTTAGCATCGTTAAGTAAATGTTGTATAATGGACTTTTTATAGGCTTTAGCAGGGATATTCGGTGCATGTAGCAGAAAGAATACTGGATCGGTAGGTATCTCGCGCTCAGTGAACTTCTGAGTAACAGTGCGGATAGCCACCCAAAAATCTGTCAGTTTAGGGCAGGACCAAAAGATGTGTAAGATCATCCCTTTGTCCCCTCAGCATCGCCAGCAATGGTCTGATGTGTCAGGGAAGATTGTATGGAGTCTACTGGGCGTGAAGTACCACCTAGTTAGTATTTTGAAATTGGTTTCTTATATTTTGGTGCATATAGATGATTTAAGGGAAAACCTGATAATATTTTGTTTTTGTTTTGGGGTGAAAGTGCGGAGTAGATCTGTTTCCCATTTTACTAGACATGGTAAACGTGGCTGTTCCAGGGGTGGGTTCAGTAGTGAATATGTTTTGGAGAGGACCTGGGGTAGGTGATCGGGGCCCGAGCAATAATCCTCAAAGGTAGTGACTGACGAGCGAAGTTCTGGATGTTAGGGATGGTGTGTAGGAAATGGTGTATTTGCACTGCACTCCAAAATGGTAATTGAAATGGGCCTGAGGTATGCATTAACTCCAGCATAGAGGGCCAACATCCAGCAACCACAAATTTTTAGGCCTTTTCAGAGTTCAAGTTCCATAGAGTTTTGAATTCCGGGAGTCCTGGTGGAAAGCGGGGGTGTCCCAGGATCGGTGATAGTGGTGAATTTTTTGTTTTAAGTGAAGCCAGCTGAGTGGCTTGGGAGCCCTGTAATAATGTGGTCCCTATAACTGGCTGAGATTTTATCTTCTGAGGAAGGGATTGGTAACACCATAATGCACTCTTCAGGGGGATGTTAGTTTAGTCTTGTTCTATCTGGACCCAGAGTTTGGACACAGAGTAGCATCGCCAATCAATGATCCTGCCAAGATGGATGATTGCTTGGTAGTACATTCGAACATTGGATAAGGCCAGGCCACTGAATTGTTTCCATAGAGACAATTGTGTACGGGGAAGGCAGGGTTTTTTATGAGCCCAGACGAAGCAGGTGAAAAGAGCTCGGACTTGCTGAAAATAAGAGGGAGGTATTCTAATGGGTAGAGCTTGGAAAAGGTACAGGTATTTTGGTAGGATACTTATTTTTAAGAGGTTGCATCTACCAAACCAGGAGTGTAGGCCTTTATGCCATTTGTCCAATAGAATCTGGGTCTTGGCTAGTAAAGGGGGGAAGTTGTGCTCATAGATACGGGATAAGTCAGACGGGATATGGGTACCTAGAAATTTCAAGTAGGACTTCGTCCATTTGAAGTGAAAGTTAGATTGTAGATTAGGTAGGCTATGTGGGGACAACACCACTCCCATAGCTTCAGATTTAGAGAAGTTTATTTTTTGGTTTGAAAGTGTGCCGTATAAGTTAAATTCTCGTAGAAGGTTCGGTAGCGATATCGTAGGGTTTGTCAATGAGAAGAGCAGGTCGTCTGCATAAGCAGAGATCTTATGTTGAGTTCCACCGACCGATAAGCCTTGTATGTCTGGGTTTAGTCAGATTTTACAGATAAATGGTTCTAAAGAGAGGGCAAATAGGAGAGGGGACAGTGGGCATCCCTGTCTCGTCCCGTTGCCAATAGGAAAGAGATCACAGATGATTCCATTTGTCTTCATCTGGGCTGTCGAATTGGAATAGATCTTGGCTATCCAGCTGCACATCGTCTCTCCTAGGCCGATATGCCGAAGTACTGAGAACATGAAAGTCCAATTTACTCGGTTGAATGCCTCTTCGGCATCAGTGTTCAGAAAAACACATGGTGTGTTTGTAGAGTTTGCTACATGGAGGAGGTTCAAAACTTTGGTTGTATTATCCCTTGCCTCTCTGGATGGAATAAAGCCCACTTGATCGAGGTGAATGAGCATCTGGAGATGTTGTGCCAGGCGGGTAGCCAAGAACTTGAAGTCTACATTTAGGAGCGAAATAGGTCTGTAGCTGCCACAAGAAGTGGGGTCTTTCCCTTCTTTGTGGATTACAGAGATGTGAGCCCTTAGGGTATCTCTAGGAAAGATTGTTTCAAATCCGACTCCATTGAAAAATTTAACCATGTGCGGGCCTAATATCGGGATAAGTGTTTTGTAGTATTGTATTGTATAGCTATCGGGGCCCGGGGCTTTACCTGGTTTTATTGCTACCATGGCTTGCTGAAGTTCCTCCAAAGTTATTGGGGAATCCAATTCTTCCCGAATTTCAGGCGATAGAGAAGGGAGAGAAGGGAATTGGAAGGACGCTATATAGTCTTCTATAGTATTATTCTAATGCCATCATCACCATGTTAGCGTGGAGGCAAAGGAGTAAAAGGGGAAGAAGAGGGGGTGGGAAAAATAGGGTAGAGAGATGGAGTGAAGTGAGAGAAGGAGGGGGAATGTAGAAAGGTCAAAAGTTAAAAAAGAAGACTATCAAGGTCAGGGTAGAGGACCCTGAAGTAACTAAAATCATAAGTAACAAACTTACATCAGCATATAGCTCCAAAAAAACTGGGAGAACATGTCAGCCTACATGGGGGAGAGGTTAGCCAGGGCCCAAGAGCGGAGGACCTAACCCTCCCACCCACCCCAAAAAAAATCAAAAGTATAACCATTATTACATATGCTATAAAAGAAAAATAATAGAGAAAAAAATGAGTACAGTACAATCACAAGAAAACGTATGGTGCAAAGAGTCCTAGACTGCGTGCGTTCCGTGAGGTTCATCCCCTCTGGCCCCAGTTGTCAGGTCATGCGTGGGAATACGCAGGGTCACCGATATAGCTCATTACCTCGGGAGGACCACCTCACGAAAGACAGGGCACCCCAGCGAGTGCATGGTCACATGTAATGACCCACCTTTTTCCTGGGCGTGCAGATGGACGGGCAACAATTCTACCGACTGCACAACTCCCGATAAGAGCATCAGGGCACATAACTAAAAACAGGCTGCAGCATTGATAACAGGTATAGTGTGACAGCCTGTCGAGGGAGACTCCTCTCACCTCGCGTGTCACCATCCAAACCCCTGTCTACAGGACAATGGGCGGGCGCTTCGCATGTTGCCCAGTTCCGGTAAACCTCCAAATGGAGGCGACTTTACCTTGTTCACTTCCCTGTGAGGGGGGTGGCATTGCTTCTTATTCAGGACTTCCCCGGCATCCCCTCCAAGTACAGGGTGAGTGCGCACTCGTTCCAACCCCCCCCCCCGGGGTAATCCCGAGAGAGGGGGGGCAAGCGCCTCTCCAAAAGACATCCCCAGGACAGCCCCCCTTCTTATCACATTCCCCTGCAAAAATCAGAGCATAATAACACATTGCATGGAAACATTTACTATGCATTCAGTAGTGTTTTAGTCACCTGGACAAATAGTAAGGCTATAGTTCTATATCAGGTAGTGATACTGGTGTGACGCCAGTGCAAATATTAAGGCTCAAAGACCTTCAAGATTGTTGTGTGGGGTGTGGGAATGATAGGAGTCAGTCCTCACCGGTCCCCACAAACACTTCATAGTGCAGATTTAGTTGGGTGGCTCGTGGTTCTGCATCGCAAGGAGGGTGCTAACCGCTGGGGGTGATATCCAGGCAAAGGGAAGCTTCGTTAGGAATCATTGCATTACATCCATAAAGGGAGAGATGAAATGTGAGCCAGGGTAAGGTTCTGTTCCAGGAGTGTGAGGGGAATAGGGGAGCAACGGGATAGGGTACATCTTAAGTGAAGCTGCTCAGTAGTGGGCTCAGTGGGGGTGCTAACTGCAGGGTGGAAGTGATTCAAGAATCACGTGGTTCCTCCTGGGATTGCTGTCGTAAGTAGCGATGGTTGCTCTGAGGTCTGGGCTGGAAGTTGCCTACATGCCCTGAGGGGCCCGGGCATCCAGGTGGTCTTGGGAGGAAGGTTAGACAGTTCGGGACTTCAATCAGATTAGTCCCCAGGAAGGTGAATAGGGCTGGGAGAGATTCTGGCGCTCTGAGAGTAAATGACCATTGATCCTTCCAGAATGTGACTGAGAGGGGGAAACCCCACCGGTATGTTAAATCCAGCCACCTGGCCAGATCAAAGAGCAGTCGGAGCATGGCTCGGCGCTGCAACGTAGCTCTGGAGAGGTCTGGAAGTATCTTGATCGGGGCTCCATCAAATTCCAGGTCTCCTACCTCCCAGGCCTTCTGCACGATGTTCTCCTTGTTTGTGTAATGATGCAGCCTACAGATCACATCCTGAGGTCTGGTGGGGTCGTTCGATCTAGGGCCCAGTGCCCTGTGGATCTGGTCTAACTCCACCTATTCCAGCAGGTTCACCCCCGCTATGCCTTTAAAGATGTATGTTACCGTAGCAGCTAGATTTTCCTCTTCAGTGGCCTCTGGCAAGCCCCGGAGCTGCAAATTGTTGCGGCGGCTCTGGTCCTTCATGTCTTCGAGGTGCAACTGCAGGTGCACTTCCGCCTCCGTATGCGTGCGCTGTATTGCTTCCAGTGCAGACACCAGTTGGTCCAGCGTGGAGAGCGAGGCTTCCCCCGTTGTGAGTCTGGAGGAGAGCGCCTGTACCTCCTTTCTCAAGACTTGAAGTTCCTGCCTATGGGCTGCTTCAATCCGCCCGATGAGAGTCTCTATGTCGGATTTAGTTGGCAGGGCTTGGAGGAGTGTCCGCAATTCATTGTCCTCTCAGTAGGTCGCGGGTGGGTAGGATGACGATCTGCGTAAGTCCGATAGGAAGGCTGGCGGGATGTCAGGGTAAGCCTCTGAGCTCGTGGATGCTGCTGGCGAGGTAGGCGAGGTAGGCAAGCTGTGGGAGGCATGGTTCCCTGAGGGAGCAGCATGTTGATCCACAATCTTGAGCTCCGGGGATTGCAGATGAAATAAGCGCTGGATCTCACCCGTGGAAGGAGTAAAGGCAGTGGGTTTAGTGGATTTGGTGTTCCTCTTGGCCAATTTCCTCTTAGAGGAGTGCATATTGTGATGGATCAAACTGAAAAGGCTGAGGTGAAAAGGAGATGGTCAGGAGTAGGGATGAGCCGAACACCCCCCGGTTCGGTTCGCACCAGAAGCTGCAAACGGACTGAAAGTTTGCGCCAACTTTAGAACCCTATTAAAGTCTATGGGACTCGAATGTTTGAAATCAAAAGTGCTAATTTTAAATGCTAATATGCAAGTTATTGTCCTAAAAAGGGTTTGGGGACCCGGGTCCTGCCCCAGGGGACATGTATCAATGCAAAAAAATTTTTAAAAACGGCCGTTTTTTCGGGAGCAGTGATTTTAATAATGCTTAAAGTGAAAAAATAAAAGTGAAATATTCCTTTAAATATCGTACCTAGGGGGTGTCTATAGTATGCCTGTAAAGTGGCGCATGTTTGCCGTGCTTAGAACAGTCCCTGCACAAAATGACATTTTTAAAGGAATAAAAGTCATTTAAAACTGTTTGCGGCTTTAATGTAATATCGGGTCCCGGCAATATGGATGAAAATCAGTGAGACAAACGGCATGGGTAACCCCCCCCCCCCCCCCCTCCAATACCAGGCCCTTTGGGTCTTGTATGGATATTAAGGGGAACCCCGCACCCAAATAAAAAAAAGGAAAGGCGTGGGGCCCCCAGGCTCTATATACTCTGAACAGCAGTATACAGGCGGTGCAAACAAGACAGGGACTGTAGGTTTGTTGTTAAGTAGAATCTGTTTGTAATTTTGAACTGGTACATTTTTAAAGTGTAGCTCCAGCCAAAAAATCTATTTTTAAGCTTTTTGAAAAACATAGGGAAGGCTTATCACCCCTGTAACATTTGTTTTGCTGTCTGTTTCACCTCACTTTCTGTCCCAATGACAAATGTTTTTTGAAAATTTGGGGTTTTTAGTGAAACAAGAATTCGTGATAAAGCATCAGTGAAGAGGAGACACGTTTTTCCCATATTAACTCTTAGAGGAGAGAATTTCCCTTCCTAGGGGTCAGTGGCGGCTGGTAAAGTTTTAGGATGGGGGGGCACCAGGCCCCGCCCTTCCTTTTTGACCCCTCCCACTTGATGAACATGGTGTCAGGATGATTGAAGCGCATTATTTATATTATTACATTGTAATATAAAATGAAATCATTTAACTCACCATAATGCAGAATCAGTGGGAGCCCCGAGCGTGTCACTAGCCACGTCGCCTGCCACCAGATGCCATCAGGTGTCCCCAGCGGAGTCCCTCCTTACATCAGGTGCCCCCAGCGGAGTCCCTCCTTACATGCAGCCTGTGTCACATAAAATGCAGCCTGTCACCACCAAATTGCAGCAGCATGTGTCACCACCAAATTGCAGCAGCCTGTGTCACCACCAAATTGCAGCAGCATGTGTCACCACCAAATTGCAGCAGCACGTGTCACCACCAAATTGCAGCAGCACGTGTCACCACCAAATTGCAGCAGCACGTGTCACCAAATTGCATCAAAAATTGTAATTACACGCCCCTGTTAAACAGGGGCTGAAAAATTGGGCCTTGGGCACTGGTGCTGGTGCCACAACACTGCAACCCCTCACACATGCTCTAGTTGGAGAGCAGGAATGAGCCCTGCTGCAAAGTATTGCATCAAAAATTATAATTACACGCCCCTGTTAAACAGGGGCAGAAAAATTGGGCCTTAGCCACTGCTGCCACAACATTGCAAACCCTCACAGATGCTACAGTTGGAGCGCAGGAATGAGCCCTGCTGCAAAGTATTGCATCAAAAATTGTAATTATACGCCCCTGTTAAACAGGGGCTAAAAAATTGGGCCTTGGGCACTGGTGCTGGTGCCACAACACTGCAACCCCTCACAGATACTATAGTTGGAGTGCAGGAATAAGCCCTGCTGCAAAGTATTGCATCAAAAATTGTAATTACACGCCCCTGGGGGCAGAAAAATTGGGCCTTGGCCACTGGTGGCGGTGCCCAGAACCAAAAATGTTCTTACAAGCTATCAGCATGAAAATTGAGGAGGAAGAGGATTGTCACTCAGCATAACAGGATAGTCACTCAGCATCATCATAGGCAGTCTTGAAGGGATCTCACATTTAAAAAAAAATCAATCGGTTACATCAGCATCAGGTGCTTGGTAGCTGGTGATCCAAGACTGATTAATTTTTATGAAGGTCAGCCGATCGACTGATTCGGTGGACAGGTGCACCCTGTGATCGGTTACAAAGCCTCCAGCAGCACTGAATATGCGTTCCGAAAGAATGCTGGATGAAGGACAAGCCAGTAGCTCAATTGCATACTGTGCAAGCTCTGGCCAGTGATCCATCCTCAAGACCCAGTAACCCAGATGATTTTCGGTGGGAAAGGTGTCCAAGTCTGATCTTGCCCCTAGGTAATCCTGCACCATGTGAATCAGACGCTGGCGATGGTTGCTGGAACCGATCAGACCTTGGGGCTGCAGACTAAAAAATTGTCTGAACGCATCGGTCAGATGGCCACCTTCCCCACTGCTCCTTCTGTGACTGCCCGAAGCCTCAGCAACACGTTGTCCAGGAGGACCAGGAAATTGTAACCTCCCAGGCTCTGGAAACGCATTGCACAAACATTTCTGCAAGGCCTCCCAAAAATGTTTCATCCTCTGCTCCCTCTGCGATGGCAAGATAAGGTCTGCAACCTTACCCTTGTAACGTGGATCAAGGAGGGTTGCCAGCCAGTAATCATCCCTCCCCTTGATACCACGAATACGAGGATCCTTCCACAGGCTTTGCAGGATCACGGAGGCCATGCAGCATAGGTTTGCTGAGGCATTCGGTCCAGAGTCCTCTGGGTCACTAAGAACGACATGATCCGCAGCCACCTCCTCCCAGCCATGTACAAGTCCATGGGTTCCTTTGAACTGTAAATGATACCTTGAGGACTGCTGCTGATGCCAGGCTCCACCTCCATGCTGACACAATCCTCCTCCTCCTCTTCCTGTGTGATCGGCGGGCACGCAGGAACACTATCTGGATAAAGGGGGCCTTGAGAGGTAAGGAAGTGCTCCTCTTCCTCCCTCTGTTCTGCCTCAAGTGCCCTGTCCATTATTCCAAGCAGCGTGTGCTCCAACAGGTGGACAAGAGGGACAGTGTCACTGATGTATGCACTGTCACTGCTCACCATCCTCGTGGCCTCCTCAAATGGTGACAGGACAGTGCATGCATCCCTAATCATAGCCCACTGTCGTGGGGAAAAAAAACAAGGTCCCCTGACCCTGTCCTGGTGCCATACTCGCATAGGTACTCATTGATGGCCCTCTGTTGCGTGTGCAGCCGCCGCAGCATGGCCAACGTTGAGTTCCACCTGGTGGGCATGTCACAGATTAGGCAGTTCTTGGGCAGGTTAAATTCCTTTTGGAGGTCAGCCAGCCAAGCACTGGCATTATATGACCTACGGAAATGCACACAGACTTTCCTGGCCTGCCTCAGGACATCCTGTAAGCCGGGGTACCTGCCCAAGAACCACTGCACCACCAAGTTAAGGATGTGAGCCAAACAGGGCACATGGGTCAGTTGTCCCTGTCGGAGGGTGGAGAGGAGGTTGGTGCCATTGCTGCAAACCACCATACCTGGCTTAAGTTGGCGTGGCGTCAACCACCTCTGAACCTGCCCCTGCAGAGCTGACAGAATCTCTGCCCCAGTGTGGCTCCTGTCCCCCAAGCACACCAGCTCAAGCACCACATGGCATCTTTTTGCCTGCATGCTTGCGTAGCCCCTTGAAAGCCTACGGAGCACCGCTGGTTCCGAGGACAAATCAGCACAGGAAGAGGCCATGGAGGAAGAAGGAGAGGAAGGGGTGGAGGAGAGAGGTGTGGCAGAATCACCACTAGTAGAATTCTGGAGGCGTGGTGGCGGAACAACCTCCAACACTTCTGCACCCTGTCCTGCATCCTTCTTAGCTACCAGAAGAGTCACCCAGTGCGCGGTGAAAGATAGGTAATGTCCCTGTCCATGCCTGCTGGACCATGAGTCAGCGGTAATATGCACCTTACCGCTGACCGCCCTGTCCAGCGAGGCCAAGACATTGCTCTCCACATGCCGGTAGCGAGCCGAAATCGCCTTCTGTAAGAAAAAGTGGCGTTTGGGAACCTGCCACTGAGAAACCGCACATTCCACAAACTCACGGAAGGGGGCAGAGTCTACCAACTGAAAAGACAGCAGTTGAAGTGCTAGCAATTTAGCCAAGCTACCATTCAACCGCTGGGCATGTGGATGGCTGGGAGCGAATTTCTTTTGGCGGTGCAGCAGCTGGGGAATGGTAATTTGCCTGGTACAATCTGAAGTCGGTGTACTGATAGCAGATTGCCCGCAAGTATCTGGCTGTGACACACCTAATTCTACACCTTCATTCCTCTCAGTGCAGGTTTCAGAGAGGACTGAAGGTATAGTGGGGTTGGAGATCCCAGCTGATGAGGAGCAAGGAGAAGTCCTCTTTGTTCTTTGGTGTGGGTCTTTTAGGTACGCTTGCCAACGAACTGCATGGCAGGTCAACATATGTCTGGTCAAGCATGTGGTGCCCAAGCGGGTGATGTTTTGGCCATGCGAGATACGCTTGAGACATATGTTGCAAATAGCAGCGGTGGGATCTGATGCACTCTTCTCAAAAAAGGCCCACACCAAAGAACTTTTGGAATAACGCGCAGAGACAGCAGCGCCCTGCACTTGCGGAGCTCTGCGGTGTGATGCAGTTGGTGTGCTGCCCTTAAGCTGGCCCCTGGAGGGCATCCTGCCTCATTGGAGATGTGCCTCCTCCTCCTCTCTCCTATTAGGCACCCACGTGGAGTCATTGACCTCATAATCCACTCCCTCCTCTTCAATGGAGTAAACCTGGCAGTATGCTGCAGCTGGGGGAACATGACTGCCAGATTGCTGTCCTTCTTGGGCACCCCCTCTCTCTGGGCTCACGTTACTGCCTTCCTGTAGCTGGGTACCATCATCGGAGCCTTCCAAACGCTGGACATCCTCCTGGAGCATGTACCCAACACTGTGGTCAAACAGTTCGGTGGACTCCTAAGGAGGACATGGTGGGGCTAGGGAAGGAGTGACTGATGCCATTGAGCCGAGGGAAGAGGCCGCGCTGGCAGCTGCTTTGTCAAAGTACCCTGAGCCTGGGTGAGAGAGTCTTCGGCATGTTGCGGCTCAACACGGCCAGCTGCCGAAAAAAAGGACTAGCGTGTCCCACGGCCACATGCTGATGAGGATGCACCGTCTCCATGACCAGCACTGTTGCCTCTAGACACAGAACCTGCTTGCCCTCTTTTATTGGCTTGTGACTGTCTGCCTCTCCTTGTTGGCCTTCCAGACATACTAATGGCCTGCAGTGAGATGTAGCTGCACAAAGCTGGGATGTATATATATACTGATACTGCAGCTAGCAGAATCAACTGCCTGCTTGTAGTATTATTAGTATGAGAACACCAGCAATTGTCTTCAGGTACCTTTAGGTGCACACTGTGCAGAGGACACAGTACACTAACTGTAAATACTTCAGCTGCCTGCCTGTGATATTAATAGGATCAGAACAACAGCAATTGTCTTTAGGTAGCTTTAGGTGCACACTGTGCAGAGGACACAGCACACTAACTGTAAATACTGCAGCTGCCTGCCTGTGGTACTAATAGGATCAGAAGAACACCACCAATTTTCTTCAGGTAGCTTTAGGTGCACACTGTGCAGAGGACACAGTACACTAACTGTAAATACTGTAGCTGCCTGCCTGTGGTATTAATAGGATCAGAACAACAGCAATTGTCTTCAGGTAGCTTTAGGTGCACACTGTGCAGAGGACACAGTACACTAATGCCGCGTACACACGGTCGTACTTTTCGTCTACAAAAGTCCAACGGACGCTGACGGACTAAAGCTGGCTGGTAATCCGATCGTGTGTGGGCTTCTCCGGACTTTCAACGTACTTTTTTAGCCTCAAATCCGACGTACTTTAGATTTGAAACATGCTTCAAATCTTTACTTCGTAACTACGACGGACCCCGAAGTCCGCTCGTCTGTATGCTAGTCCGACGGACAAAAAAACGACGCATGCTCATAAGCAAAAACTAAACGGAAGCACTCGGTCTAGTAAAACTAGGGTTCGTATTGTAGGTAGCACATTCATCACGCTGCAAAATCTGTGATCGTTGAATGCAGCGCATTTTATGTCTTCTTTACGAATGCTATAAAGAACGAAGGTGTTTTGCTGTTCATATTCAGAGTTCTCCCAAACTGATTTCTGGATTCTTTTTCTCTTTGATCTCATGAATGATATAGTATGCTTTTTAAAAACAATGTTTCCATACTAATAATACTTTTTACCCTTTTTTTTTTTTTTGTGTGGAGTCATATTTTCTTGTAATTTTTATCCAGATATTTATTTTATGATTGTTGTTGAACTTTTTTATATGTTTATCTCTCTATTTGTTTTTTTTGTTTTTTTGTGTGTTTGTAAAGTTACCACAAAGAACCCATTTGTATTTTTTATTTTTTTTGTAATTTTTTTTAGTTTGTTAAAGTTACCACAAAGAACCCATTATTATAGTTTAGTTTTTATAGTGTTTTTTTTTTTAGTTTTTAGATAAAGTTAACCCAAAGCACCGTTTTTGGTTATGTATCTTTTTTTTTTTCCAAGACTTACCACTCGAACATTATTAACATTATTAATGTATTTTTGGTGTGTTTTTGCAAACTCAATGAGATTGTTGTCCCTTGTTAATTTAACATTGTGTGTAAAATCAATGATTTAAAAGAAAACACATAAAGTCTTTTGCTAAACTCAAAAAAGATCCATTTATTCATGGTCAAAATAAAATAAAGAGGAAGTCAACACTGGAAAAAGTCGGTGTACAAGAAAATTGGGATCTTGAGGAGTCCATATAAGAGGGAGCACAATCTGGTCCAAGAATCCCAGAGATCAACAGCACCAGCAGATGATATAGATGTCCCCAGACTGTGGTCCTACAACAGCCTGCGTCTTCTGTCAGACCAGACTGAACCCAGGTCATCACTTTCTTCTCTTCCCTGCAGCCTTTCCTCCACGCTGCCCTGCAGCCTTCCCTGCAGCCTTCCCTGTAGCCTTCTTTGGAGGCTGTGGCTGTGGTGTTTCAGTTGTGGCAGGAGGAGGAGGAGGAGGAGGAGGAGGAGGAGGAGGAGGGGGGGCTGCCTCATGTAGTTGGGTGTTTCTGGTTAGCGTGCCCTGCAGCCCCTTCTGGATAGTTTCCCCAAATAGGCGCTCGCAAATGAGGCGCTGGTCCCAATCCATTTGAAGAAGCCTGCTGGCTAAGTAGCAGCCATAGGACTCTTCCGCTTCGGGGGGGCTCCTCAAAAAACGGGTGGCCTCTTGCATGAGGCGCAGGGATGCCTCCTGTGTGACCGTCCCCTTCCTGGCCCTTTTTTTGGGAAGGCGGAGGGGAGGCACTTGGGATTGGGTCATGCTCCTACTGGGCCCAGCCACCTCACTGGGACCAGCCACCTCACTTGGCCCAGCCACCTCACTGGGACCAGCCACCTCACTGGGACCAGCCACCTCCTGCCTGACACTGGGCCCAGCCTCCTCCAGGATGATGGAGAATCCGGCCTCCTCCAGGCTGTCCATGGGCCCGGTCTCCTCCTGCCTGCCACTTTCCACACATTCCTCCTGGATGGACTCATCCTGTGTATAAAAAAAGGACATAGTTTTAGTTTTTTTTGTGGGGTTCATCAATGACACACAATTTGCTTCTCATGACTAGCAAATTCAATGTGAATACATCTCTTTAATAAAAGAGTCTAATCAGACACCCTAATTTTTTCTAGCAGGTGCCAAACATATTTAGCCACTCTTGTCAATTGATATGTATACACAATTTTGAGGGAAAAAATCTTTGAGACAATTATAACATCCAGTTAACCTCATTAATATTAGTACAGTAAATATTGTTTAAACTAATTTACCTGACTCCAGATGGTCATATCCGGTTCATCCAGGATGGAAGACCCAGCTTGCTCCTCATCAGCCTCTGCTGGGGTGGAGGGAAGGGTGGAGGGAAGGGTGGAGGGAAGGGTTGAAAGTGATGCCCTGGCTTCAGTCTGGTCATCAAGAAAACGGAGTTGATTGTAGTACCACAGCCTGGGTACATAAACATCATCTGCTGATGCTCCTGATCTCCTTGATTCCTGGATCTTCTTATGCTCCCTCTTATACATATTCCTCAAGACCCCAATTTTCCGGAGCAATGTCTCCATTGTTGCGTCCGGGATGGTCGCCTGGACAAAGGACAGAAGTCTCTCCAGCGTTGACTTCCTCACATGCTTTGCATAATACTGAGGGTGTTTCACCTCCCACAAATTCCTCATCTCTCGATATTTCGTAATGAAAGCTGTAAGGAACTCTGGATCCTTAAATAGGGGATTCATTATATCTGGAAAAGATAAAGTCACAAGACAAAAAACACTTATTAGGTTTCTACTAAACCCTCATCATCTTCTCCCTATGTAGGCCTCATCAATCTGTCAAGCCATATAGGCCGCTTGCTACAAAGTCATGACCAAAAAAAAAAAATATATAATTTTAAAATTACCTTCATTTAGTAACGTCCCGGTCCACTATCACCTACGCACAGAACGTACGTACGACACGTGCACAAGGCCCCTCTTCATACACTACGCATGTGTGAAACTCCGCCTGCGTCGCCCGCCCCTGACGTTCGATTTTAACTCATGTTCTCCGCCCCCTAATTCGACGCACAGAACGTACGTACGACACGTGCACAAGGCCACTCTTTATACACTACGCATGTGTGAAACTCCGCCTGCGTCGCCCGCCCCTGACGTTCGATTTTAACTCATGTTCTCCGCCCCCTAATTCGACGCACAGAACGTACGTACGACACGTGCACAAGGCCCCTCTTTATACACTACGCATGTGTGAAACTCCGCCTGCGTCGCCCGTCCCTGACGTTCGATTTTAACTCATGTTCTCCGCCCATTTTTATTTACGGCGCGTAGTGAGGTGAATAATGGCGGAGACACATCAGGTGTGTACTACGTCAGGTAGCGAAGAAAGCCCGGAGGCCGGAACGTCAAGATCTGTGAGGCCTAGATTTAAGGCCTCCAATATGTCCTTTGAAGAGATGGTAGAAATGGTGGCCATTCTTAAAAAAAAGGACTATGATGGGAAGTATGGGCCGTACGCCCGGCCAAATTTGCGCAACGCCAAAATAATGGCGAAGGTGGTGGACACTTTACAGGCTTCTTTTGGGGTCCAGCGCTCCAAGGATCAAATTCGAAAAAGATGGTCTGATCTCAAACTCAGGGAGCCGGATCAGTACAGACGGATCCGTAAAGTGCTGAAAAAAAGTAAGTACTTGTCGTGTTTTTCTCTTGTGTTGATTACCTTGTATACTGCTTCATGTGCTTTTCATTCCTATCCGATTTTTTTGCTCCTCGTTTCAAACGATCTTTTAATAAACATCGTTACATATCTATAGATATATCTATCTATATATCTATATATCTATATGTGTGTATATCTATATATATGTGTGTATATATATATATATATATATATATATATATATATATATATATATATATATATATATATATATATATATATATATATATATATATATATATATATATATATATATATATTATTATTATTATTATTATTATTATTATTATACGAGATTTATATAGCGCCAACAGTTTACTCAGCGCTTTACAGTGTATAAGGGGGACAACACAATTACAGTACAATACAAAAGGTACAGGAGGGCCCTGCTCGTAGAGCTTACATTCTAAAGGGAGGGGGTGGTGGTACAAAAGGTAATGGCTGCAAAGAATGATTTGATGGGGGTGGCTCAGGGACAGTTATGTGGGTGTGGGATAGGCTTCCCTAAATAAATGAGTTTTCAAGGATCTCCTAAAGGTGGACAGGGTAGGGGCTGATATATATATATATATATATATATATATATATATAGATATATATATATAGATATATATATATATATATCGATAGATAGATATAGGTAGATGTAGATATATAGATATAGATAGATATAGAAATGTAAAACATTCTTTTGGAATATTTTAAGTTATATATTTGTTTTTATTTACATTTAGTTAGATATTTATATTTTGTTACAGATATAGAGAGAGAGAGAGATCAAAAGATTATTAACTATATTTATAGATATTGATATCTAGATATCTATCTATCCGATATGTCTTTATAATTTGAAATTTTGAGGTAAAATACGAACTCTACACAAACAGAACATTTGTACACCACTTCACTACAAATGTTTGTAAATTACTATGTACTAAAATATCTGTGTGCTAAGTATATTAATTTTTTGGTTCACATAGGGGAAAAATCACTCAGCCAACAAGAACACAGTCCACCCCAAGCCAAAGAACATACTTGGGAAATCAGCCCAAGCCCCACTGAGGATGTGGAGGAAGGAGAGGTGGGCGACATGGGCACCCCACCAGGTGAGTGTCTGACACACCAGCTTACGGTAATCTATGCATGGCTGCCTTTTCTTTTATGTAATTTTTCGACTCTATTTTAGGTGATCTGGTTGTGCTTGAGTCAAGCAACAGCGCCACCCCCGAGGATGTTCAGGAATTATGCGACATGGGCACCCCACCAGGTCAGTGTCTGAGACACCAGCTTTATGGTAAGGTAAACTATGTATGTGTGCATATTTCTAAACACATTTTTTTGTTTCATTCCACTTTAGGTACAAGAACTGACTATTTCACCTCAGACAGTGCCCAAAGGCTAATTGGTCAAATAATGGCCTGGAATGGGGAGATCGATGAAATGCGGAATCGGCTGGATCGTATGCAGCAGGAAATGAAGGACATGATTGATGTTTTGGGTCGAATCTAAATGCCCTTTTTGAAACCCCAAAACATCGATCATGTCCTTCATTTCCTGTTTTGCTGACCCCATTCTGGGCCTTCTCTTTATTATTTTAGTGGAAATTATATGGCTGTTTTACATAATTTAAAAAAGGATGGCTGTTTATAGAAAATACCTCAAAAATCCAAAAAAAAAAAAAAAATGGATTTAAAAAAAAATAAAAAAAATAAAAAAAATGGATTTAAAAAAAAAAAAAAAAAAAAATGGATTTTAAAAAACCAAAAAAAAAAAAAATGGATTTAAAAAAAAGAAACAAAAAAAAATGGATTTTAAAAATAAGAAAAAAAAAAAAAAAAGATTTTAAAAAACCAAAAAAAAACCAAAAAAAAAGCCTGTTTGCGAAAATCAAAAAGCCAAAAAAAATGTATTTTTGATTCTGTAAATATTTAACTATAATTATATTTTTCAAAATTATTCAGATATCATTATATTTTTGGCTAGGAACATTTTAGACTAAATACATAACTGAATGCATAACAACGATTAATAAAAACATCTCCTTAGGAATTAAATAAATGTGTGGTTTGTTATTTCAATGCTCAGTATCAGTTTGGTTATAATTGTAAAAAAGTTGTTTACAGTGGCAATGGAGCTTATTTAGACATTTAAAAGGAAAATACAGTTGGCACTACAACTGCTCGACCATAACCTAGGAGAAAGCCCAAAAGAAAGGCAAGCAATAAATATAATTCAAGATTTCAGCAATTTTTTTTTATTTAAAATATTTAAATATCATGGCCCATTGCAATGGCCCCCCCTACCCATAAAATAATTCACATATTGCTGTCTAACTTGACGGGCACTTTGGGGGGCCAAGCCAGTACGGACAGTATCCAGGCCAGTAAGGTTGTCATCTATAAGTCCGGCCTCAGGCCCAACTGTTCCCATATAATTTTGAGAATGTTGATGTAAAAAGTTGTGCAGGATGCAGCACGATAAAATTATAAAATTAAGTTTGTATTCCGCCAAATTTATGGAGGTTTGAAACAGGCGGAACCGGCTGGCCAGAATCCCAAACGCATTCTCAACCACTCTTCTAGCTCTGGCCAGCCGGAAATTAAAAACCCTCCTCTCCGGGGTGAGGGTTCTTTGGGGGAATGGCCTCATGAGGTGCTTGCTCAGAGCGAAGGCTTCATCGGCAATGAAGACAAAGGGGAGTCCTTCCACGTTATCCGCATCAGGTGGCAATCCCAGGCTACCACTCTGGAGACGCTGGCAGAACTCCGTCTGGGCAAATACTCCTCCATCCGACATCCGGCCATTCTTCCCCACGTCCACATATAAAAATTCATAGTGTGCCGACACCACCGCCATTAAAACAATACTGTGGAACCCCTTATAATTAAAATAGTATGACCCCGAATGGGGTGGTGGCACGATGTGGACATGTTTCCCATCTATAGCCCCTCCACAATTGGGAAAGTCCCAACGGCTGGCAAAATGGGATGCCACAGTCTGCCATTCCTGTGGCGTTGAAGGAAACTGGGGAATCAAACAAGAAAACCAAAATCATTAATTTTGAAGATAACATTGCAAGAAAATTATACAATTAAAAACATTATTCCCCAGCATCAGTAGAACATTAAATAATTTAAATCTTCTGGAATAACTAATATGGAAAGGCACACTTATCAGATTGCTCACCCCCTCTGATGGAACATTGATTACATTTTAGGGGGTTGTGAAATACATAAAAAAGATTACTTTTAGGACACGCAGGAATTTAGGGACTAAAAAGGCAACAAGACTGCAGTTGTCGCACTCTGCAAGTGCAGTTGCTACCCAGCTTACAGTAAATGAGGTAAGGTAAAAAGGCAGTCATGTTGCAAGGAGTACACAATCACATGCAAGGGCAATTAATGAAAACACTTTGTGGCTTGCATATGATTTGATGATGGAAATCAGCAGAGCTTCTGCTCATTTACTAAAGCACTGGAACAAATGCACTTGTAGAGTGCACATGCATTTTGCAAAGTGCAACATATATTTGCTTTATACAAATCAACACCACAGAACATTCTAGCAAATTTTTACGGGGGTGGGGGGGGGGGTTGGGAAATCAAGCTAATTGCTATTTCTAAGCACACTATTTGGATTGAGTTTAGGTGGGGGGTGGGGGTTTGGGAAATCAAGCTAATTGCTATTTCTAAGCACACTATTTGGATTGAGTTTAGGTGGGGGGTGGGGGGTTGGGAAATCAAGCTAATTGCTATTTCTAAGCACACTATTTGGATTGAGTTTAGGTGGGGGGTTGGGAAATCAAGCTAATTGCTAATTATAAGCACACTATTTGGATTGAGTTTAGGTGGGGGGTTGGGAAATCAAGCTAATTGCTAATTATAAGCACACTATTTGGATTGAGTTTAGGTGGGGGGTGGGGGGTTGGGAAATCAAGCTAATTGCTATTTCTAAGCACACTATTTGGATTGAGTTTAGGTGGGGGGTGGGGGGTTGGGAAATCAAGCTAATTGCTATTTCTAAGCACACTATTTGGATTGAGTTTAGGTGGGGGGTGGGGGGTTGGGAAATCAAGCTAATTGCTAATTATAAGCACACTATTTGGATTGAGTTTAGGTGGGGGGTGGGGGGTTGGGAAATCAAGCTAATTGCTAATTATAAGCACACTATTTGGATTGAGTTTAGGTGGGGGGTGGGGGGTTGGGAAATCAAGCTAATTGCTAATTATAAGCACACTATTTGGATTGAGTTTAGGTGGGGGGTGGGGGGTTGGGAAATCAAGCTAATTGCTAATTATAAGCACACTAAATACACTCAAACAAAATACATTCAAAATGAGTAGACTGGGTGGATATGTTCCCATCATTGCATGCTGGGGAGGTTATTGAAGGCAAATATACATGCATGACAAAAAAGAACAGGAAAAAAATCCTGCATGTGTGAGGCGAAAAAGGGGACATTCACACTATATTGCAATGATGGTAAGTAGTGTTTGAGGCAAGAAATACATTACATTATCAAAGATTACATAAAAGAACATGTGATGCTAATAAAAGAAAAATATCTTACCTTAATATAGTCCTTCTGCAGGACCTGGATGATGGCAGAACAGGTCTCTGGGATAATGATCCCCAGAGCCTGGGGGGAGATGCCTGTCGAGAACTTGAGGTCCTGCAGGCTTCTCCCTGTCGCCAAGTACCGCAACGTGGCAACTAGCCTCTGCTCCGGAGTGATGGCTTGCCTCATGCAGGTATCCTGCCTGCTGATATAGGGGGTCAGCAAAGCCAACAAACGGTCAAAAACGGGGTCCGTCATCCGGAGAAAGTTCCTGAAATCCTCAGGATTATTCTCACGGATCTCACGGAGCAATGGCATGTGACAGAACTGGTCACGCTGGAGCAACCAATTCTTGGTCCATGAACTCCTCCTCGCCCTGTTCATGGACTGGTCTTGGTCTGAAGAATAAACTACAGCACCAAACACATACAATGCACGAGCTCGACGACGAGTACGTACAGGTAACATGGTTTCAAAACGGTCGGCTGGTCAGAACGCACTAAACAGAACGCACTGAAGAACAGCAAGGCCTGTGAAGAGCGACCTGAAAATCAGGAACGAGCGGACAATAAAACAAAGATTTCTCAATGCCAACTGACCAAACGCACTGAAAAGCAGATACAAACCTCACAAGCACAGACTGAACAACAGTTAAAACGAACTGAAAAATACGAGTCTCACAAGCGCGAATCGTCTCTCACCAAACTTCTACTAACACGAGATAAACACGAGATTAGCAGAAGGAGCCCAAAGGGTGTCGTACGGGCTATTGAACTTCCGTTTTATAGTCTCGCCGGACTTGGTTTACGTCACCGCGTACTAGGCTGGCGAACTTTTGTGTGGTCGTGTGTAGGCAAGTCCGTTCGTTAGAAAGTCTGCCGCAAGTCTGCCGAAAGTCCGCCGGAAGTCTGTCGGACAGGCTGTCGGACTTTTGTAGCTGAAAAGTACGACCGTGTGTACGCGGCATAACTGTAAATACTGCAGCTGCCTGCCTGTGGTATTAATAGGATAAGAAAAACAGCAATTGTCTTCAGGTAGCTTTAGGTGCACACTGTACAGAGGACGCACTACACTAACTGTAAATACTGCAGCTGCTTGCCTGTGGTACTAATAGGATCAGAACAACAGCAATTGTCTTCAGGTAGCTTTAGGTGCACACTGTGCAGAGGACGCAGTACACTAACTGTAAATACTGCAGCTGCCTGCCTGTGGTACTAATAGGATCAGAAGAACACCACCAATTTTCTTTAGGTAGCTTTAGGTGCACACTGTGCAGAGGACACAGTACACTAACTGTACATACTGTAGCTGCCTGCCTGTGGTATTAATAGGATCAGAACAACAGCAATTGTCTTCAGGTAGCTTTAGGTGCACACTGTGCAGAAGACACAGTACACTAACTGTAAATACTGCAGCTGCCTGCCTGTGGTATTAATAGGATCAGAACAACAGCAATTGTCTTCAGGTAGCTTTAGGTGCACACTGTGCAGAGGACGCACTACACTAACTAAATACTTCAGCTGCTTGCCTGTGGTACTAATAGGATCAGAACAACAGCAATTGTCTTCGGGTAGCTTTAGGTGCACACTGTGCAGAGGACGCAGTACACTAACTGTAAATACTGCAGCTGCCTGCCTGTGGTACTATTAGGATCAGAAGAACACCACCAATTTTCTTCAGGTAGCTTTAGGTGCACACTGTGCAGAGGACACAGTACACTAACTGTAAATACTGCAGCTGACTGCCTGTGGTATTAATAGGATCAGAACAACAGCAATTGTCTTTAGGTTGCTTTAGGTGCACACTGTGCAGAGGACACAGTACACTAACTGTAAATACTGCAGCTACCTGCCTGTGGTATTATTAGGATCAGAACAACAGTAATTGTCTTGAGGTAGCTTTAGGTGCACACTGTGCAGAGGACACACAACACTAACTGTAAATACTGCAGCTGCCTGCCTGTGGTACTATTAGGATCAGAAGAACACCACCAATTTTCTTCAGGTAGCTTTAGGTGCACACTGTGCAGAGGACACAGTACACTAACTGTAAATACTGCAGCTGCCTGTGGTATTAATAGGATCAGAACAACAGCAATTGTCTTCAGGTAGCTTTAGGTGCACACTGTGCAGAGGACGCACTACACTAACTGTAAATACTGCAGCTGCTTGCCTGTGGTACTAATAGGATCTGAACAACAGCAATTGTCTTCAGGTAGCTTTAGGTGCACACTGTGAAGAGGACACAGTGCACTAACTGTAAATAATGCAGCTGCCTGCCTGTGGTACTAATAGGATCAGAAGAACACCACCAATTTTCTTCAGGTAGCTATAGGTGCACACTGTGCAGAGGACGCACTACACTAACTGTAAATACTGCAGCTGCCTGCCTGTGGTACTAATAGGATCAGAAGAACACCACCAATTTTCTTCAGGTAGCTTTAGGTGCACACTGTGCAGAGGACGCAGTACACTAACTGTAAATACTGCAGCTGCCTGCCTGTGGTACTAATAGGATCAGAAGAACACCACCAATTTTCTTCAGGTAGCTTTAGGTGCACACTGTGCAAAGGACGCAGTACACTAACTGTAAATACTGCAGCTGCCTGCCTGTGGTACTAATAGGATCAGAAGAACACCACCAATTTTCTTCAGGTAGCTGTAAATACTGTAAAAACACCTGCCTGCCTGTCAGTAGGAAGAGAATAACAGGAACGGATCTAGCTAAACTGAATACAGTGTGTGTATATATATATAGATATAGATATATATCTATATCTATATCTATATATATACACAACACCTAGGATGCATATATATACACAATACACTGTAAGTGCAGCTAACTGACTCGCCTGCCTACTCTATCTAACTTAAATTAAATGACACTGTCTCTCTATCTCTCCGCCACCGCAACACACTACACAAGGCCGCCACGCAGGCGGCCTTATATAGTGTGGGGCACGTACTTAACCCCCTGAGCCATAATTGGCCAAAGCCACCCTCTGTACAGACGGCACTGTGATTGGCCAAGCATGCAGGTCATAGTGCATGCTTGGCCAATCACCTGCCAGCAATGCACTGTGATGCCGCAGTGAATTATGGGCCGTGACGCGCCACTCGAATTTGGCGCAAACGGCCCATAACGTTCGCAGTTCGACGAACGGTCGAACATGTGATGTTCGAGACGAACATGGGTTTGACTCAAACTCGAAGCTCATCCCTAGTCAGGAGCTCAGCAAACACAAGTCTCTATCCGGCCATGTCCAGACCACGCCCCCTGCTGCTGGCTTTTAATAATCGGACACTTACCTGTCCTGGAGTCCAGTGATGTCGGCACTGCAGCTGATGTTTCCATCAGCTGTCGGGTGCTGCCACCACCATTGCTGGTAAGGGAACCCGGCAGTGCAGCCTTACAGGTTCTCGACGGGAACCCTACTGCGCATGCGCTCCGCCCCGCTCCTCTCTCCTACTGGCTCGGTGGCAGGGGAAGGAGGAGGGAGGTGGAGGGAGCACCGGCGATGGGGGGGGGGGCAGGCAAATGAGTGGAAGTTCCACTTTTGGGTGGAACTACGCTTTAGTTAGAAAGGTGAAGGGAGGGGAAGGGGAGCTTCTGGGTTGTCACATTTTCAAAAGCATAATGCGAATAAATAAATCATTTACAGTATCTGTTCCAACAAATAGAATCCTTCCATCCATCTTACTTTTAATGATAGCTAGTATTCTTGGCAGGAATCCACCGAACCATATGTTGTATGGTTAAAAGTACTTAATTCCCTAGAAAAACAGTTATTAATTATATCTCAATTATTACCACTCAGTTGTGGCAGATTAATTACTACTGCATTGACTGTACATCAGCCGTTGGCGTATTTGGCATCCTTTTTGGCACATCATTTAGTAAAGCTGTGATTATACAGTAGTCTTTGCAGATGAATGTTTTTGATGGGTTTATGATTATCTGTGGGGTAAATAAGTGAGGAAAAACAAAACAAAAGAGCAATGCAATAGAAATTTCAATATGTCAATGGGTTTGATCAATGACAACAGTGCAGTGCTTGCAAATACAGTCAGGTCCATAAATATTGGGACATCGACACAATTCTAATCTTTTTAGCTCTATACACCACCACAATGGATTTGAAATGAAACGAACAAGATGTGCTTTAACTGCAGCCTTTCAGCTTTAATTTGAGGGTATTCACATCCAAATCAGGTGAACGGTGTAGGAATTACAACAGTTTGTATATGTGCCTCCCCCTTTTTAAGGGACCAAAAGTAATGGGACAGATTAACAATCATCCATCAAACTTTCACTTTTTAATACTTGGTTGCAAATCCTTTGCAGTCAATTACAGCCTGAAGTCTGGAACGCATAGACATCACCAGACGCTGGGTTTCATCCCTGGTGATGCTCTGCCAGGCCTCTACTGCAACTGTCTTCAGTTCCTGCTTGTTCTTGGGGCATTTTCCCTTCAGTTTTGTCTTCAGCAAGTGAAATGCATGCTCAATCGGATTCCGGTCAGGGGATTGACTTGGCCATTGCATAACATTCCACTTCTTTCCCTTAAAAAACTCTTTGGTTGCTTTCGCAGTATGCTTCGGGTCATTGTCCACCTGCACTGTGAAGCGCCGTCCAATGAGTTCTGAAGCATTTTGCTGAATATGAGCAGATAATATTGCCGGAAACACTTCAGAATTCATTCTGCTGCTTTTGTCAGCAGTCACATCATCAATAAATACAAGAGAACCAGTTCCATTGGCAGCCATACATGCCCACGCCATGACACTACCACCACCATGCTTCACTGATGAGGTGGTATGCTTGGGATCATGAGCAGTTCCTTTCCTTCTCCATACTCTTCTCTTCCCATCACTCTGGTACAAGTTGATCTTGGTCTCATCTGTCCATAGGATGTTGTTCCAGAACTGTGAAGGCTTTTTTAGATGTTGTTTGGCAAACTAATCTGGCCTTCCTGTTTTTGAGGCTCACCTTTGATTTACATCTTGTGGTGAACCCAGTGGCGTAACTAGAACCTTCAGGGCCCCGATGCAAGAAACCATGGAGGGCCCCCCGGACAGGGCTCTTTTCTCCGAGCCCGATGGCGGAACAACAGGGCCCGGTCACAAGTGGGTGGCTGCATATAAAGGAACCAATTCCCCCCCGCTTCTCCTCCTCTCCCTCCCACAGGCATTCAGCGACTGCAGGAGAAAAATGGAGAGATGGGTTCCTCTATGTCAGTGTTTCTCAATCTTTTTCCAGTCAGGGCACCCTTGAAGTATACCCCTAGGTGAATGGGGCTGCACTGCAACCACTCCGCAACTGTGTGCATTGCATACAGTTGCGGGATAGTGATGATGCATTTAAGGGGTTAAAACAGGCAGTCAGTAGGCAACATACTGCCTCTTTTCCGGCTGTCAAATGCCTCTGAAAAGCGAACTGAGCATGGATCGCTTTTCGGAGGAACAGCATTTTTTTGCTGGTACTATGAACAAGCAAAAAAAAAATAAAAAAATAGGTTCTGATTGTACACATATAGGGGGTCAGGATTAAAAGCGTATACCTAAAATGTGCATACATACATGTAAACACACACACACACATGTATAAACACACACACACATATATAAAAACACACACATATATATAAATGCACATATGCACGCACATATAAACCAGTGGCGGCTGGTGCTCAAAATTTTTAGGGAGGCACAAGCAAACTGAGAAATTTAGAAAGAAAAACATCAAACACCGCCACTGTGCCCATCAAACGCCACCCCTGTGCCCTTAACTTAACTATTAGATAAGCACCTGAATGACCGCAACATACAGGGATATACAAGGTAATACTGACACATAATCACACACATAGGTTGGACTTGATGGACTTGTGTCTTTTTTCAGCCTCACCTACTATGTAACTGTGTAACTATGTGCCCATCAAATGCCGCCACTGTGCCATCAAATGTCGCCACTGTGCCCATCAAATGCTGCCACTGTGCCTATCAAACTCTGCCGCTGTGCCATCAAATGCCGCCAGTGTGCCCATCAAATGCTGCCAGTGTGCCCATCAAATGCTGCCACTGTGCCCATCGAAGTCTACCACTGTGCCCATCGAAGTCTGCCACTGTGCCCATCGGAGTCTGCCACTGTGCCCATCGGATACTGCCACTGTGCCATCAAATCCTGCCACTGTGCCCATTAAATGCTGCCAGCGTGCCCATGAAATGCTGCCAATGTGCCATCAAATGCTGCAACTGTGCCATTGAATGCTGCCACTGTGCCCATTAAATGTTGCCAGTGTGCCATCAAATGCTGCAACTGTGCCATCGCCCGCTCGCTGTCTGCCCAGCACTTACCCTGTCTCGGTGGGGCAGCAGGTGACGGCCACGAGCGGGGTCCTCCATGCGTTTCCTGCCGTCCTCATCTCCCGTCCTCTCCTCCTGATAGGCGTCCAATAGCCGTGCTTATCGTTTCAGCCAATCAGGTGATGGCTAACAGACCCACACACCTGTTTGGCGGAAAGGCGGTTCAGTGTTAGGAAAGTGAATATTAATTCGCTTTTCTAACACACCTGCGTGGACTGTGAGCGCCAAGCATGGTACTCGCAGTTCACCTATTTTGAAGCCTATTAGAGCCTATGGCGCTAATCAGGTGCTTCAAAAACAGCCCCCGCCACTGTAATTCAGGCGTCCGGCGCCCAAAAAGGGGCCGGACACCTAAATATGGGGGTGGCAGCAGTGGCCATGGATAGATTCATGCTATGCATGAATCTATTCATTGGTCATAGAGGGGGGGGGGGGGTGGCTGGAGAGAGGGGGCGGCGCTTTTGCACCCTTATGGATGCACCGCCACTGATAAACACATGCACATACATGCACACTCACATGCACACTCACATACATACATGCACACTCACACACACACATACATGCACACTCACATAGATACATACATGCACACTCACATACATACATATGCATACATACATGCACACTCACATACATACATACACACACACACATACATATGCACACACACATGCATAGACACACAGACACACAGACACACACACACACACACACAGCACACATATAAACACACATACAATAGATAGATAGTCTTATAAAAAAAAACGGCAGACCTTCTTTACCTTAGCTTTTCCTGCTAGGTACTGCACTGTAGGGGGAGACAAAATGCACAGCACACACTGTGCTTTCACTTTGACAATCTCCCAGCCAGTCAGTCCCGATTACAGTTCGGCTGATGATCGGGGAGCTCGGTCTCAGCCGCCCCTGCCGTTCCTCCTATCAAAGAGTACAGGGGGCCCTCAAGGGCCCCCTGCAGCAAGGGGCCCGGTCGCCATGGCGATCTCAGCGACCCCTAAATTTCCGCCACTGGGTGAACCCTCTGTATTCACTCTGGTGAAGTCTTCTCTTGATTGTTGACTTTGACACACATACACCTACCTCCTGGAGAGTGTTCTTGATCTGGCCAACTGTTGTGAAGCGTGTTTTCTTCACCAGGGAAAGAATTCTTCGGTCATCCACCACAGTTGTTTTCCGTGGTCTTCTGGGTCTTTTGGTGTTGCTGGGCTCACCGGTAAATTCTTTCTTTTTAAGGATGTTCCAAACAGTTGATTTGGCCACACCTAATGTTTTTGCTATCTCTCTGATTGGTTTGTTTTGTTTTTTCAGCCTAATGATGGCTTGCTTCACTGATAGTGACAGCTCTGTGGATCTCATATTGAGAGTTGACAGCAACTGATTCCAAATGCAAATAGCACACTTGAAATGAACTCTGGACCTTTTATCTGCTCCTTGTAAATGGGATAATGAGGAAATAACACACACCTGGCCATGGAACAGCTGAGCAGCCAAATGTCCCATTACTTTTGGTCCCTTAAAAAGTGGGAGGCACATATACAAACTGTTGTAATTCCTACACTGTTCACCTGATTTGGATGTAAATACCCTCAAATTAAAGCTGAAAGTCTGCAGTTAAAGCACATCTTGTTCGTTTCATTTTAAATCCATTGTGGTGGTGTATAGAGCCAAAAGGATTAGAATTGTGTCGATGTCCCAATATTTATGGACCTGACTGTAAGTTGAAGAAGTTTGTTTAAAAATCTTTGCAAAGCCCTGGATAAATGGGACAAATTCTCTTCTACCTGGAGCATCTGGAGGCATTACTCCGCGTTAGAGAAATTGAAACATAGAATCTCTTCGACAGGAACCCCCCATGACCCCCACCAAAACAACATTTAGAAACCCTGCTCGTGCCTTCCCAATTTAGAGCCCCCCTTGAACAGTGCTTGCTGCCTCCCCCCCTCCCACTACACCTTTACTTTGGATGAACGTTATTTCCTTTTGAAACTACCAGTGTTCTAGTTCCTTACATGCGAACATCTGTACTACTCAATCCCATTCAAAATTGTCATAAATGTACACCTCTATTTGTACACCCAGAAGTCCTGGATTCTATTATCCACATACTTCCCTAACATAGCGTTGATGATAAAACTTATACTAGCGTAAACGACAATTAATGCTGTGCCCCCAGCCCATAAGACACAGTCTGCTCCCACGTTGTCATTATGGGGTATTGCTTGTAGAATTTTGAAGAAAATAATGAATTTAATCCATAAGGCTGTAACATAACAAAATGTGGAAAAAGTGAAGCCAGAAGACAGCTGCCTCCCTTGAGATCGTATGGGTTTTATAGCTTTGGGCATATCAAGATCAAATTTTAACATCGTTGGTTAATAGCAACCTATTACTTCATATCTATGCAGTCATTAAGTAGCATTATATCAGGGTCCATGTACATCAGATGTGTTCTAAAATATAAGGCTGGCAGGGTGTTGGCACATCTGGTGGCTTCCAATGCCTGTCCACGATCTTTGAGTCTGGGGTGCAGTGAGATCATAAATTTTATCATCAAACTTATTTACTAATTTTTGTAATAATGTAACGCTTGCTTTTGTAGCCCTGGTTGGCTGTCCCTTAATAATGCAGAACCAGAAAGCCCAGGCAATAGGCAACCTGTTCTCCTGTCTTCTGCCAATAGATTGGACCAGCCATTCTCAACCAGGGTGCCGTGGAACTCTGGGGTTCCTATAGAGGTTGTTAGTGGTTCCTTGAACTGTGGCTGATTGACCTCACACCTGATGGTGCAGTGATATTTCCAGGTCCAATACCACTTCGCAGAGCCAGTAGCATGACACCAATGGTCTTTTTAGCTGTCTGTAAGGGTGGCACTCTGACCACCAATGTAAGGGGGGGGGGGGGGCATTTTTCCCACTGGCCAACAATGTAAGGAGACATAGTTCTCACTGACCCCCAATTAATTAATTTCAGTAGGAGTTCCCTGAGATCTAAAAAATATTTTGTAACAAGCCCCTTGCTCGCTCAGTTACACTCTCCCGACACTCCTCTGCTGCTATAGAATCAGATTGCAGATCGCAAAATCTGATTGCTCGGTCATCCAATGCTCTGGGATTAGAACTTCAGCTATGTGCCGTTCTAACCCAGTTGTGATAGCTCAGAACAAACACCAGGCAGGCTGTATGTAAGTTCAACCAGGAATCTCTTTTATTGCAAAATACAGGCTTTTATACACTAAAAGTGAAGGTGCAGACCTCCTGCTCATATTACTCTAACAATACAGCTGTAACCTAATTAACCTAATTAACATGAGCTAATTAACTAATCCCTTCAGACAGCCTAGATGACTCAGACATGACCGTTAGGCCAGACTGGCCATCTTGTAGTTCAGAAAATCCAATCAACATTATCACAATCAACATAGACTCTTCTTCACACAATAGCAGAGTTAATTAACCACTTCAGCCCCGGAAGGATTTACCCCCTTCCTGACCAGAGCACTTTTTACAATTCGGCACTGCGTCGCTTTAACTGCTAATTGCGCGGTCATGCAATGCTCTACCCAAATGAAATTTGCGTCCTTTTCTTCCCACAAATAGAGCTTTCTTTTGATGGTATTTGATCACCTCTGCCGTTTTTATTTTTTGCGCTATAAACGGAAAAAGACTGAAAATTTTGAAAAAAAATGATATTTTCTACTTTTTGTTATAAAAAAAATCCAATAAACTAAATTTTAGTCATACATTTAGGCCAAAATGTATTCGGCCACATGTCTTTGGTAAAAAAAATGTCAATAAGCGTATATTTATTGGTTTGCGCAAAAGTTATAGCGTCTACAAACTAGGGTACATTTTCTGGAATTTACACAGCTTTTAGTTTATGACTGCCTATGTCATTTCTTGAGGTGCTAAAATGGCAGGGCAGTACAAAACCCCCCCAAATGACCCCATTTTGGAAAGTAGACACCCCAAGGAAATTGCTGAGAGGCATGTTGAACCCATTGAATATTTTTTTTTTTTTGTCCCAAGTGATTGAATAATGACAAAAAAAAAAAAAAAAAAAAAAAATTTACAAAAAGTTGTCACTAAATGATATATTGCTCACACAGGCCATGGGCATATGTGGAATTGCACCCCAAAATACATTCAGCTGCTTCTCCTGAGTACGGGGATACCACATGTGTGGCACTTTTTGGGAGCCTAGCCGCGTACGGGGCCCCGAAAACCCAGCACCACCTTCAGGATTTCTAAGGGCATACATTTTTGATTTTACTCCTCACTACCTATCACAGTTTTGAAGGCCATAAAATGCCAAGATGGCACAAACCCCCCCCAAATTACCCCATTTTGGAAAGTAGACACCCCAAGCTATTTGCTGAGAGGCATGGTGAGTATTTTGCAGCTCTCATTTGTTTTTGAAAATGAAGAAAGACCAGAAAAAAAAATTTTTTTTTCTTTTTTCAATTTTCAAAACTTTGTGACAAAAAGTGAGGTCTGCAAAATACTCACTATACCTCTCAGCAAATAGCTTGGGGTGTCTACTTTCCAAAATGGGGTAATTTGGGGGGGGTTTGTGCCACCTGGGCATTCCATGGCCTCCGAAACTGTGATAAGCAGTGAAGAGTGAAATCAAAAATTTACGGCCTTAGAAAGCCTGAAGGCGGTGCTTGGTTTTCGGGGTCCCGTGCGCGGCTAGGCTCCCAAAAAGTCCCACACATGTGGTATCCCCGTACTCAGGAGAAGCAACAGAATTTATTTTGGGGTGTAATTTCACATATTCCCATGGCACGTTTGAGCAATATAACATTTAGTGACAACTTTGTGCAAAAAAAAAAAAAAAAAAAAAAAATTTGTCTCTTTCCCGCTACTTGTGTCACAATATAAAATATTCCATGGACTCGACATGCCTCTCAGCAAATAGCTTGGGGTGTCTACTTTCCAAAATGGGGTCATTTGGGGGGGGTTTGAACTGTCCTGGCATTTTATGCACAACATTTAGAAGCTTATGTCACACATCACCCACTCTTCTAACCACTTGAAGACAAAGCCCTTTCTGACACTTTTTGATTACATGAAAAAAATTTTTTTTTTTGCAAGAAAATTACTTTGAACCCCCAAACATTATATATTATTTTAAAGCAAATGCCCTACATATTAAAATGGTGGGTGTTTCATTTTTTTTTTTTCACACAGTATTTGCGCAGCGATTTTCAAACGCATTTTTTGGGGAAAAAACACACTTTTTTAAATTTTAATGCACTAAAACACACTATATTGCCCAAATGTTTGATGAAATAAAAAAGATGATCTTAGGCCGAGTACATGGATACCAAACATGACATGCTTTAAAATTGCGCACAAACGTGCAGTGGCAACAAAATTAATACATTTTTAAAAGCCTTTAAAAGCCTTTACAGGTTACCACTTTAGATTTACAGAGGAGGTCTACTGCTAAAATTACTGCCCTCGATCTGACCTTTGCGGTGATACCTCACATGCATGGTGCAATTGCTGTTTACATTTGACGCCAGACCGCCGCTTGCGTTCGCCTTAGCGCGAGAGCAGGGGGGACAGGGGTGCTTTTTATTTATTTATTTTTTTTCTTTATTATTTTTTTGCTTTTTTATCTTATTTTTAAACTGTTCCTTTCATTTTTTTTTTTAAATCATTTTTATTGTTATCTCAGGGAATGTAAATATCCCCTATGATAGCAATAGGTAGTGACAGGTACTCTTTTTTGAAAAAATTGGGGTCTATTAGACCCTAGATCTCTCCTCTGCCCTCAAAGCATCTGACCACACCAAGATCGGTGTGATAAAATGCTCCCCCAATTTCCCAATGGCGCTATTTACATCCGGCGAAATCTAAGTCATAAAATGCTCGTAGCTTCCGGTTTCTTAGGCCATAGAGATGTTTGGAGCCACTCTGGTCTCTGATCAGCTCTATGGTCAGCTGGCTGAATCACCGGCTGCATTCTCAGGTTCCCTGTTGAGACAGGAGAGCCAGAGAAAAACACGGAAGACGGTGGGGGGGGGGGGGCATTCCCTCCCACTGCTTGTAAAAGCAGTCTAGAGGCTAATTAGCCGCTAGGATTGCTTTTACATGAAAGCCGACCGCTGGCTGAAAAGAATGATACCAAGATGATACCTAAACCTGCAGGCATCATTCTGGTATAACCACTCAAAGTCGTGAATGGCGTACCTGAAGACAAAAAAATGGTTAACAATAAAGCACAGTAAACGGTAAAGTATAAAAAATTGCATACCTGAAAAGCAAACATGATAAAACATAATAACAATAAAACATTGCAGAATAGAATACAGTAAAAAAGAGCAGAACAATAGAGAGAGAGAATAGAGAGAGAGAACAATAAAACGACAACTATTTTTTTTTATTTTTGTTTGTGTTTTTTTTTTTTTTTTACACTTTTTTTTTGTAACTGTAACTTTTATAACTGTAACCGCTTCCAGGTTCGGGTCTCTCAAAATGCGATGGCATCTTGGGAGACCCTGTGAAAGTGTGCCTAGTCTGTGCAATGCTGCACCCTACGCTAATACTCAACTAGTGAATGGTAGCGTTCAAAACATTCACCAATGCAAAGACCAGGATTGTCAGGACAGGAGGGACAATAATAGTGAGTGTCACGCCTATATCCGCGCTTGCTGCAGACACAACATCTTTTTTGGGGGGGTTCGTTGGGTAGGGGTACTCGGGAGGACATAAAGAAAATGCCTCTCATGCAGCCGACTGCATTTGGTTGGGGATGTGAATGGGGGAAGTACGGGCGCTGTAGCAGCGGTGGGTTCCCAATTAGGATTGGCGAATGCAGCAGGAAGGGCACTATGGGCACGACGGGCCTGTGTTTGTCTTTTTGGTGGCAGCGGGACACTACTTGTGCTTGCCACCTCACCAGCTTGAACTGCACTTATGGGACTCGCCACGTCACCAAGTGTTACTGCAGTGCTGGTTTGACTACGACCGGGGTGTACTAGGCCGCTGGTGCTTGCCAGTTCACCAAAACGCTACAAAAAAAAGTGACAGTGATCGATCGATACTGCACTTGGGTGGGCTGGACTGGGCTGGGCCGGGCGGAGGGGCAAAACGCAGGTGCTAGCAGGTATCTGGGCTGATCCCGCTAACACTGCGTTTTTGGGAACCCTAAACTGCTGGGGACGCCAGTATAGATCTGATCGGATCAGATATTGATGCGTTCAGATACTATACCACTAAGGGAGGTGTACGGTGCGTGTACGGTGCGTGCATGGGTGTTCGCGGTACTGGTGCTAATCTGACGCTGCCTAGGGCGACGCATATCACCGCCGGGCGATCAGGGGGCTAAACCTTTTTTCGGTAATAAACGGCGGGTGCCCTGACACTATAAAAAATAAACAAACTAACCAGCGTCACCCGTAACGGTTATACGGTGATCAGTGGTAAAAGGGTTAACTAGGGGGCCATCAAGGGGTTAAAACATTTATTAGATAGTATATGGGGGTCCCTGTCGCTATAAAACACTGACGGCGAACCTAAATATTTACGTCCCTAACTAGCGTCACCAGCGACACTAATACAGCGATCAGAAAAATGATCGCTTAGCGACACTGGCGACAGGGGGTGATCAAGGGGTTAAAACTTTATTAGGGGGGGGTAAGGGGGGTACCCTAGACCTACAGGGGGCTAAACTTTTATTTGGTAATAAACGGCGGGTGCCCTGACACTATAAAAAATAAACAAACTAACCAGCGTCACCCGTAACGGTTATACGGTGATCAGTGGTGAAAGGGTTAACTAGGGGGCAATCAAGGGGTTAAAACATTTATTCGGTAGTATATGGGGGTCCCTGTCGCTATAAAACACTGACGGCGAACCTAAATATTTACGTCCCTAACTAGCATCACCAGCGACACTAATACAGCGATCAGAAAAATGATCGCTTAGCGACACTGGTGACGGGGGGTGATCAAGGGGTTAAAACTTTATTAGGGGGGGTAAGGGGGGTACCCTAGACCTACAGGGGGGTAACAGTCACTACCCTAACACTGCTAACTGTCACAAACTGACACTATGCAGTAATCAGGAAAAAAAAAACAAAAAAAAAAAAAACCTGCTTGGTGTCAGTTTGTGACAGGGGGGGGGGTGATTGGGGGGGGGATCGGGGGGCGATCGGGGGTGTAAGGTATGCCTGGCGTGTTCTACTGTGTGTGTGTGAGTGTTGGTGCACTTACATGTAGGGTTGCCACCTGTACGGGATTCACCCGGACAGTCCGGGTTCTGAATCATATGCCCGGTTTTCAGACTGCCTGAAACCTGGACAGACCATTCTGGCAGAGGGGGAGCTTCATTAACATACTTGTCACTGTGGAGTCAGTCACAGCAGCAGTGTCATTGCTTCTCTCTAAATACACACACTGTGCTGGTGTGTGTGTTGGGAATCTGAAGCTGCCCTCTGTCTCCCCCCTCCAGGCTCCTACAGTCTCTGTTATCTCGGATCCCCCCTCTCCAATCACTAGTGCCGTGTTCTGAGAGAAGAGGGGGGCGGAGCTGAGGAGATCACTGGAGCTGCTGTCGGGCTGGCCGCTGCTCACTAGGAGGTGAGCTGATTTATTTATTTTTCTAAGGAAAGTTTCCTAGGGTGCAAAGTTCCAGGAGGATTTCTTTTGCATTGCATTGAAGGGTTAGGATAAGGAGAATCAGAAGAGACAGCAAGTGAGTGTGTGTGGGGGAAGAGTCTGCAGCCCGATCACAGCCGACTCACAGTATCTCCCAAGGCAGCACACTTATCTATAGATACAAACATCCCCCATCCTCTGTCCAGATTATGTTATGTAATTTATGACCATTCACTTAACCCTGTGTGTATGTTGTGAGTCTACACCTCTGATTTCCCAGACTCAGAGCCTGGATAACACAGGGTTATATGAATGGTCATCAATTACCTTCACATCATCTGGACATACAGAGTTCTGGGGGGAGCATCTTATAACAGATTGTTTTCATTGAGTATTATTGTTGTATATTTTAGTAGATGACCACATGAGCTTTTTTTTTATTATAGGCATTACTATCTGACCACTTCTCAGCCCCCAACTCCCCCCAGCTTACATCAGACCACTTCATACAGATCACTCAGAGCTGCTTCCTACCCCCCTGCTGAGGGACATCATTCCATGGTCACCCCACAGACACTGCAAGAAATCCCTCCCCATTCTGCCCCCATCACACCCTCCGCACTCCTCCTTTACATACTGCCCCCATCACACCCTCCGCACTCCTCTCCTTTACATACTGCCCCCATCACACCCTCCGCACTCCTCTCCTTTACATACTGCCCCCATCACACCCTCTGCACTCCTCTCCTGTACATACTGCCCCCATCACACCCTCCACACTCTTCTCCTGTACATACTGCCCCCATCACACCCTCCACACTCTTCTCCTGTACATACTGCCCCCATCACACCCTCCGCACTCCTCTCCTTTACATACTGCCCCCATCACACCCTCTGCACTCCTCTCCTGTACATACTGCCCCCATCACACCCTCCACACTCTTCTCCTGTACATACTGCCCCCATCACACCCTCCACACTCCTCTCCTGTACATACTGCCCCCATCACACCCTCCGCACTCCTCTCCTTTACATACTGCCCCCATCACACCCTCCGCACTCCTCTCCTTTACATACTGCCCCCATCACACCCTCCGCACTCCTCTCCTTTACATACTGCCCCCATCACACCCTCCGCACTCCTCTCCTTTACATACTGCCCCGTCACACCCTCCGCACTCCTCTCCTGTACATACTGCCCCCATCACACACTCCGCACTCCTCTCCTGTAGATACTGCCCCGTCACACCGTCCGCACTCCTCTCCTGTACATACTGCCCCGTCACACCCTCCACACTCCTCTCCTGTACATACTGCCCCGTCACACCCTCTACACTCCTCTCCTGTACATACTGCTCCCATCACACCCTCCGCACTCCTCTCCTGTACATACTGCCCCCATCACACCCTCCGTACTCCTCTCCTGTACATACTGCCCCCATCACACCCTCCGCACTCCTCTCCTGTACATACTGCCCCGTCACACCCTCCGCACTCCTCTCCTGTACATACTGCCCTGTCACACCCTCCACACTCCTCTCCTGTACATACTGCCCCCGTCATACCCTCCAGAAATGTTATTTAATCACAAAACTATATATATAGTGTATACTACATAAAAAAATTGTCGTTCATTGCATTGTACAGAGGTAATGAATTTAATGTGCTACAAAAAAAAAAAATTGCCGTGCCCTGCTAAAGTGTTCGGGTTTGGCTTGATGAAAAGGTGGCAACCCTACTTACATGTCATCTCTCCTCGGCGCTGGAACGGAAACTCCCGAGCCGAGGAGAGATGACATCACATCCTCTGCCTCTGTGTACTATACAGAGGCAGGGGATGTTTGTCATTGGCTGGGAGCGATCGCGAGGGGGGGGCCACGATCGGATGGCCTCCCCCTCGTCTCCCATCGCTTCCAACCAAATGCCGACCGCAGCTGGCACCGGGGGGGGGTCCGATCGGACCCCCCACCCGCGGGAAGGCAATCACGTTTCAGGTACGTGATTTTGCCTGCCCGTGCCGCTCTGCTCACGTATATAGGCGTGAGGCGGTCGGCAAGTGGTTAACACAAATAACAATGGGGATCTAATGACTCTTAGATCCCATAGTAGACTTACAATACACATTTTATCAGACAATAGACAGACAGGTGTTGGAATTTACATCAGTATCTCCTAACAGTATCTGTCCCAGCATTATGAATCAGCCACTATTCCAATATGGCAAATCCTTTGGGGTAAAAAGGTTGCGAAAGGCTGGATTGGACAGTGCAGCCACAAGAAGCAAGCAGGAAAGAATAAGGCGCCTGACTGGCCGCATCTGGTAGTCTGACATTTAGCCCTGCCCCCTGGTGCATGGAAGAGGGGGAAATGTGTTTGGCAGGTAAATGAGAGTGGCGGGGGTTCGGGGAGAAGGGCAGTTAAGTTTGCTGTACCAATGGAAAAAGGGAGACACAAGGGGAGGATGAGTAGGCTGCAGAGAGTGGGACAGCAAGGAACCTAAGATGGAGTGATACAGCAGATACAGCCTGATTCCAGAGAGGAGAGACTCTGTTTTGTGTAGAGCACAATGTGCTTGTACAGAGAGGAGAGGGTCACTGTTGCACCAGAGAGATCCGTAGGACCTGTTTAACCACTTCATTACCCGCCCATAGTCATATGACGTCCACAGATGGGATCTCCCATCCTGGGTGGGCGTCATATGACGTCCTGGGATTCCCGGCCGCCTAGGGGGCACGCGCGCGCCGCCGGGAGCGCGCGCGCGCGCCCGCCGCGTTCCTCGGGACCCGGTGCGTGTGCCCGGCGGCCGCGTTGTCCGCCGGGCACCCGCGATTGCCGGTTAACCGGACCGGCATGTGGATCTGTGTGTGTAAACACACAGATCCACAGCCTGTCAGCTCTGAGGAGACCGATCTGTGTTCCCAGAACGGAGGAACACTGATCGGTCTCCTCCCCTAGTGCGTCCCCTCCCCCTACAGTTAGTAATCACTCCCTAGGAAACATATTAACCCCTCCCCACCCCCTAATGGTTAACCCCTTCACTGCCTGTCACATTTACACAGTAATCAATGCAATTTTATAGCATTGATCGCTGTATAAATGTGAATGGTCCCAAAAATGTGTCAAAAGTGTCCGATGTGTCCGCCATAATGTCGCAGTCACGAAAAAAAATCGTGATCGGCGCTAAAAAAATAAATAAATATATATTTTTTTAAAACGCCATAAATCTATCCCGTATTTTGTAGACGCTATAACTTTTGCGCAAACCAATCAATATACGCTTATTGCGATTTTTTTTACCAAAAATATGTAGAAGAATACGTATCGGCCGAAACTGAGGAAAAAATTAGTTTTTAAAAAAAAAAATTGGGATATTTATTATAGCAAAAAGTAAAAAATATTGTGTTTTTTTCAAAATTGTCGCTCTTCTTTTGTTTATAGCGCAAAAAATAAAAACCGCAGAGGCGATCAAATACCACCAAAAGAAAGCTCTATTTGTGGGGAAAAAAGGACGTCAATTTTTTTTGGGTACAACGTTGCACGACCGCGCAATTGACGTTTAAAGTGCGACAGCGCTGAAAACTAAAAATTGGCCTGGGAAGGAAGGGGGTGAAATTGCCCTGTATTGAACCGGTTAAGGAGCGTGACTACTTGCCAGGGACAGCTTGTTCCACAGACCCTTTCCACTGAGTCAGAGAGGCTGAGGCCTACATCTTATCTGCTCTGTTGTGACAGAGATAGGACTGTCTGTTTCGTCTACCTCAATCGAGCCTACAGGAGTGGGAAAGATTGCTGACTTGAGGACACCTACATACTGTATCAGAGGTCTTTTGGCCACCCTTTTTAATATTGCTGTTGCTGAATCTGTCTATGATGCTCTGGGGAATTGCACCCTGAGCTTGTGGATTACAAACACTTTGGGAGTGAACAGTCTTATGCAAGTGTATGCAACCCCCGTAGGGGCTGCTGATGATTGTGGTCCATCTCCCACCCTGCACAGCCAGGCACATGCATTTCCAGACACACGTCACTCAAAAAACAGATCTTGTACATTGTTTTGTTTTGTTTTATTAGGGGAATAGAACTTGAATGGGGATTGGGTGCATATGGAATGCCCACTTTATTGAAGATCATTTAGGAAATTTAGGGACTGAACTATATACACCTCTGGTATATATAACCTCTTTTCTTCACCTTCAGCACATACACTTGCTTGCAGACTATCACTCCCAGGACCAGCTAGCACTATGGTTGGGGCCTGACACTGACTCAGCCAGGCCCAAAGCAAATGCCCTTTGCAGGCAGGGACCACGGGCCCCTAAGGTGTAGCAAAAATAGTAAGTCCTTAGTGCTAGCTGCCCTCCTGGCTGTTGCTTCTGGAGACTTGCCCGGCAGTGTTCTCCCGCTGTCCTCTCCTTGCTCCCAGTGCCTCCTGTCCAGGACACCTCCATGTGCCTTGAGAGGGTCCTGTCTGCACCCGAGCCCAGGCCCAAGGTCACCCTCCCCCAGACTGGGGAGCTCCCTCAAAGGTCACGACAGCCTAACACTCCATCTCCAGCTTCCACCCCAACACAACTTCTTCCCAGCTGGGCTGCCCTTGAGTATTTGAGGGGGTCTACCCCCTGCCAATCCAAGTTGGGGATTGGTCAGGGCCCTCAGAATACTCCAGGCAGCTCCACCTTACTTCCCCTCATATTCTTCTAGAAGGCACCAGAACATTCAAGAAGTAGGGGGGGAGGTCTCAATGAAGCTGCCTGTGAGTCATCCAGCTCTCCCTGGATTCCTGCCCAACCCAGGACAAAACACAGACAAGTTTGGCTGCCAGCCAAGCCTGCAAAAATGTACCTGCTCTAACCAAAGAAAAAACCTACATCTACATTTCTAACATTAGGCGGTGCTACACAAGTTTAGGGGGGCCCACTGCCAGGAGACTTTAAATCTGCTCCTCCACTGGTCAGTGGTATAGATAGGGACTAAGCACTCTAAAATAAGCCACCTTACTGTTAGCATTCTTTGTTTTTGTGGGGATTTTCATTACTGCTATTGCTACTGTCTAAGATAATCAAGTGTTCTCTTTTATTAAGCTAGCGTGAAAATAGAGGAAACAAAGGTTATGGTTTTTTTTTGTTACTATGCCATTTATTACCTATTACTTTTTTACTTATCACTTTATTTCTGTAATGCTACTGGCATGTTGTTAAGAGTTGGTTTTAGTTCAGGTCACTACTGGGGGGGTGGCGGAAGGGCCGAACATCTCCAAAGCTCTTTAGTGAATTAGTGGTGCACCTTTTTTTTATGTTAGAACACACAAAATGGTGAGTAATGCAGGGACCAACATTGATCATTTGTAACTTCCCTATATATTTACTAGCTAATGCAAGAGAAGATAGCTTGTTGATTGCCGTGGGGTGACTGAATTTTGCACTTTCATTGATTAACCACTTGAGCTCAGGAAGTTTTACCCCCTTCATGATCAGGCCATTTTTTGCTATTTAGCACTGGGCTACTTTAACTGGTAATTGTGTGGTCACACTGTACCCAAACAAAGTTTATATACCTTTTTTTCACACAAATAGAGCTTTCTTTTGGTGGTAATTGATCACCACTGGGTTTATATTTTTTGTGATATAACCAAAAAAAGACCAACAATTTTGAAAAAAAAAAAAACCAATACTTTTAACTTTATGCTAAAAAACATACCCAATAAAAAAATCTAATTTCTTTATATTACTTTATTTATTATATAATTTTGGGCAAAACTTATACTGCTACATATCCGATAAAATAAAAATCCCAATAAGTGTATATTGATTGGTTTGCGGGAAAGTTATAGCATCTACAAACTTTGGTGTATATGGCAGTGTTTAACGATTAATGGCAGTGATTAACGACTTATAATGGGACTGTGACAGAGCAGCGAGCAATCTTACAATAACTGATGCTGGGGGGGAACTAACTGCCAATGACATCACCAGTGACACTAATACAGTGATTAGTGATAATACTGTGACTGTACTTATGACACTGGCTGGGAAGGGGTTAACATCTGGGGTGATCAGGGGGTTAAATGTGTGCCTAACAATGTGTAATGTGCGTTGCTTTTTATTAACGATCTCTGTTTCTTATCCCTGCTTTGCAGAGAAAGGAAACAGAGAGATCACTCCCTCTGTACAGAGCCCAGTGTTGATTGTCAACAGAGAACTCTGGCCTGTCATTGCACACAGTCGTTCAGCAGGTCCCGCCCATCAATCATTTGCTGGGATCTGCTGACAGACTCCCGGGTGTTGGCAGGGTAGCGCACATGCGTGTGCCCTAAATGTGGAAACGGGCCGCCTGTCCGCAGTACATTGCAGGCGGGTGGGTCCGCAAGAGGTTAAAGTATAACTAATTGCAAAACTATTTATTTATTTTTTATTTAGAGTGGAGAGGGATTAGAACACCTGCCAGGTTTTTCATGCTGTCTGTGTTCCCGTTAAGTAGATTCACCCTCTTTAATTATCTTGATCACCAATGTCACCAGGAACGAAAGTGAAGGTAATTCCAACATTTTGAGTTGCCACCAGGACAGGAGTAGAGGGGGAATTATCCAACAAGGGGACAATTGTCTTTAAAAAAGGAAAATCTCTCGCATTAGAAAGAAATCCTCTCACAATCCAGTGACTTTCGCCTTGGCTGAGATGTTTCCTTTAATCTGCTGCAGGCAGGATGAAGCATTTCCTCAGTCTAGTCTCCACCTGTGCTCAGACTACAACATTGTAGCTTTGTAGTAAGTCACAATGTGAGAGGCTGATCTGTAGTAAAAGTAAAATGCAAAACCACACTCCATGAAAGTCCTGTTAGGTTTAATCAAGGTAGCTGACTTCCAAAACAGTCACCGCCCTAATCCACACCCCTTCATGCGTTTCACCCCAACTGGGATGAAATGCATGAGAGCAGCATAGCATAGCTTAGGGAGGGGACTATGAAGACATCAGCTTTTTTTGAATAAACCTAATGTTGTGTACACACGGTCGGACTTTTCAGCTACAAAAGTCCGACAGCCCGTCCGACAGACATTCGACGGACTTTTGGCGGACTTTCAACAGACTTTCTAACGACCGGACTTGCCTACACACGATCACACCAAAATCCGACGGATTCATACGTGATGACGTACATCAGACTAAAATAAGGAAGTTGATAGCCAGTAGCCAATAGCTGCCCTAGCGTCGGTTTTTGTCCGTCGGACCAGCATACAGACGAGCGGATTTCTGGGTCCGGCGGAGTTACGACGTAAAGATTTGAAGCATGTTCCAAATATAAAGTCTGTCAGATTTGCGACTAGAAAAGTCCGCTGAAGGTCCGATGAAGCCCACACACGATCGGATTGTCCGCCGGATTTGGTCCGTCGGTGTCCGCCGGACAAGTCCGGTTGAAAAGTCCGACCGTGTGTACGTGGCATAACACGTGGAGTGTGGTTTTGTAGTTTACTTTTGCTACATTTGCAGATCTGGAAGAGCTTTTTATTAACCGGCATGCAGAGCAGTAGAGGACCCGAGAAGCAAGTTTGGGACTTGGAACGGTGCAGCTTCTTTAAACTTTTACAGGGTCTGATCTGTGTCAGACATCTCTGAACTGTCAGCTAATGCAGATAGAAACAGATAAAGCCATGGTCAGGGGAGTAGTGTGATCTCTGTGAGAGGTATACCAGGTATACCTGGAACTATTACACTTACAGATTGCTTAGCATGCTGATTAACATGTAACAATATTTATGATGCTAGGTCCTCTTTAGGGACCCCTTGTATCAACGGTCCAGGCTGGTGGTGGGGGTGTAATGGTGTGGGGGTTATTTTCTTGGCACACTTTGGGGGCCCTAAGTACCAATTGAGCATCATTTAAACGCCATGGCCTACCTGAGTATTATTCCTGACCATGTCCATCCCTTTATGACTACAGTGTACCCATCTTCTGATGGCTTCTTCCAGCAGGATAATGCACCATGTCACAAAGCTCCAATCATCTCACCACTGGTTTATTGAACATGACAATGAGGTCACTGTACTCCAATGGCCTCCACACTCACCAGATCTCCATCCAATAGACCACCTTTGGGATGTGGTGTGCAGCCGACAAATCTGCAGCAACTGCGTGATGCTATCATGTCACTAAGGACCAAAATCTCTGAGGTGGTGTTTCCAACACCTTGTTGAATCTATGCCACCAAGAATCAAGGGGGGCAAATGGGGGTCCCAACCCTGTACTAGCAAGGAGTACCTAATAAAGTGGCCAGTGAGTGTAGATTCTGCGCAGCCTGGGAGCTAAACATGGTCATTAAGGAATATATAAAATAGAAGACTGGCCACAGTGATGAACTGTACAGTAGGGTACCATATGATGCAAGGCAGTGAGCTTTGTAAATTGGTCTGCCGCCAGCGGTATATGCTCATGCATGCCGTCAGCCTGCACCATTCCTGCCACCTGTCAGAGCGGAACAAAAACAAGGGAAATGTACTCTGCTAATTATCTCAAATTCCCTATTAAGGAAGTGCCTTGGGAAAATGACAGCACTCAGAGGCCCTAATTATATAAAGCTTTTGTAAACAGTTTATTCATATCTGGCACGGCTTCAAATACAGCGATTTTGAAAACTGAAACACAGATGTGCAGAAAAAGAGCTGTAGACCTGCAACCCGTGAGCTTCAAAAAAAAAAAAAAAAGGTGCGATAAAGCACTTTTTGGGCTAGATTAAAAAAATGTAAAAGGCAAACTGAAAATGATACAATGAAATGCGGATATTATCTACCCATATGCTTTGCTTTTAAGTCAGGCAAAAAAAAAAAATTTTGTTTACATTGCTGCCAAATCGTTGGTTACATGGCTGCTATACATGCAGGTTCCCAGGAGCAAAGTGGCCTCCATTAATTCTCAAATGGAAGAAGTTTGGCACAAGCAGGTCTCTTCCAAGAACTGGTCACCCGGCCAAGCTGGGAAAAAGGCCTTAATAAGAGAGGCGACCAAGAACCCGATGGTCACTCTGGCTGAGCTCCAGAGATCCTGTGTGGAGATGGGACAAAAGTTCCAGAAGGACAACCATCCCTCCACTGAGCTGGGCTTTATGGCAGAGTGGCTAGACAGAAGCCAGTGCAAAACACAGAAAAGCCCGATTGGAGTTTGCAAAAAAGCACCTAAAGGACTCTCAGACTGTGAGGGACAAGATTCTCTGAGAGATTGAACTGTTGGGCCTCAATATTAAATGTTATTTCCAGGGGGAAACCAGGCACCAATCATTACCTGCCCAATAGGGCGGCACAGTGGTGCAGTGGTTAGCACTCTCGCCTAGCAGTAAAAAAGGGTCGCTGGTTCGAATCCCAACCACGACACTACCTGCCTGGAGTTTGCATGTTCTCCCTGTGCCTGCGTGGGTTTCCTCCGGGTACTCCGGTTTCCTCCCACACTCCAAAGACATGCTGGTAGGTTAATTGGCTTCTGTCCAAAATTGGCCCTAGTATATGAATGGGGACCTTGGATTGAGGATAGGGACTGATGTGTGTGATGTACAGGGTTAGGGACAAGGGTCAGGGTTGTAGACACACACTCACTCAGGTTGAACTGGATGGACTGGTGTCTTTATTCAACCTTACTAACTATGTAAACTACTATGTAATACCATCCCAACAGTGAAGCATGGTGGTGGCAGCAGCAGCATCATGCTGTAGGGCAGTGATGGTGAACCTTGGCACCCCAGATGTTTTGGAACTACATTTCCCATGATGCTCATGCACTCTGCAGTGTAGTTGAGCATCACGGGAAATGTAGTTCCAAAACATCTGGGGTGCCAAGGTTCACCATCACTGCTGTAGGGGCATTTTTCAGCAGCAGAGACTGTGAGACTGGTCAGTGTTGAGGGAAAGCTGAATGGAGCAAAGCTCAGAGATATCCTTAATTAAAACCTGTTCCACAGCTCTCAGGACCTCACACTGGGCCGAAGTTCATCTTCCAACCTGACAACAATCCTAAGTACACAGCCAAGACAACACAGGAATGGCTTAGGGACATGAATGTCCTGGAGTGGCCTAGCCAGAGCCCTGACTTGAACCCTATTAAACACCTCTGGAGAGACCTGAAAATGACTGTCCACTGACAGTCCCCATCCAACCAGACTGAGCTTGAGAGGATTTACAAAGGTGAATGGCGGAAAATCCCCCAATCCAGGTGTGCAAAACTTTTCGCGTCATACCCCAAAAAACTTGAGGCTGTAATTGCTGTCAAAGGTGCTTTAACAAAGTACTGAGTAAATGGTCTGAATATTTAAGTACAGAAAGCAATACAGTGAAACCTTGGTTTACAATTAACGCGGTTTACAAGCGTTTTGAAAGATGAGCAACTTTTTTTTTTAAAAATTGCCTTGATCTGCGAGCGCTGTCTTGATATTTATGTAAAAAAAAAAGAATTACACTCACAATGTGAAGGAGTCTGCTGCTCATCCATGTAAAGCCGCTGTGTATATGTACAGTGAAGCCGCTGGTGTAGAGCATACAGTACAGCTTTGTACGTGGCCAGAGATTTGCAGGCGATGGTGGTTTCCAGCGCTTCCTGGATACACTCCCAGTAGGAGCGGGCGTACCCGGAAGTGATGTCAACAATTCCCGAGTTCTCTAGGAAGCACTGTGAGCAGAAGCTGTGGCCCACATACAGCGTTGTACTGTACACCAGCAGCTTTACTGAATATACAGTACTGTATACAGAGCAGCTTTAACCGGTTCCCGACCGGCTCCTGTACTTATACGTTGGCAGAATGGCACGGCTGCGCAAAGTAACGTACCCGTACGTTACTTTGAATTTGCCGCCTGCCGCGATCTCCGTGAGTTGGGTCGCGGGTCCCGCGGACTCGATCGCCGCGGGCACACCCGCGATCGCCTCACGGAGAGGATGAACGGGGAGATGCCGTTGTAAACAGCATCTCCCCGTTCTGCCTAGTGACAAGTGTCACTCGATCTCTGCTCCCTGTCATCGGAGCAGAGATCAGTGACGTCACGTACCAGCCCATCCCCCTACAGTTAGAAATCACTCCCCTAGGACATACTTAACCCCTCCCCGCCCCCTAGTGGTTGACCCCTTCACTGCCAGTGTAATTTATACAGGAATCAATGCATTTTTATAGCACTGATTGCTGTATAAATGACAATGGTCCCAAAAATGTGTAAAAAATGTCCGACATGTCCGCCATAACGTCGCAGTCACAATAAAAAACGCTGATCGCCGCCATTACTAGTAAAAAAAAAAATTATTAATAAAAATGCCATAAAACTATCCCCTATTTTGTAAATGCTATAACTTTTGCGCAAACAAATCAATAAACGCTTATTGCGATTTTTTTTTTACCAAAAATATGTAGAATATGTATTGGCCTAAACTGAGGAAAAAAAATGTTTTTTTTATATATTTTTTGGGGATAATTATTATAGCAAAATGTAAAAAATAATGCGTTTTTTTCAAAATTGTCACTCTTATTTTGTTAATGGCACAAAAAATAAAAATCGCAGAGATGATCAAATACCACCAAAAGAAAGCTCTATTTGTGGGAAAAAAAGGACGTCAATTTTGTTTCGGAGCCACGTCGCACGACCGCACAATTGTCAATTAAAGCAACGCAGTGCCGAATCGCAAAAAACGATCTGGTCAGGAAGGGGGTAAATTCTTCCGGGGCTGAAGTGGTTAAATAGATGAGCACCAACCTCTGGCCACATACAGAGCTGTGTACACCAGCGGCTTTACTCTACATACAGTCTACACAGCGGCTTTAAATAGGTGAGCACCAGACTCCTTAACATTGTCACTGTGCACATTCTTTTTTTTATCTTAAAACTTTTGCAACACAGAGGTACAGTACAGTATTCCTACTACTGTACAGTACTGTATTTTGAAGTGCAGTTTTATTTGTTTTATGTTTACAGTACACTTTATACTGTATTTTTTTTTTTTTTGCCGTAATCATTTTTATATAAATAAATGGTTCTGGAACGAATCATCGGAAATTTCCATGATTTCCTATGGGGAAATTTGCTTTGATATAAGAGTGCTTTGGATTACAAGCATGCTTCTGGAATGAATTATGCTCGCAAACCAAGGTTTCACTGTACTGATATTTCAGTTTTTTTCTTTTTAATAAATTCAGACATTTTTAAAATCCTGGTTTCACTTGGTCATTGTGGAGTACAGAGTGTAGATTCATGAGGGAAAAAAAATGAGGACATCCTGTGGCGAAAAGGAATTACTACAGGGGCCAGCGCTAGAAATGAGGTGAGTATAGCAGGCAAAGCTGAATTTTTAAATATACTGGGGGGGGGGGGGGGGGGCTTGGATGTGGGCTTTAATGAAGTCTTGTATTTAAAGCATAAGTTCACCTTCGGGAACATTTTACATTTTCCACCCGTTTTGAGGGTGGAACATGTAACACGTTCTGGATCCTGCAGCCAATCCCCGCATTCCCTGTGACAGCAGCCCAGGGATCTTCTCCTACTGCCACTGTTTGAAAAGAGTGTGGCCATGCGGGACACATATCCATGTGACTCAATGAAGTACAAGTACCAACAGCCTTTGCAGCTGTCAGCTTGTAGTTCTCAATGAACCACCAGGGCATTGTTGATCGCTCGAGTAGTTCATTGAGCCTTCCTGTCTGTGTAACTGCCTGCTCATCTGATGTATGGGCAATCTGTAGGAGTCCAGCATGGCACCCACAATCTGCTGATCGCCATTGCAAGACTTTCCAGGCTCCGACAAAAAAATTAGTAAGTGCTGCAAAAAAATGTGCATTTATTTTTTTTTCTTTAAAAAGTGAACTTATCCAAACAAGTAGTAAGTGGACAAATCCTAATATTTTTCCTATATTTACCATTCATATATTTAAGGAAATGAAGACACACACACAACATGAACTAATTTTCAATTTTATAGAATCCGTGATCTTTTTATGTTTAAGTGATAAAAAAATTACATATTCATATTCCTGAGATATAATTCAAATGAACAAATAAACATTCCTAAAAACACACACCAAATAAAATACAGCAAAGGTTTAACACAGCGATCTGTAGTTACTAATACAACATCCATATCTGCCTTGCTGCACCTTTTAAAAGTGAAGGCCTTAGGCCCCATCCATGCATTGGGGTTGATTTACTAAAAACAGAGACTGTGCACTTTGCAAGGTGCAGTGGCCCTCTGCAGGGGCTGTTGCTCCAGAGCTTAATAAACGAGCAAAAGCTCTGCTGACTTCTATCATCCAATCATGAGCAAGCAAAATTGCTGTTTTTTTTTTAAATTTTCCTTGCATATGATTGGATATTCTTTGCAAACAGAACCTTTACCTCTTTTTTTTTCCAAAAAAGTTTTTATTGAGCATATAAAAAGGTTACATCACAAACATCAGGTATTATATTGGCAGCAATAGCAGTACATACAGAATGCTTTATGTCTACTGTAATGTCTTCATCATTGCTGGTGTCATCTCTTCTGGAATCTCTTACCAATCATCCAACACTATTTTTGCTCTTTTTTTTATTTTAAAACCGATGTCATAACAGTAGACATAAACCATAAGAGCCCTTGCACACTGGGGCGGTTTGCAGGCGCTATTGTGCTAATAATAGCGCCTGCAAACCGCCCAGAAAGTGCCGCTCCTTGCATTCCAGTGTGAAAGCCCCGAGGGCTTGCACACTGGAGCGATGCGCTAGCAGGACGGTAAAAAAAGTCCTGCTAGCCGCATCTTCGGAGCGGTGAAGGAGCGGTGTGTATACCGCTCCTTTACCGCTCCTGCCCATTGAAATCAATGGGACGGCGCGGCTATACCGCCGGCAATGCGCCTCTGCAGAGGCGCTTTGCGGTGGTATTTAACCCCTTCTCGGCCGCTAGCGGGGGGTAAAACCGCCCCGCTAGCGGCCGAATACCGACGGTAAAACGCCGCTAATAATAGCGGCGTTTTACCGCCGACGCCGCCCCCCGCCCCAGTGTGCAAGGGCTTTAAGGACAAAACTTCAGATATTGAGACAAGTGCAGTCCCCCCCCCCCCCTTTCCATATTTCCATTATTTATTTCAGGTACTTATATAGCGCCGTCAATTTACGCAGCGCTTTACATATATATATTATACATTCACATCAGTCCCTATACCCTCAAGGAGCTTACAACCTAAGGTCCCTAACTCACATTCATACCTATACTAGGGCCAATTTAGACAGGATCCAATTAACCTACCAGCATGTCTTTGGAGTGTGGGAGGAAACCCACGCAGACACAGGGAGAACATGCAAACTCCAGGCAGGTAGTGTCGTGGTCGGGATTCGAACCAGCGACCCTTCTTACTGCTAGGCGAGAGTGCTACCCACTGCGCCACTGTTCCATTATATTATATCCATCCTCTCGTCCTCCGTAGTAATCCCCCCCGATGATTCCTTCACTTATCTACCTCCGCTGCTTTGTTCCTCATCCTCCTCTAGGGTATTTTTTGAGTCAGTCCACCCTAAACCATACCTTTCTGAACTTCTTGGGGACCCCCCTTGCCTTATATGTCATGCGATATATAAGCACATCAGCGTTTACTATCTTCACCCACATTTCCAGAGTTACCGTATATACTCGAGTATAAGCCAACCCGAAAATAAGCCGAGGCACCTTATTTTACCAAAAAAAACTGGGAAAACTTATTGACTCGAGTATAAGCCTAGGGTGAGAAATGCACAGATACTGTAAGTGGAAAAGATGTCAACAATGTCTATTTGTAGCCTCACTGTGCCCATTTGCAGCCATTGTTCCCCTGAACTTCAAACTCGGTAGTTAAGGGTTTCTAGATGCCCCCTAGCTGCATCCAAAATTTGGGGTCTCTGGACCAAAAGGGTCCCAAAATGACATTGCTGCAGATGGACACAGTTGACAAAATTTGCCCTGTATCTTGGGGCCACCTGGTGCTAGGAATCCCAAATTTGGTATGCAAACCCAGTGGAACTAACACTACAACATATCCAAAGCTGGGGTTCCTAACACCAAGTGGCCCCGAGATACGGGGCCCCAAATTTGGTTTGGAAAATGTCAAGCACTTTTCTGCAGCAGAGAAGGACATTTTCTAAACCGACTTAAGGTCCCGTATTTCGGGGCCACTTGGTGCTAAGAACCCTTGGTTCTTGGATATGTTGTAGTGGTAGTTCCCCTGGGTTTGCACACCAAATTTTGGGTTGCTAGCACCAAGTGGCCCCGAGATACGGGGCCCCAAAGTCAGTTCGGAAAATGTCATTCTCTGCTGCAGAAAAGTGCTTGACTCGAATATAAGCCGAGGGGGGCATTTTCAGCACAAAAAATGTGCTGAAAAACTTGGCTTATACTCGAGTATATACGGTAGTTGTTCTTCATAAATCCATCTCCGGGCGATCAATTTCCGCACTCCGAAGTACAGAAGTCTGAGAAACAATTTAGTATGCACATTTACTTCCTCCTGGTCAAAGACTCCCAGGAGGCACCGTAAGGGGGAACATATGTTCGGGAGGGCAAAATGATCGGAGATGAACTCAGTCACCCTGGACCACAGGGGCCGTATCCTAGGGCAATCCCATACCATATGTATAAACGTTCCCTCCGCTCCCTTGCACTTGTGGCACTCTGCAGAATCTCTCCAGTGCATTCGAAATAGTCTGGTCGGTGTGTAATATACCTGATGTAGATATCTACCTTTACCTCATTTACTAAGCTCTGGAGCAACTGCACTTTGCAAAGTACACAGTCTATTTGCTTTTAGTAAATCAACCCCAATGTGTGCAATGCGTTGCTGTACATTATGGTGTGTTATGTTAAGGCAGGCAAAAATGGAGATGCACCATTTTTCATGTAGAACACCACAACACACAAATGGGTCACATCTGTATGATACAGTTTACTACAATGCAAATGCATTTGTGCTGCACTGCCAAGGTGTGTTGGGGTGCCATTCCAAATTGATGCCATCATAAAACACCAACCTGTGTGTAATGTGTTGTTAAAACAGGATAGTGTTGACGGGCCCTTAGAAGATTCTCCTAATTTCATACTAATGGAAGGTGGCTGTTCAGTAATTTGCAGCTCATTGTAAGGCCAAGGATTGAGTGTGAGGTGGTACATTGTGGTTTTTATGAGTACCTATGGCAGCAGTTCTCCAACAAAAAAAAAAAACTGTTTATCAGAAGGATGATCATTTCCAGCAAGTACTCAGACTTAATGGTGCCCTGGAATTTAATAAGCTGAGAACAGCAAACCACTGAACAGCTACAAGAGTGATTGCAATAAAACTTGCATGATAAATTAATATTTTACCATTAGTGGGGGAAGATGGTAGTTGCGCTGTGATGAAGGGGGGGGGCCCTACAAAACTGACTAAAATGACAAAGTGAACTGAAAGCGAGAGGGCAAGTGCATAAAAAGATCATATATACTAAAGAAGATGGTAAGGATGCAGTGCAGTGCCCAGTGGCTACTCAACGTAATAGATATTTTACGGGCAGACAAAGCCTGATGAATGAAAAGTGTATGTGAAACAGTGAATGCTTAAATAAAGTAAAGCAAAAAATACATGTGCAAACAAATATAGAGTAATGACACAATGCAAACTGATATAATGCAAAAAATATATAAGATGAGTCAAAATTGCATGTGGCCTAGTACCCCATAAACAAAAAAACGTGCCAAATCCTGGTGGACTACAAGTGACAAATCCCAATGAGAAAACAGTTCTGACATCCAGTCCAACACATAAACTCGTGATCAAAAACAGTTCCAATTGTGAAGGGAAGGGAGATCTTCAGTGAGGACACCTCTGTGTTTGCACGCCGCTTACCTTACAGCTGTAAGGTATACATATGCATTGTGTCATTACTCTATTTTTGTTTGCACATGTATTTTTTGCTTTACTTTATTTAAGCATTCACTGTTTCACATACACTTTTCATTCATCAGGCTTTGTCTGCCCGTAACATATCTATTACGTTGATTAGCCACTTTGCACTGCACTGCATTAGCCACTGTGCACTGCACTGCATCCTTACCATCTTCTTTAGTATATATGATCTTTTTATGCACTTGCCATCTCGCTTTCAGTTCACTTTGTCATTTTAGTCAGTTTTGTAGGCCCCCCCCCCCCCCCCCCCTTCATCACAGTGCAACTACCTTCTTCCCCCACTTTTGTTTCATTTGTCCTGCTTTGGATCAGTACTTAGGTGTTGCAGCAGTGTTCTTTAGTGTAGGCCCTCCCCGACAGCGCAGGAGTTTCCATTTTTCACATAATATTTTACCATTGCAACTGGGCTTGTGTCCATTTGATATATCCAACATACTTAATAATCAGAACAGGTTAAATCAAGATCATAAAGTAAGTTTGGTACTAATATTATAAGCAATGAACACTGAAAACACCTGTTTAAATAGACTCAATGGGGTTGATTTATAAAAGTCAAATAGACTGCACTCTGCAAGGGCAGTTGCTACAGAGCTTAGTAAACAAAGCTTCACTTTGCAAAGAATACCCAATCGCATGCAAGGAAAATTTAAAAAAAAAATGCATTTTTGCTTGCACATGATTGGATGATGATGGAAGTCAGCAGAGCTTTTGCTCATTTAATAAGCTCGGGAGCAACTGCTCTTACAGAGTACACAGTCTATCAGTCTATTTGCCTTTATTAAATCAACCCCAATCAATCTTACAAGAATGTATTTATGTGACCTAGTACAAAAAAAAAACCTCAGGAACTGCATCATCTATTAATAATTTTTATTCATATTATTATTATTATTAATTCATATAATAGTTGTATATGACTATATTAATAACCAAGGCAACAAACCCCTGCCAATAGATTGGACCAGCCATTCTCAACCAGGGTGCCGTGGAACTCTGGGGTTCCTATAGAGGTTGTTAGTGGTTCCTTGAACTGTGGCTGATTGACCTCACACCTTAATATTGCTGTTGCTGAATCTGTCTATGATGCTCTGGGGAATTGCACCCTGAGCTTGTGGATTACAAACACTTTGGGAGTGAACAGTCTTATGCAAGTGTATGCAACCCCCGTAGGGGCTGCTGATGATTGTGGTCCATCTCCCACCCTGCACAGCCAGGCACATGCATTTCCAGACACACGTCACTCAAAAAACAGATCTTGTACATTGTTTTGTTTTGTTTTATTAGGGGAATAGAACTTGAATGGGGATTGGGTGCATATGGAATGCCCACTTTATTGAAGATCATTTAGGAAATTTAGGGACTGAACTATATACACCTCTGGTATATATAACCTCTTTTCTTCACCTTCAGCACATACACTTGCTTGCAGACTATCACTCCCAGGACCAGCTAGCACTATGGTTGGGGCCTGACACTGACTCAGCCAGGCCCAAAGCAAATGCCCTTTGCAGGCAGGGACCACGGGCCCCTAAGGTGTAGCAAAAATAGTAAGTCCTTAGTGCTAGCTGCCCTCCTGGCTGTTGCTTCTGGAGACTTGCCCGGCAGTGTTCTCCCGCTGTCCTCTCCTTGCTCCCAGTGCCTCCTGTCCAGGACACCTCCATGTGCCTTGAGAGGGTCCTGTCTGCACCCGAGCCCAGGCCCAAGGTCACCCTCCCCCAGACTGGGGAGCTCCCTCAAAGGTCACGACAGCCTAACACTCCATCTCCAGCTTCCACCCCAACACAACTTCTTCCCAGCTGGGCTGCCCTTGAGTATTTGAGGGGGTCTACCCCCTGCCAATCCAAGTTGGGGATTGGTCAGGGCCCTCAGAATACTCCAGGCAGCTCCACCTTACTTCCCCTCATATTCTTCTAGAAGGCACCAGAACATTCAAGAAGTAGGGGGGGAGGTCTCAATGAAGCTGCCTGTGAGTCATCCAGCTCTCCCTGGATTCCTGCCCAACCCAGGACAAAACACAGACAAGTTTGGCTGCCAGCCAAGCCTGCAAAAATGTACCTGCTCTAACCAAAGAAAAAACCTACATCTACATTTCTAACATTAGGCGGTGCTACACAAGTTTAGGGGGGCCCACTGCCAGGAGACTTTAAATCTGCTCCTCCACTGGTCAGTGGTATAGATAGGGACTAAGCACTCTAAAATAAGCCACCTTACTGTTAGCATTCTTTGTTTTTGTGGGGATTTTCATTACTGCTATTGCTACTGTCTAAGATAATCAAGTGTTCTCTTTTATTAAGCTAGCGTGAAAATAGAGGAAACAAAGGTTATGGTTTTTTTTTGTTACTATGCCATTTATTACCTATTACTTTTTTACTTATCACTTTATTTCTGTAATGCTACTGGCATGTTGTTAAGAGTTGATTTTAGTTCAGGTCACTACTGGGGGGGTGGCGGAAGGGCCGAACATCTCCAAAGCTCTTTAGTGAATTAGTGGTGCACCTTTTTTTTATGTTAGAACACACAAAATGGTGAGTAATGCAGGGACCAACATTGATCATTTGTAACTTCCCTATATATTTACTAGCTAATGCAAGAGAAGATAGCTTGTTGATTGCCGTGGGGTGACTGAATTTTGCACTTTCATTGATTAACCACTTGAGCTCAGGAAGTTTTACCCCCTTCATGATCAGGCCATTTTTTGCTATTTAGCACTGGGCTACTTTAACTGGTAATTGTGTGGTCACACTGTACCCAAACAAAGTTTATATACCTTTTTTTCACACAAATAGAGCTTTCTTTTGGTGGTAATTGATCACCACTGGGTTTATATTTTTTGTGATATAACCAAAAAAAGACCAACAATTTTGAAAAAAAAAAAAAACAATACTTTTAACTTTATGCTAAAAAACATACCCAATAAAAAAATCTAATTTCTTTATATTACTTTATTTATTATATAATTTTGGGCAAAACTTATACTGCTACATATCCGATAAAATAAAAATCCCAATAAGTGTATATTGATTGGTTTGCGGGAAAGTTATAGCATCTACAAACTTTGGTGTATATGGCAGTGTTTAACGATTAATGGCAGTGATTAACGACTTATAATGGGACTGTGACAGAGCAGCGAGCAATCTGACAATAACTGATGCTGGGGGGGAACTAACTGCCAATGACATCACCAGTGACACTAATACAGTGATTAGTGATAATACTGTGACTGTACTTATGACACTGGCTGGGAAGGGGTTAACATCTGGGGTGATCAGGGGGTTAAATGTGTGCCTAACAATGTGTAATGTGCGTTGCTTTTTATTAATGATCTCTGTTTCTTATCCCTGCTTTGCAGAGAAAGGAAACAGAGAGATCACTCCCTCTGTACAGAGCCCAGTGTTGATTGTCAACAGAGAACTCTGGCCTGTCATTGCACACAGTCGTTCAGCAGGTCCCGCCCATCAATCATTTGCTGGGATCTGCTGACAGACTCCCGGGTGTTGGCAGGGTAGCGCACATGCGTGTGCCCTAAATGTGGAAACGGGCCGCCTGTCCGCAGTACATTGCAGGCGGGTGGGTCCGCAAGAGGTTAAAGTATAACTAATTGCAAAACTATTTATTTATTTTTTATTTAGAGTGGAGAGGGATTAGAACACCTGCCAGGTTTTTCATGCTGTCTGTGTTCCCGTTAAGTAGATTCACCCTCTTTAATTATCTTGATCACCAATGTCACCAGGAACGAAAGTGAAGGTAATTCCAACATTTTGAGTTGCCACCAGGACAGGAGTAGAGGGGGAATTATCCAACAAGGGGACAATTGTCTTTAAAAAAGGAAAATCTCTCGCATTAGAAAGAAATCCTCTCACAATCCAGTGACTTTCGCCTTGGCTGAGATGTTTCCTTTAATCTGCTGCAGGCAGGATGAAGCATTTCCTCAGTCTAGTCTCCACCTGTGCTCAGACTACAACATTGTAGCTTTGTAGTAAGTCACAATGTGAGAGGCTGATCTGTAGTAAAAGTAAAATGCAAAACCACACTCCATGAAAGTCCTGTTAGGTTTAATCAAGGTAGCTGACTTCCAAAACAGTCACCGCCCTAATCCACACCCCTTCATGCGTTTCACCCCAACTGGGATGAAATGCATGAGAGCAGCATAGCATAGCTTAGGGAGGGGACTATGAAGACATCAGCTTTTTTTGAATAAACCTAATGTTGTGTACACACGGTCGGACTTTTCAGCTACAAAAGTCCGACAGCCCGTCCGACAGACATTCGACGGACTTTTGGCGGACTTTCAACAGACTTTCTAACGACCGGACTTGCCTACACACGATCACACCAAAATCCGACGGATTCATACGTGATGACGTACATCAGACTAAAATAAGGAAGTTGATAGCCAGTAGCCAATAGCTGCCCTAGCGTCGGTTTTTGTCCGTCGGACCAGCATACAGACGAGCGGATTTCTGGGTCCGGCGGAGTTACGACGTAAAGATTTGAAGTCTGTCAGATTTGCGACTAGAAAAGTCCGCTGAAGGTCCGATGAAGCCCACACACGATCGGATTGTCCGCCGGATTTGGTCCGTCGGCGTCCGCCGGACAAGTCCGGTTGAAAAGTCCGACCGTGTGTACGTGGCATAACACGTGGAGTGTGGTTTTGTAGTTTACTTTTGCTACATTTGCAGATCTGGAAGAGCTTTTTATTAACCGGCATGCAGAGCAGTAGAGGACCCGAGAAGCAAGTTTGGGACTTGGAACGGTGCAGCTTCTTTAAACTTTTACAGGGTCTGATCTGTGTCAGACATCTCTGAACTGTCAGCTAATGCAGATAGAAACAGATAAAGCCATGGTCAGGGGAGTAGTGTGATCTCTGTGAGAGGTATACCAGGTATACCTGGAACTATTACACTTACAGATTGCTTAGCATGCTGATTAACATGTAACAATATTTATGATGCTAGGTCCTCTTTAGGGACCCCTTGTATCAACGGTCCAGGCTGGTGGTGGGGGTGTAATGGTGTGGGGGTTATTTTCTTGGCACACTTTGGGGGCCCTAAGTACCAATTGAGCATCATTTAAACGCCATGGCCTACCTGAGTATTATTCCTGACCATGTCCATCCCTTTATGACTACAGTGTACCCATCTTCTGATGGCTTCTTCCAGCAGGATAATGCACCATGTCACAAAGCTCCAATCATCTCACCACTGGTTTATTGAACATGACAATGAGGTCACTGTACTCCAATGGCCTCCACACTCACCAGATCTCCATCCAATAGACCACCTTTGGGATGTGGTGTGCAGCCGACAAATCTGCAGCAACTGCGTGATGCTATCATGTCACTAAGGACCAAAATCTCTGAGGTGGTGTTTCCAACACCTTGTTGAATCTATGCCACCAAGAATCAAGGGGGGCAAATGGGGGTCCCAACCCTGTACTAGCAAGGAGTACCTAATAAAGTGGCCAGTGAGTGTAGATTCTGCGCAGCCTGGGAGCTAAACATGGTCATTAAGGAATATATAAAATAGAAGACTGGCCACAGTGATGAACTGTACAGTAGGGTACCATATGATGCAAGGCAGTGAGCTTTGTAAATTGGTCTGCCGCCAGCGGTATATGCTCATGCATGCCGTCAGCCTGCACCATTCCTGCCACCTGTCAGAGCGGAACAAAAACAAGGGAAATGTACTCTGCTAATTATCTCAAATTCCCTATTAAGGAAGTGCCTTGGGAAAATGACAGCACTCAGAGGCCCTAATTATATAAAGCTTTTGTAAACAGTTTATTCATATCTGGCACGGCTTCAAATACAGCGATTTTGAAAACTGAAACACAGATGTGCAGAAAAAGAGCTGTAGACCTGCAACCCGTGAGCTTCAAAAAAAAAAAAAAAAGGTGCGATAAAGCACTTTTTGGGCTAGATTAAAAAAATGTAAAAGGCAAACTGAAAATGATACAATGAAATGCGGATATTATCTACCCATATGCTTTGCTTTTAAGTCAGGCAAAAAAAAAAAATTTTGTTTACATTGCTGCCAAATCGTTGGTTACATGGCTGCTATACATGCAGGTTCCCAGGAGCAAAGTGGCCTCCATTAATTCTCAAATGGAAGAAGTTTGGCACAAGCAGGTCTCTTCCAAGAACTGGTCACCCGGCCAAGCTGGGAAAAAGGCCTTAATAAGAGAGGCGACCAAGAACCCGATGGTCACTCTGGCTGAGCTCCAGAGATCCTGTGTGGAGATGGGACAAAAGTTCCAGAAGGACAACCATCCCTCCACTGAGCTGGGCTTTATGGCAGAGTGGCTAGACAGAAGCCAGTGCAAAACACAGAAAAGCCCGATTGGAGTTTGCAAAAAAGCACCTAAAGGACTCTCAGACTGTGAGGGACAAGATTCTCTGAGAGATTGAACTGTTGGGCCTCAATATTAAATGTTATTTCCAGGGGGAAACCAGGCACCAATCATTACCTGCCCAATAGGGCGGCACAGTGGTGCAGTGGTTAGCACTCTCGCCTAGCAGTAAAAAAGGGTCGCTGGTTTGAATCCCAACCACGACACTACCTGCCTGGAGTTTGCATGTTCTCCCTGTGCCTGCGTGGGTTTCCTCCAGGTACTCCGGTTTCCTCCCACACTCCAAAGACATGCTGGTAGGTTAATTGGCTTCTGTCCAAAATTGGCCCTAGTATATGAATGGGGACCTTGGATTGAGGATAGGGACTGATGTGAGTGTGTGATGTACAGGGTTAGGGACAAGGGTCAGGGTTGTAGACACACACTCACTCAGGTTGAACTGGATGGACTGGTGTCTTTATTCAACCTTACTAACTATGTAAACTACTATGTAATACCATCCCAACAGTGAAGCATGGTGGTGGCAGCAGCAGCAGCATCATGCTGTAGGGCAGTGATGGTGAACCTTGGCACCCCAGATGTTTTGGAACTACATTTCCCATGATGCTCATGCACTCTGCAGTCTAGTTGAGCATCACGGGAAATGTAGTTCCAAAACATCTGGGGTGCCAAGGTTCACCATCACTGCTGTAGGGGCATTTTTCAGCAGCAGAGACTGTGAGACTGGTCAGTGTTGAGGGAAAGCTGAATGGAGCAAAGCTCAGAGATATCCTTAATTAAAACCTGTTCCACAGCTCTCAGGACCTCACACTGGGCCGAAGTTCATCTTCCAACCTGACAACAATCCTAAGTACACAGCCAAGACAACACAGGAATGGCTTAGGGACATGAATGTCCTGGAGTGGCCTAGCCAGAGCCCTGACTTGAACCCTATTAAACACCTCTGGAGAGACCTGAAAATGACTGTCTACTGACAGTCCCCATCCAACCAGACTGAGCTTGAGAGGATTTACAAAGGTGAATGGCGGAAAATCCCCCAATCCAGGTGTGCAAAACTTTTCGCGTCATACCCCAAAAAAACTTGAGGCTGTAATTGCTGTCAAAGGTGCTTTAACAAAGTACTGAGTAAATGGTCTGAATATTTAAGTACAGAAAGCAATACAGTGAAACCTTGGTTTACAATTAACGCGGTTTACAAGCGTTTTGAAAGATGAGCAACTTTTTTTTTAAAAATTGCCTTGATCTGCGAGCGCTGTCTTGATATTTATGTAAAAAAAAAAGAATTACACTCACAATGTGAAGGAGTCTGCTGCTCATCCATGTAAAGCCGCTGTGTATATGTACAGTGAAGCCGCTGGTGTAGAGCATACAGTACAGCTTTGTACGTGGCCAGAGATTTGCAGGCGATGGTGGTTTCCAGCGCTTCCTGGATACACTCCCAGTAGGAGCGGGCGTACCCGGAAGTGATGTCAACAATTCCCGAGTTCTCTAGGAAGCACTGTGAGCAGAAGCTGTGGCCCACATACAGCGTTGTACTGTACACCAGCAGCTTTACTGAATATACAGTACTGTATACAGAGCAGCTTTAACCGGTTCCCGACCGGCTCCTGTACTTATACGTTGGCAGAATGGCACGGCTGCGCAAAGTAACGTACCCGTACGTTACTTTGAATTTGCCGCCTGCCGCGATCTCCGTGAGTTGGGTCGCGGGTCCCGCGGACTCGATCGCCGCGGGCACACCCGCGATCGCCTCACGGAGAGGATGAACGGGGAGATGCCGTTGTAAACAGCATCTCCCCGTTCTGCCTAGTGACAAGTGTCACTCGATCTCTGCTCCCTGTCATCGGAGCAGAGATCAGTGACGTCACGTACCAGCCCATCCCCCTACAGTTAGAAATCACTCCCCTAGGACATACTTAACCCCTCCCCGCCCCCTAGTGGTTGACCCCTTCACTGCCAGTGTAATTTATACAGGAATCAATGCATTTTTATAGCACTGATTGCTTTATAAATGACAATGGTCCCAAAAATGTGTAAAAAATGTCCGACATGTCCGCCATAACGTCACAGTCACAATAAAAAACGCTGATCGCCGCCATTTCTAGTAAAAAAAAAAATTATTAATAAAAATGCCATAAAACTATCCCCTATTTTGTAAACGCTATAACTTTTGCGCAAACAAATCAATAAACGCTTATTGCGATTTTTTTTTTACCAAAAATATGTAGAATATGTATTGGCCTAAACTGAGGAAAAAAAATGTTTTTTTTATATATTTTTTGGGGATAATTATTATAGCAAAATGTAAAAAATAATGCGTTTTTTTCAAAATTGTCGCTCTTATTTTGTTAATGGCACAAAAAATAAAAATCGCAGAGATGATCAAATACCACCAAAAGAAAGCTCTATTTGTGGGAAAAAAAGGACGTCAATTTTGTTTCGGAGCCACGTCGCACGACCGCACAATTGTCAATTAAAGCAACGCAGTGCCGAATCGCAAAAAACGATCTGGTCAGGAAGGGGGTAAATCCTTCCGGGGCTGAAGTGGTTAAATAGATGAGCACCAACCTCTGGCCACATACAGAGCTGTGTACACCAGCGGCTTTACTCTACATACAGTCTACACAGCGGCTTTAAATAGGGGAGCACCAGACTCCTTAACATTGTCACTGTGCACATTCTTTTTTTTATCTTAAAACTTTTGCAACACAGAGGTACAGTACAGTATTCCTACTACTGTACAGTACTGTATTTTGAAGTGCAGTTTTATTTGTTTTATGTTTACAGTACACTTTATACTGTATTTTTTTTTTTTTTGCCGTAATCATTTTTATATAAATAAATGGTTCTGGAACGAATCATCGGAAATTTCCATGATTTCCTATGGGGAAATTTGCTTTGATATAAGAGTGCTTTGGATTACAAGCATGCTTCTGGAATGAATTATGCTCGCAAACCAAGGTTTCACTGTACTGATATTTCAGTTTTTTTCTTTTTAATAAATTCAGACATTTTTAAAATCCTGGTTTCACTTGGTCATTGTGGAGTACAGAGTGTAGATTCATGAGGGAAAAAAAATGAGGACATCCTATGGCGAAAAGGAATTACTACAGGGGCCAGCGCTAGAAATGAGGTGAGTATAGCAGGCAAAGCTGAATTTTTAAATATACTGGGGGGGGGGGGGGGCTTGGATGTGGGCTTTAATGAAGTCTTGTATTTAAAGCATAAGTTCACCTTCGGGAACATTTTACATTTTCCACCCGTTTTGAGGGTGGAACATGTAACACGTTCTGGATCCTGCAGCCAATCCCCGCATTCCCTGTGACAGCAGCCCAGGGATCTTCTCCTACTGCCACTGTTTGAAAAGAGTGTGGCCATGCGGGACACATATCCATGTGACTCAATGAAGTACAAGTACCAACAGCCTTTGCAGCTGTCAGCTTGTAGTTCTCAATGAACCACCAGGGCATTGTTGATCGCTCGAGTAGTTCATTGAGCCTTCCTGTCTGTGTAACTGCCTGCTCATCTGATGTATGGGCAATCTGTAGGAGTCCAGCATGGCACCCACAATCTGCTGATCGCCATTGCAAGATTTTCCAGGCTCCGACAAAAAAATTAGTAAGTGCTGCAAAAAAATGTGCATTTATTTTTTTTTCTTTAAAAAGTGAACTTATCCAAACAAGTAGTAAGTGGACAAATCCTAATATTTTTCCTATATTTACCATTCATATATTTAAGGAAATGAAGACACACACACAACATGAACTAATTTTCAATTTTATAGAATCCGTGATCTTTTTATGTTTAAGTGATAAAAAAATTACATATTCATATTCCTGAGATATAATTCAAATGAACAAATAAACATTCCTAAAAACACACACCAAATAAAATACAGCAAAGGTTTAACACAGCGATCTGTAGTTACTAATACAACATCCATATCTGCCTTGCTGCACCTTTTAAAAGTGAAGGCCTTAGGCCCCATCCATGCATTGGGGTTGATTTACTAAAAACAGAGACTGTGCACTTTGCAAGGTGCAGTGGCCCTCTGCAGGGGCTGTTGCTCCAGAGCTTAATAAACGAGCAAAAGCTCTGCTGACTTCTATCATCCAATCATGAGCAAGCAAAATTGCTGTTTTTTTTTTAAATTTTCCTTGCATATGATTGGATATTCTTTGCAAACAGAACCTTTACCTCTTTTTTTTTCCAAAAAAGTTTTTATTGAGCATATAAAAAGGTTACATCACAAACATCAGGTATTATATTGGCAGCAATAGCAGTACATACAGAATGCTTTATGTCTACTGTAATGTCTTCATCATTGCTGGTGTCATCTCTTCTGGAATCTCTTACCAATCATCCAACACTATTTTTGCTCTTTTTTTTATTTTAAAACCGATGTCATAACAGTAGACATAAACCATAAGAGCCCTTGCACACTGGGGCGGTTTGCAGGCGCTATTGCGCTAATAATAGCGCCTGCAAACTGCCCAGAAAGTGCCGCTCCTTGCATTCCAGTGTGAAAGCCCCGAGGGCTTGCACACTGGAGCGATGCGCTAGCAGGACGGTAAAAAAAGTCCTGCTAGCCGCATCTTCGGAGCGGTGAAGGAGCGGTGTGTATACCGCTCCTTTACCGCTCCTGCCCATTGAAATCAATGGGACGGCGCGGCTATACCGCCGGCAATGCGCCTCTGCAGAGGCGCTTTGCGGTGGTATTTAACCCCTTCTCGGCCGCTAGCGGGGGGTAAAACCGCCCCGCTAGCGGCCGAATACCGACGGTAAAACGCCGCTAATAATAGCGGCGTTTTACCGCCGACGCCGCCCCCCGCCCCAGTGTGCAAGGGCTTTAAGGACAAAACTTCAGATATTGAGACAAGTGCAGTCCCCCCCCCCTTTCCTTTTCAATATTTCCATTATATTATATCCATCCTCTCGTCCTCCGTAGTAATCCCCCCCGCTGATTCCTTCACTTATCTACCTCCGCTGCTTTGTTCCTCATCCTCCTCTAGGGTATTTTTTGAGTCAGTCCACCCTAAACCATACCTTTCTGAACTTCTTGGGGACCCCCCTTGCCTTATATGTCATGCGATATATAAGCACATCAGCGTTTACTATCTTCACCCACATTTCCAGAGTTACCGTATATACTCGAGTATAAGCCAACCCGAAAATAAGCCGAGGCACCTTATTTTACCAAAAAAAACTGGGAAAACTTATTGACTCGAGTATAAGCCTAGGGTGAGAAATGCACAGATACTGTAAGTGGAAAAGATGTCAACAATGTCTATTTGTAGCCTCACTGTGCCCATTTGCAGCCATTGTTCCCCTGAACTTCAAACTCGGTAGTTAAGGGTTTCTAGATGCCCCCTAGCTGCATCCAAAATTTGGGGTCTCTGGACCAAAAGGGTCCCAAAATGACATTGCTGCAGATGGACACAGTTGACAAAATTTGCCCTGTATCTTGGGGCCACTTGGTGCTAGGAATCCCAAATTTGGTATGCAAACCCAGTGGAACTAACACTACAACATATCCAAAGCTGGGGTTCCTAACACCAAGTGGCCCCGAGATACGGGGCCCCAAAGTTGGTTTGGAAAATGTCAAGCACTTTTCTGCAGCAGAGAAGGACATTTTCCAAACCGACTTAAGGTCCCGTATTTCGGGGCCACTTGGTGCTAAGAACCCTTGGTTCTTGGATATGTTGTAGTGGTAGTTCCCCTGGGTTTGCACACCAAATTTTGGGTTGCTAGCACCAAGTGGCCCCGAGATACGGGGCCCCAAAGTCAGTTCGGAAAATGTCATTCTCTGCTGCAGAAAAGTGCTTGACTCGAATATAAGCCGAGGGGGGCATTTTCAGCACAAAAAATGTGCTGAAAAACTTGGCTTATACTCGAGTATATACGGTAGTTGTTCTTCATAAATCCATCTCCGGGCGATCAATTTCCGCACTCCGAAGTACAGAAGTCTGAGAAACAATTTAGTATGCACATTTACTTCCTCCTGGTCAAAGACTCCCAGGAGGCACCGTAAGGGGGAACATATGTTCGGGAGGGCAAAATGATCGGAGATGAACTCAGTCACCCTGGACCACAGGGGCCGTATCCTAGGGCAATCCCATACCATATGTATAAACGTTCCCTCCGCTCCCTTGCACTTGTGGCACTCTGCAGAATCTCTCCAGTGCATTCGAAATAGTCTGGTCGGTGTGTAATATACCTGATGTAGATATCTACCTTTACCTCATTTACTAAGCTCTGGAGCAACTGCACTTTGCAAAGTACACAGTCTATTTGCTTTTAGTAAATCAACCCCAATGTGTGCAATGCGTTGCTGTACATTATGGTGTGTTATGTTAAGGCAGGCAAAAATGGAGATGCACCATTTTTCATGTAGAACACCACAACACACAAATGGGTCACATCTGTATGATACAGTTTACTACAATGCAAATGCATTTGTGCTGCACTGCCAAGGTGTGTTGGGGTGCCATTCCAAATTGATGCCATCATAAAACACCAACCTGTGTGTAATGTGTTGTTAAAACAGGATAGTGTTGATGGGCCCTTAGAAGATTCTCCTAATTTCATACAAATGGAAGGTGGCTGTTCAGTAATTTGCAGCTCATTGTAAGGCCAAGGATTGAGTGTGAGGTGGTACATTGTGGTTTTTATGAGTACCTATGGCAGCAGTTCTCCAACAAAAAAAAAAAACTGTTTATCAGAAGGATGATCATTTCCAGCAAGTACTCAGACTTAATGGTGCCCTGGAATTTAATAAGCTGAGAACAGCAAACCACTGAACAGCTACAAGAGTGATTGCAATAAAACTTGCATGATAAATTAATATTTTACCATTAGTGGGGGAAGATGGTAGTTGCGCTGTGATGAAGGGGGGGGGCCCTACAAAACTGACTAAAATGACAAAGTGAACTGAAAGCGAGAGGGCAAGTGCATAAAAAGATCATATATACTAAAGAAGATGGTAAGGATGCAGTGCAGTGCCCAGTGGCTACTCAACGTAATAGATATTTTACGGGCAGACAAAGCCTGATGAATGAAAAGTGTATGTGAAACAGTGAATGCTTAAATAAAGTAAAGCAAAAAATACATGTGCAAACAAATATAGAGTAATGACACAATGCAAACTGATATAATGCAAAAAATATATAAGATGAGTCAAAATTGCATGTGGCCTAGTACCCCATAAACAAAAAAGCGTGCCAAATCCTGGTGGACTACAAGTGACAAATCCCAATGAGAAAACAGTTCTGACATCCAGTCCAACACATAAACTCGTGATCAAAAACAGTTCCAATTGTGAAGGGAAGGGAGATCTTCAGTGAGGACACCTCTGTGTTTGCACGCCGCTTACCTTACAGCTGTAAGGTATACATATGCATTGTGTCATTACTCTATTTTTGTTTGCACATGTATTTTTTGCTTTACTTTATTTAAGCATTCACTGTTTCACATACACTTTTCATTCATCAGGCTTTGTCTGCCCGTAACATATCTATTACGTTGATTAGCCACTTTGCACTGCACTGCATTAGCCACTGTGCACTGCACTGCATCCTTACCATCTTCTTTAGTATATATGATCTGTTTATGCACTTGCCATCTCGCTTTCAGTTCACTTTGTCATTTTAGTCAGTTTTGTAGGCCCCCCCCCCTTCATCACAGCGCAACTACCTTCTTCCCCCACTTTTGTTTCATTTGTCCTGCTTTGGATCAGTACTTAGGTGTTGCAGCAGTGTTCTTTAGTGTAGGCCCTCCCCGACAGCGCAGGAGTTTCCATTTTTCACATAATATTTTACCATTGCAACTGGGCTTGTGTCCATTTGATATATCCAACATACTTAATAATCAGAACAGGTTAAATCAAGATCATAAAGTAAGTTTGGTACTAATATTATAAGCAATGAACACTGAAAACACCTGTTTAAATAGACTCAATGGGGTTGATTTATAAAAGTCAAATAGACTGCACTCTGCAAGGGCAGTTGCTACAGAGCTTAGTAAACAAAGCTTCACTTTGCAAAGAATACCCAATCGCATGCAAGGAAAATTTAAAAAAAAAATGCATTTTTGCTTGCACATGATTGGATGATGATGGAAGTCAGCAGAGCTTTTGCTCATTTAATAAGCTCGGGAGCAACTGCTCTTACAGAGTACACAGTCTATCAGTCTATTTGCCTTTATTAAATCAACCCCAATCAATCTTACAAGAATGTATTTATGTGACCTAGTACAAAAAAAAAACCTCAGGAACTGCATCATCTATTAATAATTTTTATTCATATTATTATTATTATTAATTCATATAATAGTTGTATATGACTATATTAATAACCAAGGCAACAAACCCCATAATATGCCAAGCCCCCCTTAGCTGATGCATATATTAAAACGGGACATATACAGTCCTATGGTGGAAAAAAACCCAAATCTGATCAAAGTTTAATGCGGATTACTTTACACTAGTTCATATACACCATTAAAGAGTGAACGTCATTACTTCAGGCATTTATGAAGTTCTGTTCACTCCATGTTGGAACCCATGCTACAGAAAGTTACCATGATATATATGAACCTCAGATATACCTAATATGGATATGACTGCATGGATGACCCTGTGATCTGCAGTTTCACCTCTATGTATATGCTGCTATATTTGGGTTTTTCCATCATGAGACCATATATACCACTATATGAGTATGAATATGAGAAGAAATAATGAACAGAGAACTCCAGTCCTGAGGTTATCTTTTAACAAGTTCATCTACTTACATTTTAGGAGTTCCACTTTCTAAAAGTATTTTATTATAGTTACATTGGTCCAACTTGGACCAGTGTAACTATGCATATGCCTCATACCTTGCCGATCCCTCTAGAAGCTGGAAAACACTGTAGCAGACACTGCTACTCCAGTTATCTTCACTAAGTTCCAGGTCCCCTGCTGGGTAGCACTACGACACAGTGCCCACTTAACAAGGGCATGATTGAGGAAATGCTTTGCGTTTTTCTCATTGAATGCAAAACATTCTCTGATTGGATGAGATAGAGATGTGGAGAAGGGATGTTATGATCTCTGTCTCATCCAATCAGAGAACACTTTGTATTCATTGAGAGAATACAAAGAGATCTCTAAAGGGCACCTGTGTCGAGTGGGCAACCTCCTGTGCCCCGTAGATAGCAGGGCAGCCACTCGGTACAGGACCTGGAAGCTAGTGGAGATCACTGGAGTAGTGGTGTCTACTTCAGTGATTTCAAGCTTCCACAAGGATAGGCCAAGTATGGTAAATACATAGTTACTTCGGCTGTACTGATGAGGCATGTGCACTAATGAGGCTGCACTGATGGGCACTAATGAGGCTGCACTGATGTGCACTGATGAGGCAGCACTAAAGGGGCACCAATAAGCTGTATTGATGGGCACTGATAAGGAAAGGAAGAAGATGTGAAGGGGGAGTGGCGCTACCTATATGTCAAATAGTGCTCTGCCAAATCACTCTATAGTGGCTAAGTATTAAAAGACACAGTGTTATTGTGGAATAAATTATAACAAAACAGTTTCCATAAAGGTGATAGTGTAATATCTATCACACCTCACCTACCCCAGTAGGTGAGTACTAAAACCCTCTAGGTGTGGACACCAATCCTACACAGAAGTTATCACCAAAAATGTAATGGCTTACAAGTTAGTGTATAAAACATCCAAACATGAATATCATGATAGTATAGTGATCCTCTGCTTAAAACAGTGCGTATAGTGTCCAAAGCCAAGATACAAGATATGAGTGGACCCAAAAACCTTATTTGGATTTGGTTTTTGGGTCCACTCATATCTTGTATCTTGGGTTTGGACACTATACGCACTGTTTTAAGCAGAGGATCACTATACTATCATGATATTCATGTTTGGATGTTTTATACACTAACTTGTAAGCCATTACATTTTTGGTGATAACTTCTCCTGTGTAGGATTGGTGTCCACACCTAGAGGGTTTTAGTACTCACCTACTGGGGTAGGTGAGGTGTGATAGATATTACACTATCACCTTTATGGGAACTGTTTTGTTATAATTTATTCCACAATAACACTGTGTCTTTTAATACTTAGCCACTATAGAGTGATTTGGTAGAGCACTATTTAACATATAGGTAGCGCCACTCGCCCCTTCACGTCTTCTTTCTTTCTATATTCTAGAGCCCTCTTACGGGGGGGGTTTGGGGAGGCTGCAACCTTCACACACGTCCTAAGCGCAGACCTTCCTAATTAATTAATTTACTAAGGAAACACTGCCGAGACTGCACTTATAGGTGGCACTGACAGTGTGTGAGGAAAGGAATGCCGACAACCGGCAAGGTTGTTTACATGTGATGAGCTGTGATTGGACACAGCTGATCGCATGTTAAAGGGCTGCTGTGATTGGCCCTTTACCTTGATTTAGGGTCAGCCGTGTCTAGAACACGGGAGACACGTTCTGGGAGGAAATCCAAGAACCAGAGAGCCATGCTGTACCTATAGCACAGTATTGAAGAGGATATACAAACAGGCGTTTTCAAGGTTTATTGCTTATCCCAGCAAACTTCCAAGCAAATTCATAGTCATCATTGAGGTTCACACAATGAACATGTCAACTTTCGTATGAGTGTACCTGGGTTTTTTTGGCTCACAGTGTGCAGATAGTACATATGCCAGCATAAAAAAAACAGCGTGATAATGCTCAAACATTTTGCTGACCAGTAGGCATTTTGGTCAGCAAAGTGTCGGTCAGTACCAACATTTGCATTTACCATAGAGATAGATTACTTGCTATCAGGCCTGGCCTTCTGAAAGGCTGCAGGGGCCGGAATTTAGTATGGCCAATTTAAAAAAAAAAAGGGCGGGAGGCTGCCACATGTTTTTTTGTTCATGTTCTAACATTAATAAGACCTCAGGAATAAAAACAATAAAAAAAACTAGTATGCATTACTTCATTACATAGGGGTGACATTTATTTTAAACAATACATATTTCACAAATGAAATTATCTAAAGATAAATTCTATTCCCCTTCTATGGTTCTGGTGTAATAAAAAGCTGAAGAATCAGGGTAGAAGCTTTGGGCAGCAAGAGTCATTCTCTCTTCAGACATTCTTAAGGCAGTACAGTAAATGCAGCCTGTGTGTAGAAATCACTAAAATATGGGCTATCATCTCTGTGAAATATATAATACATAACACGCATATTATAAAGCTTCAAGGCACTATCTGTTATCAGCCAGTGAATACCAGAGCTTAATACTGGTACAAAATAATACAGATCTCACCATTGCCAGCAATGGATTCTGTGCAAAAAATAAAAAATAAAATACTTTCTAATATATCCTTCAATCAAAGTCAGGACATATTTTGAATGATGTTTGGTGATCAAAACCATACATTAAACTTGCAGTGCTGTATCCATATGACCGCAGTGCCTCTGTGTAAACTAGAATAAAGAATCTATATTACAGCATGAATGCAATACATACATAGACACTATGACCATGTAAATGTCAGAGCAATAAAGTGTATTTAAAGGCAAAACATTTTTGTTGTAGTTTTTGGATAGAATGGGAAATGGTTAGACCCTCTGTCAGGTTCTTATTGCATGTCATAAATCCATCCAACCCCAGGCCCATACGTTTCCTTCTTTAATCCAGAATTCACGGCCCACTGTGACATCGTCAACACCCATTTGACAAAGACGTCAGCACTCAGCTAAAAAGCCTCACAGTTTTAATACGGTTTCAGAAAGCCATATGTAGTGAAATAACCAATACCACATACGTTTTGGGGCTGCTGAGGACCCCTCTTTCAAGCGGTCAGTCTCTGTTACCTTTAGAAAGGGGTCCTCCAGTGACGAAATGTCAGTGGTATTGATCATCTGACTCTTATTTATATATGGCTTTCATGATGTGACCTCATTAAAACTCCAGAGCTTATTGGCTGAGTGCTGGCATCTTTGTAGAAAGTTTCTTATTGCTATCTGTGTCACCGCATTCACATTCTTGATTTGTCCTGGTGACCACCATTTTTGAGTTTTCACCAAAACAAGAATGAAGGGGAAGTCTTCCGCTTTGCATACTTCTTTCAGCGGCAACTGTCTGCCTCACTTTGGAGAGATTTCCTCTAAATTCTGGCTTTCTCCAAAAGGCTACTTTCACTCTGAGGCGCTTTACAGGCACTATAGCACTAAAACTAGCGCCTCTCCTGTCACTCCTGTGTGAAAGCTCAAGTGCTTTCATAGTGGAGCGGTGCGCTGGCAGGACGCTAAAAAAAATCCTGCAAGCCGCATCTTTGGGGTGCTAAAGTGCCACTGCCCACTGAAATCAATGGGCAGCGCCGCCGAAGCGCCACAGCAGCGGCACTTTTAACCCTTTTTTGGTCACTAGCGGGGGTTAAAAGCGCCGCTAAAACGACGGCAAAGCGCCGCTAAAAATAGTGGTGCTTTACCGCCGACGCCCCCAACACCCCAGTGTGAAAGCGCTCTAAGGAAAGTCTTATGCCGTGTACACACGGGCGGACTTTTTGTCCGGACTGGTCCGACGGGACGAATCCGTTGGACAATCCGACCCTGTGTGGGCTTCATCGGACCTGCAGCTGACTTTTTCGGGTGAAAATCAGACGGATTTTAGATTTGAAACATGTCTCAAATCTTTCCGATGGACTCGAGTCCGGTCGAAAAATCCGCTCGTCTGTATGCTACTCCGACGGACGAAAACTGACACTAGGGCAGCTATTGGCTACTGGCTATCAACTTCCTTTTTTTAGTCTGGTCGTACGTCATCACGTACAAATCCATCGGACTTTGGTGTGATCGTGTGTAGGCAAGTCCGTTCGTTCAAAAGTCCGTCGGAAAGACTGTCGGACCTTTGATGCCGAAAAGTCCACCTGTGTGTACACGGCATTACAAATGAGGCACAGATGGTGAAAAAACCTGACAGGGTTTAAACATTTTCTACTCAATTCAAAATGAAAAATAAAGTTTTGGCCCAAAGCAGAACTAAAGTCTCCATTTAAAAAAAACTTTGAGTAGGCAGCTCTTTATTGCAGAAGAGACATGCAACGTCAATCCACGCTGGCCAATGAAGATGGCTGACACCCAGAAGAAACCGGGGTAGAATATGCCGGCGTGGGACCTCGGACCGTTGAAGTAGAGGTAAGTATTTTGGATTTTAGTTCTGCTCTAAGATATACAGTACAATAATGTAATGTAATAAGGATATCTTTTCTTTTTCTATTCTGATCCATCCATGTCAAGCAATTTGTAATGGATCATACTTACCTGAAACCCACCTTCTGAAATCTTCAATGTTTAGCCAGCCTGATACCACGCAGCCTCTATATTGAAGCCTTCCAAAACTCTGCATTGCATACTGAAGGCTCCATATTACGTCAGTGATATCCTGTCAACAGCCCTCGGATGGGCGTTTCATACAGGGGAGTGGGATCCACAGCACGGTGCAGAATTTGGAGGCTTTCGGGAGGATGTGAGATAACAGTCAGGCTGCACAATGAGGATAGTGGAAGAGCAGACTTACAGGTGAGCACCACCTATTATAAAAATGCTGGCTAGGGGGGTGACCAGAGAAGAATGAAAGGACTGGGCACATATCCTTTATGGGGGAACTCCAATCAAAGAACAGATTTCAGCAATGAACTCAATCAGACAAATTCAATAACTGGAGGGTTTTTAGAATCCCGACCTTGTCCAGTGAGGAGACTCACTTGCCAATAGCTATCTGAGAATTTGAAGTGAATCGAAAAGGATTAACTCTTTTACTGCCACCACTGTAAAGACTATGACATGCCAGGCAAAATCTGAAAACAGGCTTTAAAAGCAACTGCAAATTTGTCTTGGCATTGGCTTCAGGGTTTTTCATAAAGGCAATCTATCACCACTCATGTTTGCTTTCAGCTCCCTTAAAACCATAATAAAGTTCAATAAAAACGTAAAATGCACAAATAACATAAACACAATGGGGTAGATTTACTAATGCACTCAGAATCTGCTGCAGCTGTACACGGTAGCCAATCACCTTCTAACCTCAGCTTGTTCAATTAAACTTTGGCAATAAAACCTGGAAGCTGATTTGTTTCTACGCAGAAGTGAGCCTGATTTTGCACTCTCCAGCTTTAGTAAATCAACCCCAATGTTTTTTTTTAAATAAAAAGAGTCAGAGTCAGTAGTTACTAAAGGTTAGTACGCACATACGTACATAAGCGCCTAATACGCTACATATATTGGACATCCCCACATCAAAAAATATATGGCTGAAAATCTTTAATTTGGTTTAGTCTACAAAAAGCATTTTATTGTGCATGGAAAAATGGTTCTGCAATTAAAGGATTAAATCCAAAAGAACTGGACAAGAGACGGTGGTTGCCTTTTCTTTTAACAGCCACAAATACCTATTCTGTGACCCTTTGAAACTAGACTTGTGGTTTACATCTAAAAATTAAAAATGGCCGACAGATTGTCTTTAAATACGAAGTTTGGTTTGGACTAACAAACATGAAAATAAGATTAAGGAAAGGGATGGCCGGCACTCAGGATGACATCCAAAATAGTATAGCAAAGAGGGAAGACACATTAAGGAGAGATATCAATGATGACATCCAAAATAGTATTCCTTTTTTATATACATGGACAGAGCTGTAAAACAGCCTACGCGTTTCGGACTTTAGTCCTTAGCCATGAAAAAAAGATTGTAGACAGATAGGCTAATAAAATCTGTGGGTGCACGGGACTAGGCTACCATGCCATACCTCCCATCTTTAGAACTGGATAAAAAAAGTGCACCTTGGGATGAAGAAGACATGCAGAGCATGGAGCACCTTGCCAAAAAAAGCTAAACTGAGCAATAATGCCCAACAGGAGGTGGGGGAAAACAATAATGTCCAATAAGAGATGGGGAAGAACAAGGGGTGTCGAGCAGGGGTGTTTAATAACAGTGCTCAGTGAGAGTTAGGGGTAACAAAAGGGGGGTGGGAGGAAACAAAAGTACCCAGCGGGGCGGAACAATAGTACCCAGCCAGGGTTGGAACAGCAGGGGGTTGGGAGAAACAAGAGTGCCCTGTGGGAGGCAAGATAGAAAAAAAGTGCCCAGCAGGGGGAAAACAATATCTCCTAGTGGGGAGGACAACAGTGCTTAGTGGGGAGTGGAAAAGAACAATAGTACTGGCAAGACAAACGTGACCAATCAGGGATGGGGCAGGACAATAGTAACCAGCAGGGGATAAGGGGAGAACAATTTTGCCCAGCGGGGGTGGGGAAGAACAATAGTGTTCAGTGGAGGGGTGGGAAGAACCGTGCCAGTGGGATGTAGGAGTAAACATTGGTGTCAGTGGAGAACACCTACCTTGCACAGAAGTCTGAGTCCCTCACTGCTGCTCTCTCCTTCCTCATCCTGCTGCCAGACCTATGTTGACTTTGTTGGTCATGAGTTCACATAGAGCAGTGTGCTGGAACAAGCCTGGATCTGTGTTAAAATCTCAGGAAAGTCCCATGGAATCCGGGACAGCTGGGGGTATGTACCATGTAAAAGACATGCGGATGTATGCGTGTGGTAGTGGGGAATATATGGGTGCTCTGGCTGCTACCATAGTACCATGGGAGCTGCCTGACTGGAACTGTGATTTGATGTGTCTGCATCTGATGTTTGATTTTTTTTTGTTCTAATGTTATGAAACAAAATGGAGGGGTAGGTATATTTGTTAGTCCAAACCACACCTGTCATATAGGCTGCCACTGCTCATGGCATTGCTGGCTAGCAGGTCTCGCTACTGGGCAGCAAGAATTGCGAGCTGTACTACACACCCTGGTGCAGAGACCCATCATTCTCCTGCATTCCCACATTTTGGCAAGTGTTAGCTCTTTAACATTTTGCAATCTGTTATTGAATTTGGCTGAGTGTGCAAACAGCTATTAATTTTCCTTTGGTGCACTGCAGTATTCCATCTTGGCTTCTGTACCAGGTACTCACTCTAGCTTATCTGAGTGTCATTTACTTAAAAAAAAAAAAATTACCGAGTGTCAATGACACTTTACAAACAGCATTCTTTGACCCACGAGTGGTTTTTTACCCTTACAGCAATTCACAGATCTGTACATGGTTTGAGATTGCAGGCTTTCACCTGTCAGTAGAGGTAATTCTGTTCCATGACATTATAGAAATCCAATGTTTAATTAGTAAAAGTACCTGAAGGGTCCCCTTCTTCCAAAGGGTCCCTTGAGAATAACAGTAATACTTGGCAGTCTGGAGGTAGACCAATGATATATGATGGTTCTCAAAGAGAACAATTGTATTCTAATGAAAGCGCAGCAATACCAGATTTTACCAGCAGGTGATTCTGCAAGAAAATTGTGGAGCTATGTGCACTTGACACTCAGAAATAGCAGGGCGGGACTCCCTTACGACACTAAGTGGTCCCAAATAAAGGAATTGGCAAAAGAAATAAAACATGCACATTTACCCTGATATAAATGTACTAATCTATAGTAATTTCTGTCTGGATTGGAGTTCCCCTTTCATAGTGGTTTTAACATATGACGAGGCATAGTAGTTCAGAGATTGTAAAAATGTAAAAAATAATAATACAGCACTTTATGATGAGTTAATTTTGCATTGCAGAATTAAATAAAAACAATAGAATATCCTCAGTCCTCCATTTTACACGTTCTGAGAGTTCATCGATGACATTGATTTTGAAGTTACCATGTGATAGTTTACTGGTCCCATCTTGGCTTCCATGCCACACCTGGGATGAACAGTTCCCATGATAGAGGATCTATTCCAGAACCATCAAGCATGACTTCATGAATCATTAAACAAAATGGCTGAAAGCAACATGGCAGGCAAAGCAAGGAGTCCCCGCTGCTGCAATTGAATGACCAATGCAGCCACTTCTTCTACCTGGAGCCTGCTGTTTTGTTTGCTGAAGGCAGCACCTATCAAGTAGGACCTTGGGCAGATCTGATGGATAACTTGTGCCATTTACTGCAGAAATGAAAAGACCGGAAAAAAAATAGCATCCTTTTCTGCAGAATTTCTAGGCAGAGGAAGAATTACACAAATTTCCTGCTAAATTCAGCATCATCACCCTCGCCTGGAGTCACGGTAACGCCGATGGAGGGTCACATCGATGAGCAGCACCCGTCTTCATGCAATTTCATGTTGAAGGAGGCGGATAGAGTTTACTGGTAGCGGAAGTGGCTCCCTTTTATTACAGGTCCCAAGGACATGCCATCATACATGAAGTGATTCCCCTGTCTGATAAGAGGGGCAAAAGTTACAGTGAATGCCCCCGCTAAGATCTTTCAGCACGCCTTCCCGCACCAACATCTGTAGCAGCTTCCTCTCTTTGGTGACGTCATGCATCGGCTGTCTGTTCATTGAGTTCATACAAAGGTTACCGAAATAATGCAGAGGGATGTCCGGCTGACTGAGGTCATATCCGAAGCCGGCTAAACTCACTTCATCACACAGGTGTGTGGCTAGGACCACAGCGATTGCACCGATAGTGGGGACATTCTAGACAGAGAAGACAAAGGTAAAGAGAATAATACAACAAAAGACTTTTATGGTCTACATAATTATTTTATTTCATTATATGGTGACAGCATACTCAATGGCACTTTATAGAGAACCCTGAACCATTCATCCTGCCCTGAGGCAGCTTACCGTCTAATGCTGCCACCACCGTCCAATCTAATACTGGTACCACAGCCATAGAGACAGGCAATCTAATACTGGTACCACAGCCATAGAGACAGGCAATCTAATACTGGTACCACAGCCATACAGACAGGCAATCTAATACTGGTACCACAGCCATAGAGACAGGCAATCTAATACTGGTACCACAGCCATACAGACAGGCAATCTAATACTGGTACCACAGCCATAGAGACAGGCAATCTAATACTGGTACCACAGCCATAGAGACAGGCAATCTAATACTGGTACCACAGCCATAGAGACAGGCAATGTAATGCCGGAACCACTGCCATACAGACAATATACGGCAAGTGCCACTGCCACACAGCCAATCTAATGCTGCTACCACTCTACCACTGCCATACAGACAATCTAATGCTAAAAAAATGAAGAAATGGTCACAAGTGTATCAGACAAACACAGGACAAGCAGTGTCATGACATGTTTTACAAGCGATAGCTTGCTTGTTTACAACGAAAGTAGCATACACTAAGCAGGCTGTTTAAGGAGTAACCCCTAATCAGGCACACCCAAAACCACCTGCTTAGGATTACGCTGAATGTAAAAAACATGGGGGTTACTCCTTAAACAGCCTGCTTAGTGTATGCTACTTTTGTTGTGAACAAGCACGCTATCGCTCGTGAAACATGTCAACTGCCTGTCCTGTGTTTGTCTGATACACTTGTGACAATAAAGGTACATCAAGCAAGTATTTTGGAAATTCAGAGTGCGACCATTTCTTCATTTTATTTGCATTGGACGGTGGTGAGCCGGGGTCTGCAGCTCTGTGCTCTTCTTTTGGTTCCTGCTAGACAATCTAATGCTACCTGCACTATAATACAGACAATCTAATGCTACCTGCACTATAATACAGACAATCTAATGCTACCTGCACTATAATACAGACAATCTAATGCTACCTGCACTATAATACAGACAATCTAATGCTACCTGCACTATAATACAGACAATCTAATCCTACCTGCACTATAATACAGACAATCTAATCCTACCTGCACTATAATACAGACAATCTAATCCTACCTGCACTATAATACAGACAATCTAATCCTACCTGCACTATAATACAGACAATCTAATCCTACCTGCACTATAATACAGATAATCTAATCCTACCTGCACTATAATACAGATAATCTAATGATACCTGCACTATAATACAGACAATCTAATCCTACCTGCACTATAATACAGACAATCTAATCCTACCTGCACTATAATACAGACAATCTAATGTTGCTATTACTGTCATACAATCTAATGCCGCGTACACACAGTCTGACTTTTCGGCTACAAAAGTCCGACAGCCTGTCCGACAGACTTTTGGCGGACTTGCGGCTGACTTGCGGCAGACTTTCTTACGAACGGACTTGCCTACATACGATCACACAAAAGTCAGACGGATTCGTACGTGATGACGTACACCGGACTAAAATAAGGAAGTTGATAGCCAGTAGCCAATAGCTGCCCCAGCGTGGGTTTTTGTCCGTCGGACTAGCACACAGACGAGCGGATTTCTGGGTCCGGCGGAGTTACGACGTAAAGATTTGAAGCATGTTTCAAATCTAAAGTCCGTCAGATTTGAGGCTGCAAAAGTCCGCTGAAAGTCCGCTGAAAGTCCGGGGAAGCCCACACAAGATCGGATTGTCAGCCAGCTTTAGTCCTTCGGCGTCCGTCAGACTTTTGTAGACGAAAAGTCAGACCGTGTGTACGCGGCATAATACTGTTACCACTGCCATACAGGCCACCTAATGCTGCTATCACCACTATCCAGCCAATCTAATACTGCTACCACTGCCATACAGACAGGCAAACTAATGTTGCTTTTAGTGTCATACAATCTAATGCTGCTACCACCACTATACAGCCAATTTAATGCCACTACTACTGTCATACAGCATGATGACAGTATCACTGTCATATGGCCAGTCTAACGTTGCTACCACTGTCATACAACCAATCTAATAGTGCTACCAGCATCATAGGACACAAGTTCACAGGTTCTACATACCAAGTCCTAGAGGAACTATCACAGGTTCTACATACCAAGTCCTAGAGGAACTATCACAGGTTCTACATACCAGGTCCTAGAGGAACTATCACAGATCCAATGCTTCTACTGATGCTATACACTCAATCTAATGCTGCTATGTCCGTCATAAAGCCAATTTAATTCCGCAACCCCTGTCACATAGGCTAAGGATGCTTTTGCCCTCATACAGACAATCAAATTCTGCTACCACTGTCATGCAATCTAATACTACTACTACAGGCATACCAACAAGCTAACCCTTATACACTTCATATGTTACAGGTACTTTTTATAATATTGCACATTCTGTAAATTAAATGTGTTTGCCTTTAATAGAAATTAGGCAGGTAGCTATTGCTAAACTCCCACTGAAAATGCTAGATGACTGGATGTTATTGGCCTTAAACTATTTTGAATCCCTGCACTGCAGCATGCATACTGCCAGCATAGTCACATCCTCCGATCTGCATATTTGTTGAGTCACTGATTTCTTTGCTGGCCCAAACGCCGCAAGACCTCACTTGCTAGTGAGGGAACAGTAAGGTGTTGCTGGTCCTTAAAGCGGAGTTCCACCCTAAAGTGGAACTTCCGCTCATTGGATTCCTCCCCCCCTCCGGTGTCACAATTGGCACCTTTCAGGGGGGATGGGGGTGCAGATACCTGTATAATACAGGTATCTGCACCCACTTCCGGGTATAGCTAGCCACAGCTAACAGCTAGCCGCAAAAACCCCGCCCACCCCCGTTGTGTTGTGGGAAATACACAGTTCCCACAACACAACGGGGGCCAGTGTAGACGCGCAGCGCGACTCGCGCATGCGCAGTAGGGAACCGGGCAGTGAAGCCGCAACGCTTCACTTCCTGATTCCCTCAGTGAGAATGGCGGCGGCAGCACCCGAGGACCGATTCGGTCTCGGGTGCCGACATCGCTGAACCCCGGGACAGGTGAGTGTCCTTATTTTAAAAGTCAGCAGCTGCAGTATTTGCAGCTGCTGACATCTAAAAAAAAAAATTTCGCGAAACTCTGCTTTAATGAGAAAAAGCAATGCTGCAAGAGAAGGTAAAGATTTCCACCTATAAGTGGATTCCTGGGTAAGCGCAGTATAGCACCTGCATCTTTGCATGCACTATAAAAACATAAAGCACATCAGCCCTTACTACGCGAAAACCAGAAGATTTCTATCCATGGTAGAAGTCACAACCCTTGTTCTGCTACAGAAATTGTGTTTTTTGGACTCTTGACTCCTGGCCTGTACCCTGGACTTCTGATACTTTGCTGCCTGTCCTGACTCCAAGTTGTCTCCATCTTTGGTTTTAAACTTTGTACTTGTTATTGGTTCCTCAACCCTCTAGCATCAACTTCTGGATATCCTCCAACTACGTTTTTCTCCTTGAACTGGGATGACAAACTAACTCCCCAATTCTAGCAGAGGTCCTCACACTAGGACTGTCCTCTTTCATGAAATGTTCTTCAATTCCACCATTGTATCTGTGAAACCTTCTTTTCCTATTTCAATGAAAGACGTAGACCTTTGGATTTGTTCTCTTTTCTTTCCCAGTCAGACTTGTAGTTCCATGACAGTTGAAGTGCAGAGGTTACCTTTCCTTGATCTAGATTCCTACTCTGAGAATGACAGAAATGCAGCACAAGGGCAAGGCAAATCAGGTCATTCACCAGTAGCATAGATCAAAGTACTATAAACAATGATCTACAATAATGATTTACAATAACTATATCGTTATGTTATATTGATGCTTTTACAACCTCAGAGGACGTACCTTGTTCCAGCCCCACCACTTCCACCTGGGAGGAAGGAACTGAAGGATATCCATTGCCGTCTCCTTCACGATAAGAGGATTAAGAATGCGAAACTGATGGGGCTTCAGCGGAAGTTTCTCTGTCACACTCTTCCAGAAGAACAATCTGTTCCATGCAGACTGAAAAACATGAATAAAAAAAAATACAAAGATACACTATGGCCCCTTTCACACTGGGGCGGTAGGGGGCGTCGGCGGTAAAACAGCGCTATTTTTAGCGCTGTTTTACCGCGGTATTCGGCCGCTAGCGGTGCGGTTTTAACCCCCCGCTGGCGGCCAAAAAAGGGTTAAAACCACTCGTATAGCGCGGCTATAGCCGCGGTATTACCGCGCTGTCCCATTGATTTCAATGGGCAGGAGCGGTGAATACACCGCTCCTTCCCCGCTCCAAAGATGCGGCTTGCAGGAGATTTTTTCTTCTCCTGCCAGCGCACGGCTTCAGTGTGAAAGCCCTCGGGGCTTTCACACTGAACAAACAGCGGAGGCTGTTTAGGGGCGGTTTGCAGGCAGTATTTTTAGCGCAATAACTCCTGCAAACCGCCCCAGTGTGAAAGGGGCCTAAGGGCTGGCCACTGGCGCTCAGACCTGTATAGCGTGAATGTTGTACATTTATGGTTTTGTACTTGCTGCGAGCTGCGTGCAGGCAGCCATAATAGTGAATGAAAGCGCATCAGCTGAGTCTGCTCACTTTCATAGCCGAGCCTGACAGGTATGCAGTGATGGGTCCACAGCCCCCAATGCAGAGCCCATGCATCCATGTACTTATCCCTGTCTATCTGTCAATGTCAGTAGTACGGTGAAGTCTGTACAGCCAATGGACTTTCATTCATTAAAGTATTTTTTAAAGAGGAGCTTCAGCCACCCCCCCCCCAAATCTACAAATATTATTATTATTATGCAAGATTTATATAGTGCCAACAGTTTACGCAGTGCTTTACAATGTATAAGGGGGACAGCGCAATTACAGTACAGTTCAATACAAAAGGTACAGGAGGGCCCTGCTCGTAGAGCTTACATTCTAAAGGGAGGGGGTGGTGGTACAAAAGGTAATAGCTGCAAAGAATGATTTGATGAGGGTGGCTCAGGGACAGTTATGTGGGTGTGGGATAGGCTTCCCTGAATAAATGAGTTTTCAGGGATCTCCTAAAGGTGCACAGGGTAGGGGCTGATCGGACATACTGGGGCAAGGAATTCCAGAGGATGGGAGAGGCTCTGGAGAAGTCCTGAAGGCGAGCATGGGAGGAGGTAACAAGGGAGCTAGAGAGCAGGAGGTCCTGGGAGGAGCGGAGGGGGCGATTTGGGCGATATCTGCAGATGAGGTTGGTGATGTAGATGGAGGCGATGTTGTGAATGGCCTTGTATGTTATTGTTAGCATTTTGAATTTTACACGGTGGGGTAGGGGAAGCCAGTGAAGGGATTGGCAGAGATACTGCACTCCTGTGACCCATTTTTAGCAGACAACAGGCTGAAGCCTGCTGTCGGCTGACTTTACAGAGCCAGTCCAGGTTCGGGAAGGAGTGTGACAATATGGTCGGGATCTGCCCATATGCCTGGACCGGCACCTGCACCCATCAAGGCAAATATAATTGTGAAATAAAAAGAAAACCCATAAGGCTAAGACAAAAAGCTGAGACAGTCACAGAGGACACTGCATCCTTTCCAGAAGTTATTAATGTTTTACTCTTAATGACTAAAGTTTAGTCTCTGAGTATGTAGGTGTAATGCCCCGTACACACGGTCGGATTTTCCGATGGAAAATGTCCGATCGGAGCGTGTTGTCGGAAATTCCGACCGTGTGTGGGCTCCATCGGACATTTTCCATCGGATTTTCCGACACACAAAGTTGGAGAGCAGGAGATAAAATTTTCAGACAACAAAATCCGTTGTCGGAAATTCCGATCGTGTGTACACAAATCCGACGGACAAAGTGCCACGCATGCTCAGAATAAATAAAGAGATGAAAGCTATTGGCCACTGCCCCGTTTATAGTCCCGACGTACGTGTTTTACGTCACCGCGTTCAGAACGATCGGATTTTCCGACAACTTTGTGTGACCGTGTGTATGCAAGAGAAGTTTGAGCCAACATCTGTCGGAAAAAATCCTAGGATTTTGTTGTCGGAATGTCCGAACAAAGTCCGACCGTGTGTACGCCCCATTAGTGTGTATGGAAGTGGGCTCTGGCATGAGTATAAGTCTTATACATTTAGAGGGGTAGCATCTAAAGCCACTGTGCAAAAGTTGGGAGTGGGTCAGCAGTTTTACTCCCCACAAGCCAGTGGGAAAATTAAAAGGTATAATACTACTTTAAAAAATTAATTTACAGGAATGAAAAGGACTGTTCTATTGTGTTTAGAGGTTAAATCCTTCAGGAACACATCTAAAAAGAATTTGGACTTTTACTTTTAGATAAGCACCAAATAGTGAACTTTGATTTTATATTTCATTTGCATAGATCTTTAACTGAATCTTTAACTTGGGTGTTCCCAAGTGTTTCTTTTTATTGACAGATCTTGAGCTAAGGACACTTATTGCTACTTCAGTCCTGGAGACTGGGGAGTGGTCAAGCAGCACCATGCCAAGTTTCTGGAGCCTCCTTGGTACAGGCCCTTCCAGGTATTGCTGACAACTCTAGCAGCCATCAAGCTTAAGGATGAGTCACCAGGATCCATACCTCCCATTGCAAAAAAGGTTTTATGATTTCCATTAACTGGGATACCAGCCATGGAGGAGTCACTGTTTGATGAGAAAGCCACTTCCTAAACCAGATAGAGCCTTTTATTAGGGAGTTGTCCAAAATATTTAGAGACAAGGTTCTGTGTCACTATATGCCCACATCCAAAATATCATACCAAAAACTGCCAAAACTTGTAGAAAGGGACTTTAAAGGGCATATAGATCTTGGCACTAGGTGAAAAAACATAATATTTATTATATAAATGTTAAAAGTACATAGAACATCACATCCTATGCTAAAACATTGGGTTGACATATGTTTTACACATGACTATGAGATGAGAAGAAACACATTTCACATGTCAGCTCAACACATTTCGAGTAATCTTCATCAGGAGTAGATGTGGATTAAGTCCATGCAGTAGAACCCGATCATTTAAAAACAAAGGGTATATGTATTTCCTGAAGACCACTGAAAGTGGACCATCATTCCCAGAAGGAAGCACATATGAGAGATGAAAACTTGAAGAGTACCCAGATCTTGCACAAGGTACACCATAGATATCCGCCATGCCCAAATGGGACTATTTGACTCCAACTTTACAAAGAACAGCGGACAATTCACATGGGATCTGAAAAGAGGACCAATCAAAAACTACAGGCTCCAGGGTAGTATCACAAATGTGTCGCCTATGCTGCACCAAGTTAAATGTCCAACAGGTCTCTGGCACATGGTGCCAAGAACTATATGCCCTTCAAATTCCTATGCTATGCGTTTTGGCAGTTTTGGTATCATTAACATAATTTCTGCTTATGTGCTGCCTTTTGGCAGTGTTGTCCTGGCAATCTATGTTTCATCTGCTTCTACAGTGAGTCTAGGCCTTCCTTTGTGTGAAGAATGGGTTTTTTTTATTTTCTGGTTTCCTTTGCCATCCATTGCTAAAGCTCCATGGATCCACCATGCTTTGGTGCTACTATACAGTGCTATTGAACTGCTCGGTGTGTGTCCATATTCCCGTAACTGTTTTTGGGGGACCTTCCCTAATTGTAATTTCCTTTCATGACTTTGTAAACTGATTTCTTTTCCAGGGGAAGTTTGAGAAGAACACTTCCCGTCCTTGAAAACATCATAATATTAGCCTCACATTAGCAGGATTCCTGCATCTGGCTGGTCTTACGTTGAATTGTGTTTTGGTATTTAATGTCGTTACAGTTGCTGTAAAGGTGTAATGGTCACACAAAGTTTTCCGTAGTTGCAACAGCTACAAGTTCAGGTTGGGACAGGTACCTGCCGAAGGAGGTCGAATTTCTGGTAAGGAAAAAAGCCTTGAAATGCTTTTTTAAATTACATTAATAATGATGACAAGGGGAGTCTCCCTTACTTTGCTAACATGCCCTTGACATGAAGGCTAATAAATGTCATGGTATCCCATTAACTTTTAAAATGTTTAGTTCCCATTGGTACTTCTGGTGTGGAGGAGCACCTTATGGCCATACACCATGTGATCAGCTGATCATATGTAAACAGACTTGCCGGTTATCGACAGTCCTTTCCTCCCATGCTGTGTCTGTGTGAGGAAAGGAGAGCCGTTAACCAGCAAGGCTTAGAGCACCGATGAGTGAAAATACTCCAAAACACCTCCCCCTTGCTTAAAAAAAAAAAAACGCATGTAGGAATGCAAGTTCCCACTATGCAGATATGTGAACGGGGCTTGACAGCTGAGTGTTTCTGTCCACTCCCTTCTATGTACTTGTATAAAGATGGCCATACACTATGCAATCTGATTGTGTATTTAGTGAGAAGGGTGATAACTGATTCATTGCATTTCAATTAAAAAAACATGGAGCTGGGAATGGGAGGGTGGATGATGCCGGGTGTGTGCTAATGAGGTCAGCTGGTCAACTCCTTCCTGTGTCATGACCCAAAATCTGTAAGACCCCGTTCACACAGGGACGACTTGTCAGGCGACCTAGTCGCCTGACAAGTCGCCTCCCGTTCTGTGCTATGGAACCGTTCTAAGGGGAGCGACGCAAGTCGCTCCGACTTAGAAAAAGGTTCCTGTACGACTTCGGGGGCGACTTGCATAGACTTCTATACAGAAGTCGTTTTGCAAGTCGCCCGGGCAGTCGTGTGCAGGTCGCCTCGGTGAGGCGACCTGCAAGTCGTGTTGCCCCTGTGTGAATGGGGTCTAAGGATGTAAGATGGAGGACAGTAAGCTAAGTGTCTGTAGATTTTATGGAAAGATTTTTTAAAAAAAAAGCACATGAATGCTTTATTGGTGCATAGGGGAGCTGGAATTTAGAAAAAAAAAGTGAACTTTAATGTAAAAGATTTATATTTTGCAGGTATTATGCGGACTTCTCGTCGGACTGAACTTCGAAGGACTTTTCAACGGAGTTCCGGCGAAACGCACTTGCCTACACACGATCCCACCAAAGCCCGATCATTACGAACGTGATGACGTACGACCGGACTAGAAAAGGAAGTTCAATAGCCAGTAGCCAATAGCTGCCCTTGCGTCGTTTTCGGTCCGTCGGACTAGCATACAGACCAACGTTTTTTTTTTTTTTTGATAGGAATCAAGTCCGTCAGAAAGATATGAAACATGTTCTTTTTCTAAGGTCCGTCAGATTTTTTGACAGAAAAGGTCCGATGAAGCCCACACACGATCGGAATGTCCGATGGATTCGTTCCGTCTGACCTTTTCTGACGGAAAGTCCGCTCGTGTGTATGCGGCATTACATGGCAATACTAATACACCGTATCTGCACTTGGAAAAAGGAAAAAAATCAATCAATATTCACCAATCTAATAATAGCAGCCAGCAAAAAAAGTTAATTCGATCTTGCCCTACATACAAAAATAGGCACAATTATGCAGCGCTAAGTAACATGATATGGTCCATGAGCATTTTGGTGGAACATGAACCCCTTCATACTTATATGCAGAGTAGAGGAAACACCGACACCAACTACAAAGGTGATATATACAGAGGGCAAAGTAATTATTTGATCCCCCTGCAGATTTTGTAAGTTTGCCCACTTACAAAGAAATGAAGGGTCTATAATTGTTATCATAGGTGTACTTTAAGCACTTACTTACTGGGCCCCTTCCTGCCCAGGTCAATTTTCAGTTTTCAGAGCTCTAACACTTTGAATGACAATTGCGCGGTCATGCAACACTGTACCCAAATTACATTTTTATAATTTTTTCACAAAAATTAAGCTTTCTCTTGGTGGTATTTAATCACCACTGGGTTTTTTTATTTTTTACAAAACAAACAAAAAAAGACCGAAAATTTTGGGGAAAAAAAAAACACGGTTTTCATATTTTGTTATAAAATTTTGCAAACAGGTAATTTTTCTCCTTTACTGATGAGATGCCACTGTTGGGCACTGATAGGATGCACTGATGGGCAGCACTGATGGGCACTGATAAGCAGCACTGATGGGCACTGATAAGCAGCACTGATGGGCACTGATCAGCAGGCACTGTTGAGGCTGCACTGATGGATGGCACCGATGGGCGGCACGGAGAGGTGACACTGATCAAAAGGGAATGATGATGAGGAACCGATTGGCAGCACTGGAGGGCACTGATTTGCAGTACTGGAGGGCACTGATTTGCAGCACTCTGATCACGTTGACAGCATGAAGAACGAAAAAATCCAGAAACTGGCTTCTGTTTACTTCCGTAATCAGCTGTCATTGGCTTGGTAAATAGCCCGCTGTGATTGGCCCTTTGCCCTGCGATCAGCGGAATCCCAAGGACTCGGCTGTCCTGTTAGTACACAACAGCTCAGCGGGGGAGATCATTGAACTAACCTCGCGTGGTTAGTACAGCGGCTCCTGACCAGAGCTGTCAGTTTTCTTTTTCGTGTAACCCCGCAAAAAAACGGTAGCGTGTACCCGGCTTTACTATGTCTGCAGGGTAATTTCTCTGCTTTATAATCTTTGCTTTTACTGTGTAACTTTTCTCTCCTAAATAAACTCTCAAATCCTTATCAAGGAACAGAGGTTGTGGCTTTCCTCAAAGTAAATTTGTACTTTAAGACTAAACATAGCTAAATAAACATTTGAAATACACAGTTTAGTTTATTTGAGTTGATTCACATTGCACTACCAGGAGGATGACATCACTTTCTCTGTTAAAGTGATACTAAAGGTTTTTTTTTTTAAAATAAAATAAAAAGATGTTATACTTACCTGCTCTGTGCATCAATATCCTCTTCTTTAGTCCCCCACTGGTTCTCTCCGCTCCTTCTTCCTCCAAGTGTCTTTATAGCAAGCTGAATTCTAATAGGGCACCTGTGTGTGCATGCTCCCGAGCTGAGCTGTGTGCGTCCATAGACACACACACAGCCTTGTTAAGCCTCGCCCCTGCTCCCTCCTCACAAGTGTTTGACAGCAGCAGGAGCCAATGGCTCCCACAGTGTCTCCTGTGATACCAGGGAGTGAGGGGAGCGGTGCTGCAGCCGAAACAGTGCTGGAGCGGTAACAGAAGTCAGGTATGTGTTTAGGGAGGAGAGTGGTCGACAAGTTGAGGGGAGTTTTTTTACCTTAATGTAGAAAATGCATTAAAATAGGACTATGGGCAAACTTTTTTTTGTATAGAGTAATGAAGGGTTATAACCCCTCAGTTTATTTTTTGCCACCTGCGCCCCATTGGGGAGATTTACCTTCACTTCCTGCCCCGTAGCTAAAACAGGAAGTGAGATAAAATACCTTCAAATTAAGGGAATTTCTTGGGGACCCCCAGGTCACCAGAACTAATGGCGCTATTGGGACATTAGTTCTGGTGAGTTTTTCGTTCATTAGTTCATCCTAATCAATTAATTCGTTTTTTCCCCTCTATTACTTTTCTGGGGACAACCCAAAATTAGGGTTTTCTTTTACTTTCACTTTCGGTGATGAAGGTAAACAGGACAAATAGAGAGGATGAATCTCCCTAACAAGGGTAAGGGTAGCACTAAAAACCTAATAGGTGTTCTAATCCCTCTCCACTCTATCCAAAACTAAAAAAAAAGTTTTGCCTTTAGTTATACTTTAAAGAGGAGGTCCAGTAAAAAAAAAAATTAAAAGTCAGCAGCTACAAATACTGCAGCTGCTGACTTTTAATTGGACACTTACCTGTCCCAGGGTCCAGCGATGCGGGGGATCGAAGCCCCACTCGTCCCCCCCTCCGCTCAGCGGTGCCGGCATTGCAACTGTGGGCGCCGGGCTGTGGCTTCACAGCCCGGCACCCACTGCGCATGCGCGAGCGGAGCCGCGATTGGCCGCTCAGTCACCTGGGACCTGTAATGGGTCCCAGATGATTGACAGGAGGGAGGGAGCAGAGCGGAGCCCTTCCTGTGCCGAGGGGGAAGTGATGTCACCAGCCCAGGCACTGGAAGAGGCAGACTACGAGGGACCACCTAGCAACAGGCATTTAGAGGTGAGTAAAAAAAAAAATATATCCAAATTTTTTTTGTATTTTTTTTTTAGGATTTTTAATGTAGTTTTTTTTTTTTTTGGGTGGAACTCCACTTTAAGGTAAAAAAAAAAAACATTTTGACCTTAGAACCACTTTAAAAATATGTAAAACCCACATTTCATATTTCTGACATATGCCTGCTCTACCATGTACTTGTATGAGAACGTATTCTCTTCTCTTTGTTTTGCTTCCTATGTGTGAAATCCCTGTCACCCCCTTTTGCTTTCCTATTAAAAAAGAAACCACACTAGGTACGAGAGCACAGTGTGGTCAGTTCTCTAGCTGTGCTGGGAACTCGGTCTGCTCTTCTTCAATGATCAGACTTGTCCTGGCACACCCCACCTGCACAGCTATTTACTGGGAAGACCAGTGTGCTGCTGTTTCTCCTCCCTGAGCTCCCCATGCAGCTGAGAACAAAGGGTATGTGATCAATTATAAAAAAGGAGAAAGGTATTATGTTTTATTTTATATCTATACACAAATGTTCTGCCTTTCATTACTATTTTAAACTGGAAGGGTTGTTTTACAAGGTGAGGCTTCTTCCTCACAGCATGTCATTATGACTGAACCCTGAGGAAAGAGTGCACTGTGGCTCAGAATCATCTGATTTATTTCCTTTCTTTATAATGGACTGGCTTCTATTTTTTTTAAAAAAATCACCAAATTTTTTAAATAAATCACAAATCTAAACTACTGGGGCATACTGGTAACTTTAAATTGGACCTGTGACCTCTAGCACCCACTAATGACCTAAATGCATGTATGCTATGTTGGCTTGATATTTCATTGAAGATGTTCCCCATCACTTTCTGTCCTGGTGATAATGGAAGTGAATGAAAATTTCCAACTAGGACACACCCAGTGTTAAAAACATGACCCTAGTTCTAACCCATTTCTTTAGTACCTCTGACTAGAGTGACTTGGAGCTTTCACAGGCCTGGGGTTCATAGCAGAGTGGAAGCAAAGGAAATGTAAGTATGTCCATGCCAGTGTTATTTCCGTCAACTAAAACGTTTTCGTCAGCGGTATCTTTACAGTGATGAAAACAAAACTAAAAAGTACAGCACATTTTTGTCCACTGATGAAAACTATGACGAAAATCAAATCCGTTTTCGTTGAGCAACGAAAACGGGACGAAAATGGCAACGAGGGACGTTTCCCCTCATGAACTACTGTATTTATCGGCGTATAACACAGTGCATGCATGTTATACGCTGATATTTGTTTTTACCAATGGGGGCAGGGATTGGCCGGTCCGCCCCGGGTGCCACACTTTGGGGGGAGGGTGGGGGGTGGGGGGGGGGTTTGCCAGGCTGGCCACTGCCAGCATAGTCTTAGAAAAAAATCACTGCCAGACCCTTCTCCTACACCGTTCCTCTTGTGTCACTCTCATTGTAAAACGAAGCTTGTAAATACCGAAACCGAAGAGCGGTCACATGACTATCCATGAAACGAAAGAACGAAGCTATTGAGGTATTTAGAGACTTTGATTTACAATGAGTGACACAGGAGGAGCAGTGTATTAGAAAGGGCTGGCAGTGATTTATTCTAATTTAGAGTATGCTGTCAGAGCTGTCTCAGGAGACTGGGGGTCTCCTGGGAGTGCAGGGGGGCTGTGTATTGTGGGGGGCTGTGTATTGTGCAGAGGGTGGGGGCTATGTATTGTGGGGGGCTGTGTACTGTCAGAGGGTGGGGGCTGTGTATTGTGGGGGGGCTGTGTACTGTGCAGAGGGTGGGGGCTGTGTATTGTGGGGGGCTGTGTACTGTGCAGAGGGTGGGGGATGTGTATTGTGGGGGGCTGTGTACTGTGCATGTTCGATTTTAGTTGACTAAAATTATTTTATTTGAATAAAATGTACTGGAGATTTTAGCCGACTAAAATACGATGACTAAAATGGGACTAAAACTAAAATGGCATTTTAGTCAAAGACTATGACTAAAACTAAAACACTTGCAGAACACTAAAATTGGACTAAGGACTAAAATGGCATTTTAGTTTAAGACTAAAACTAAATTTAAATGTGCTGCCAAATTTAACACTGGTCCTGCAGGGCAATGCAACAAGGTCACTTAAAGAGACTCCGTCACCACATCCAACCCCATCAATAAACACAGTGGGGTTGATTTACTAAAACTGGAGGGTGCAAAATCTGGTGCAGCTCTGCATAGAAATCAATCAGCTTCCAGGTTTTATTGTCAAAGCAAGCTGAAGTTAGAAGATGATTGGCTACCATGTACAACTGCATCAGATTTTGCACTCTCCGGATTTAGTAAATATACCCCAGTATGACAATCTACAACCCCAATTAAAATCCAAAAATGCAAGGTAAAGCTCTATCATGCAACGAAGAAGCCATATCTGAACATGATCCAGAAATGCCGCCCCCTTCTATGGGCCAAAACTCATTTAAAATGGTCTGTTGCAAAGTGGAAAACTGTTCTTTGGTCAGACAAAGCTAAATTTGACCTTTTTCTTTTTTGGCAACCATGTGTGGCTGGTCCTCCTGAATAAAGAGGAGAGGGGCCTTATGGCTTGTTATCAACGCTCAGTTCAAAAACCAGCATCTCTGATGGTATGGGAGTGCATTAGTGCGTATTGAATGGGCAGTTTGCACATCTGGAAAGGTACCATCAATGCTGAAAGATATATCCAGGCTTTAGAGCAGCGTATGCTCCCATCCACACAACGTCTTTTTCAGGGAAGGCCTTGCATATTTCAGCAGGACAATGCTAAACTGCACACAGGCAGGGTTGTTAACCCTTCCCTATGCTATCCAAAAAACGTAAAAAAATATTTTTTGGGCTGGAGTTACACCTAAAAAAAATGTACCTGTTCCAACTTGCATACAAATTCAACTTAAGAACAAACCTGCAGAAACTATCTTGTTTGTAACCTGGGGATGGTCTGTACTGCATTCTATGACACCAGCGTGGCTTCATAGTAGAAGAGTCTAGGTTCTTAACTGGCCTGCCTGCAGTCCAGACCTTTTGAAAATATGTGGGGCATCTTGAAATGGGAAAATACAACAAAGACCCAGAACTGTTTTCTATTGTGAATAAAATATAGGTTTACTACTACGTATGTCAAAAGAGTGAACCTTTAATCACAATCTGATGGCTGCAGTATCAGCCATCAGTTTGTGTGGGTTTTGTTCAGCTGACTCCTGGCTTCAAAGTGAAAGTGAGAGATTGCTGTGATGCAAGTGATGTCACTTCCGGATTCAGATCCATCATTTCCTGGCCAGTACAGCCAGGGAACACATCTAACCAAGCCGGTCTGTGCTTGGTTAGATGGGTTGAAGGGCAGGGGAGACATTGGATGTCTATTAGACCCCTATTGTCTTCATAAAGAGTACTGGTCACCTGCCCAATGCTATCACATAGGGGTTTATTAACCCCTTGTCATAGTAATCAAGTAAAAATAAATTAAAAGATAAAAGAAAAAAGTAAAAAAAAATTCAATTGTAAAAAAAAAAATATATATTTTTTTTAATTGCTAAAACCCCTTTTGCCCCGTACACCTGCGCAAACGCAAGCCCAGGCTGTGCACGCATATGTAAACCGCGGTCGCACCAAACATGTGATATATCGCCACGAATGTCAGAGTGAGAACAATAATTCTAGCACAAAAGTTCCTAGCTAACTCTAAACTGATGAACTGTAAAGTCTTTTGAAATGTCACCTATGGTGATCTTTGGGCACCATAGTTTTTGGCGATATCGCGGGCCCATGCAAATTTTAAGACATGGAATGTTTGGGATCTATTTACTCAAAGCAACCTCATCTTTTATATTTTAACCAAAAATGGGTATTCTATGATGTATTTTTGCACTAAAATTCATTTCATTTAGTTGTTTAACTTTATATATATATATACTTTTATATTATTTTTTTACTTTATTTTATGTTTTATACCAGATATTGGATTGCTGATAATTTGCATTACGATTACAGAAAATAACTGGTATTTTAGAGTTAAAAAAAATTGCTACCTGTACTGATATATCCTTTATCATAGGATGTTTATCTGAAACTACCCTTGAATGTTAATTATATTTTGACGGTTGCAACCGACAATATACCTTACATGCAATGTGTTATTCTATGTATGTACATCTGGCAAATAAAAACCTTTTTAAAAAAAAATTCATTTTATTATATTTTTCCCTGAAAATTTGCATTTAACAGTTGCGCCAAAATCATGTGGCATAAACATTTTATTACCCTTTTATTCTACAGGGCCTCTGCTTTCAGAAAATAATGTTCTGGGGGTTTAAGTAATGTAATCGCAAAAATGAAGATTTTTACATTAAAAAAAAAATTGCTCTGGAGCCAAACTTCATATAGGCATACTCACAGAAGTGGTGCCCCTACAGCAAAGATATCAGTCCTACAATGCTGGTAGAAGATCAACACTTCCCGGAGCATCAGATGGTGAGACTTCCAGGCCGCAGGGCACCTGATGCAGTCCCACTTTTTTATTAGGAGACCCACCTCCCCTACCCTGATCCTCCGCAGTATTATGGGCATGGATAACCCACTGGTGCTGGGTGTACAAGTTTGGCACATAAAATAAAAATGTGCTTTGCAAGAAAAGAAAAATGGGAAGTGTCACCCACACAGCCCTGTGGCACAATTTCAAAGGAGGAAATGCTATTTATAAGACACCCATTACACAAACCAGAACAAAAATAATATATATATATTTAGAATCACAGCAAGCATATGAACAAATCACTTGCTGTGCTTACTTAATCCTGTCTAAATGCACCTGCAAGCTCAACAGCAGCTTTGAGAAAATATTTGTCACTGCAAAGGCTAAAGCTGAAGTTTATGCTGCATACATTTTGCCTTCCCTGGATCTCCCCTCCTTAGCCATTTTTTTTTTTTAATAGAGGGGAAGGATCGGAACCCCTGTTGGGCAGGTCAGGAAGTGAGGGAAAATCTTTAAGGGCTTGTCCACACTAGTTCTAGGAAATGCTATTTATAACACACCCATTGCACAAACCTTATTTTCAGAACAAAAATAATATATATTTAGAATCACAGCAAGCATATGACTAAATCACTTGCTGTGCTTTATTAATCCTTTTTTTTTTCTTTTTTTTTGATGGTGTAAAATTTTTATGTCACACAATATTAGCTCAACACTCTACAAAACGTAGAATTTCAATAAAAAATACACAAAAAATGGCGGACCGGCGCAATGTGTTGCAATTTGTTTTTGGTACAATATAAAAGATGAGGCTGTGCTGGATACCCAACAATGAGAAGGTAGAGAGGGGGCGGTGACATGCTAGGGAGGAGGGGGCCAGGGACAAGCTGGGGGGGGGGGGCGGTGACGAGCTAGGGGGGGGCGATGACAAGCTAGGGGTGGGCGGTGACAATGTTAGGGGTGGGCGGTGACAATGTTAGGGAGGGGGGTGGTGACAATGTTAGGGAGGGGGGGCTTTGACAATGTTAGGGAGGGGGTGGTGACAATGTTAGGGAGGGAGTGGTGACAATGTTAGGGAGGGGGGCGGTGACAATGTTAGGGAGGGGGGCGGTGACAATGTTAGGGAGGGGGGGCGGTGACAATGTTAGGGAGGGGGTGGTGACAATGTTAGGGAGGGCGGTGACAATGTTAGGGAGGGGGTGGTGACAATGTTAGGGAGGGCGGTGACAATGTTAGGGAGGGGGGCGGTGACAATGTTAGGGAGGGGGGGGCGGTGACAATGTTAGGGAGGGGGGGGCGGTGACAATGTTAGGGAGGGCGGTGAGAATGTTAGGGAGGGGGGGCGGTGAGAATGTTAGGGAGGGGGGCAGTGACAATGTTAGGGAGGGGGGGGGGCGGTGCCAATGTTAGGGAGGGGGGGGGCGGTGAGAATGTTAGGGAGGGGGGGGGGCGGTGATAATCTTAGGGAGGGCGGTGAGAATGTTAGGGAGGGGGGGCGGTGAGAATGTTAGGGAGGGGGGCAGTGACAATGTTAGGGAGGGGGGGGGGCGGTGCCAATGTTAGGGAGGGGGGGGGCGGTGAGAATGTTAGGGAGGGGGGGGGGGGCGGTGAGAATGTTAGGGAGGGGGGGCGGTGATAATCTTAGGGAGGGCGGTGAGAATGTTAGGGAGGGGGGGCGGTGAGAATGTTAGGGAGGGGGGCGGTGACAATGTTAGGGAGGGGGGCGGTGACAATGTTAGGGTGGGGGGGCGGTGACAATGTTAGGGGGGGGGGCGGTGAGAATGTTAGGGAGGGGGGGCGGTGAGAATGTTAGGGAGGGGGGCGGTGACAATGTTAGGGAGGGGGGGCGGTGACAATGTTAGGGATGGGGGGTGACAATGTTAGGGGGGGCGGTGAGAATGTTAGGGAGGGGGGGCATATAAATGTTAGGGAGAGGGGGCGGTGAGAATGTTAGGGAGGGGGGCGGTGCGAATGTCAGGGAGGGGGGGGCCGTGACAATGTTGGGGAGGGGGGCGATGAAATAATAGGGAGGGGGCGGTGACATCCTAGGGAAGGGGAGCGGTGACAAGGTAGGGAGGGGGCGGTGAAATCCTAGGGAGGGGGCGGTGACATTCTACGGAAGGGGGGCGGTGACAAGGTAGGGAGGGGGCGGTGACATCCTAGGGAAGGGGGGTGGTGACAAGGTAGGGAGGGGGCGGTGACATCCTAGGGAGGGGGCGGTGACATCCTAGGGAAGGGGGGTGGTGACAAGGTAGGGAGGGGGCGGTGAAATCCTAGGGAGGGGGCGGTGACATCCTAGGGAAGGGGGGCGGTGACAAGGTAGGGAGGGGGCGGTGAAATCCTAGGGAAGGGGCGGTGACATCCTAGGGAAGGGGGGCGGTGACATCCTAGGGAGGGGGGTGGTGACATCCTAGGGAGGGGGGGGGAGGCGGCTCCCCCCCTACTTAATCCTTTCTAAATGCACCTGCAAACTCAACAGCAGCTTTGAGAAAATATTTGTCACTGCAAAGGCTAAAGCTGAAGTTTATGCTGCATACATTTTGCCTTCCCTGGATCTCCCCTCCTTAGCCATTTTTTTTTTTTTAATAGAGGGGAAGGATCGGAACCCCTGTTGGGCAGGATAGGAAGTGAGGGAAAATCTTTAAGGGCTGGTTCACACTAGTTCTACTCTCTAACGAGTGACCTACATTTGTATCACTCTTTAGAAAGTATTGGACAGGTGGTGAGGAGGCTGCATCACTTTCCCACCACCTGCTTTAACCTCTTGCACCCGCACTAGCTTGCCACAAACCGCGTACGGGAGCGGTTGCAGAGTCACCCCATTCACTTTAGTGATAGGGGATATAATTCCTGCCGCAGCATGTGTACACCCCTGGCCTCTGTAGCTAAAGAGTTTAAAGGTACGGCTCAACCGCAGGGTTTTACTGCCCCCGAACGCTACTGTGAACGAGCCCTAACAGGGACACAGACGGCATTAAAAATCTGAGCCTTCCCCTACATTACTATAAAAAAGCATTTTTATTTCTGTCTGTTTTTCAATTTGAGATTTCTCTCACTTCCTGTCTGGTGAAACCGTTGTCAGCAGGACAGGAAGTGATGGGAAATCTCTCTAATGGAGTCCTGGACAGCAGTACAGCAGGTTCCAATGCTGGCCATACACTATATGAAAAATCGTCTGAAATTACGTCATTTAGACAGTTTGTTTGTTTTTTGGCCAGTTAATGGGCACAAAATTGATAATTGTTTGGATGTTTTTGAGCCGAAAAAACGAAGGACAATTTTGGAAATTATCTGCCGAACGAACAATAAATTGAAAGGTTAATGTGTTTCCCGTCCGAACTGTCTGCACTAGTTATATGGAAAAAAAAACAAACAAAAAATGCATTCATTTATGTCCACTGAACGATTTATCATTCATTACATGATGGCACTATCGTTTGCGCTCACGGCCGAATGTTCGTTTTTCGAAAATGGTTTCAGCCGATGTTTCGTATAGTGTATAGCCAGCATAACTTTCCCACACACTATCCAAAACGAAGATGAAAACTAAACTTTTTTTGTAGTAGGGAATAGTTATAACCCCAGTCACATGTTGAAGAGTTCCCTTCATTTCCTGTTTCAGAGACACAACAGAAGTGATGAGATTTCTCTGGAGTTAAAGTGATTGTAAAGTCTCATTTTTTTTTTCAATAAAAATAACAATCATTCATAATATACTTGCCTCCTCTGTGCAGTGGGTTTTGCACAGGGCAGCCTGGATCCTCCTCTTCTCGGGTCCCTCTTCCCTGCTCTTGGCCCCTCCCTCCTGTCCAGTGCCCCCAGAGCAAGGAGCTTGCTCTGGGGGCACCCGAGCTGAGCTGCAGCTCTGTGTGTCCATTCAAACACAGAGCTGCCGTTCGGCCCCATCCCCACTCTCTTGATTGGCTAACTGACTTTGATTGACAGCAGTGGGAGACAATAGGGCTACTGCTCTGTCTCAGCCAATCGGGAGGGGAGTCCCAGACGGCCGAGGGACTTGTGTGGACATCTCTGAAGAGAGATGGGGTTCAGGTAAGTATTAGGGGGTGCTGGAGAGGTTGCTGCACAAAGAATGCTTTTTATCTTGATGCATAGAATGCATTAAGATAAAAAAACCTTCTGCCTTTACAGCCCCTTTAAAGTGTCATTAAACCCACATCATTAAAAACTATCAATAAATGGTGTATTTCATGCTGTCCATACTCAGTCTTTATGGGAATCGTTTTCTGTATTCTGCAAAAAACCTGGTTGATCCTGCTGTTCTCTGTCTCCCCCTCCTGTCCATGTCCCCCACTGCAGTTGGGGATTTTGCAGAGTAGTGTTGGCAGCCCTGCACATGCTCAGTTTTCAGTGAGTTTCTATGCTGAGCATTTCCTCCCTATCACGTCTCAGCAGCCCATGTGACTATAGAGTCACACATGTGGGTGTATACACAGTGGTAAACGACAGCGCACTCTCTCCTCTGTGCCCACTAACCAGCTAAACACAATGGGGGAGGGATTTTGCATCCTAATTGATGGAGGCTTCACCTCCCTGTTATTCTAAGACACAGCCTCAGAAATGCACCCACACCATGTTATTGCAAATAAGAATAAAGATTTAATTTCAAATATATATTTGTATGACCATTTAATACAGTTGTTTGATATCAATGATTTATTTTTACTCTGTATTCCAAAGGCTGTTTTTTTTTTTTTTTTTAACATGTAATCAGCAGCAGAGGACCAGAAGCTGCAGACAGGCTGGGAAAGATCTGGGTCATGTTACAGCTGTAAATCGTTTAGGAAAAAGGTACTTAGCTGTTTTCTTTAATGGGTTACATAAAAGATTAATTGGATCCTGTCTAAATTGTCCCTAGTATGTATGAATGCGTGTTAGGGACCTTAGATTGTAAGCTCCTTGAGGGTAGGTACTGATGTGAACGTACAATGTATACGTAAAGCGCTGCGAAAATTGATGGCGCTATATAAGTAACATAAATAAATAATAATAAAAAAAAAAAATTAAAAATTACAGTGCCATCATCCATATACAGAAATAGAAGGGGCAATGTAAATTAAACAGTGCGTGTTTAGTATCACTTTAAGCTTAGGTTCAGACTAGTGCGATTTGGGATCCGCATCACTCCTCTCCCGCAGGTAGTTCACACTTACTTCTGTGATCCGCTGCGGGTGTCATTACATTGTTAATGACACCCCCAGATCGGTTCACAGATTGCAGTGCGAACTGTGAATTCGCACAGGAAGAGGATCGCATAAGTGTGAACACCCAATGCGATCCGATTTCAGTGCGGGGGGGAAAAAAAAGTCCCTGCACTTTTTTCCTGCGAATCTAATGCGAGTTCAGCCATACAACTGTATGGCTGAAATCGCATCTCACAGACATCGCATGTGATTGGCATCGCATTCGATGACTGTGATCGCAGTAGTGTAAACCTGGGCTAAAGCGGTTCTTCAGTCTGGTTTTCAAAGATGACTAGCCAGCAGTTATGAAAACTGGGGGGGGGGGGGGGACGGACTTTTCAGCATACCTCGCCCCCCATCACTGAAACAGGTGTCTCCATTGGAAGTTTTTCCCTTGCCTCCTGCAGTGACAACAACGGTAAATCTTTAATTGTTTGATTTGATGTATTGGAATGTTAGACTCATCAACTTGAACCTGACGGACAGTGGCGTTGCTAGGGGGTGGCTTTTGGGGCTATAGCCCCGAATCTGGGGCCCATAGCCCTGAGTCTCTGCAGGGGTCCCCAAGGGGAGGGGGGGCTCTCTGGGCACCCCGATGTAAGGGGGGCTCTCTGGGGACCCTGATGTTAGGGGGGCTCTCTGGGGACCCTGATGTAAGTGGGGGGCTCTCTGGGGATATACACACACACACGTATATTATATACCTCTATGTATGCCCACCCAAGTGTATGACTTTCTTTACTACGCTGCTATGGGCTCTAGCCCCAGATCTTTTGTAGACCTAGCAACGCCTCTGCTGACGGATATGAACCATGTAGCCAAATACAAGTGGCATATATCCGCTCTGAACATGGCTTACTCACCAGTGTCTCATGCTTCAGCATGGCCTGCAACCACAGGAAGTCCACGTGTTTGAAGAGGACGGTGACAAACAGACTGTTACTGAAATACTCCTGTTCAGAAACCGGAGCCCCCTCGGGATACGTCATCCTCATGGTGGTTTTATTTCCAACATCCTGCTCATATCTGTAGACTGGAGCATTGTTTAGTCTAGGATACACAAAGACAATGAACAGATTAGTTGGCATTATAATTTAAACAAGAGATATAAGACAAGGAATTTGTTTCTAGAATCTCTCAAGATATATTAGGAAGTTTCTGGGTTTATGTAGTGCTAATATATCATGGCATACTTTATGGAGCACCATTCACATCAGTCCCTGCACGCTAAGGAGTTTACGGCTCAATGTCTCTACCACACACACACACACTCACCGATCAGCCAAAAAAATATGACCACCCACCATAATCCGTTAGACTCTTTCACGCTGGAGGCGTTTATAAAGCGACTGAAAAATGCCTCATATGCAATCCCAGTGTGCGCTGGCAGGACATCAAAAAAAGTCCTGCAAGCAGCTTCTTTGAGGCGCTTTAGAAGCGGTGTATAAACCACTCCTAAAGCGCCCCTGCCCACTGAAATCAATGGGCAGTGCCGCCGAAGCGCCTTGGCAGCGGCGCTTTGAACCCTTTATTCAGCTGCTAGCGGAGGTTAAAAGAGCCCCGCTAGCGGCCAAAAAAGCACCTCTAAAACGATTATAAAGCACCGCTAGAGGCTTTACTCCCAGGGGTCTCAACTGGCGGCCCTCCAGCTGTTGTGAAACTACAAGTCCCAGCATGCCTCTGCCTGTAGGAGTCATGCTTGTAACTGTCAGCCTTGCAATGCCTCATGGGACTTGTAGTTTCGCAACAGCTGGAGGGCGGCCAATTTGAGACCCCTGCTTTACTCTATGGAATAACACTGGTGTTCAAATTTTTTTTCCATCATCAAAGTGCCAGGCCAAGGGTCAAAACATAGACACCTTGCACAGACAGGTAAAGTCCACCAAAGCAACACAACGATCTAGATCTTTAGAGATTGTCTCCTTAGCCACTTCAATATTTGGCACTTTTACCCCCTTCCTGCCCAGGCCAATTTTCAGCGCTGTCACACTTTGAATGACAATTGCACAGTCATGCTACGCTGTACCCAGATGACATTTTTTATCATTTTTTTCACACAAATAAGGCTTTATTTTGGTGGTATTTAATCACAATTGTGTTTTTTATTTTTTACTAAAAAAAAAAAAGAAAATGAAAAAAGACAGAAAAATGTGAATAAAAAAAAGTTTTTCGTAGTTTCTGTCAGAAAATTTTGTAAATAAGGAATTTTTCTCCTTCACTGATGGGCACAGATAAGCGGCACTGATGAGGCAGCACTGATGAGGCAGCACTGATGGGCACTGATGAGATGGTACTGAACGGCACTGATGAGGAGGCACCAATATGCAGCACTGATGGGCACTGCTATGCAGCACTGATAGGTGGCACTGATGTGCGGCACTTATGGGGAATGATAGGGGGCACTGATGGGGGGGCACTGATGGGCAGGCACTGAAAGGCAACACTGACTGGCATCACTGATGGATACAGATTGACATTACTGATGGGCACAAATTGGCACCACTGATGGGCACATATTGGCATCACTGATGGGCACTGTTGGGGCTGCACTGATAATCAGGGCACTAAGGATCAGTGCTTTGATTATCTGTACAAGTCTCCCCTGTGGGGAGATACTCTGTCAGTGTGAGGCGGGAAGAGCCGATAACCGGCATTTCCTTGTTTACATGTGATCAGCTGTGATTGGACACAGCTGATCACATGGGTTGAGAGCCACGTCATCGGCTTTTTACAGAGATCGGGGTTGCACTATGTCTCGAGGACACAGCACGCTGACGATCACCATGCTGCGCACCCAGAGAGACTGGGGCGATGTCATATGATGTCGCCCCAGAAAAAGTGAGCACCCCGACCGCTGTCATTTGTCTATATAGCAGGCGGGAGGTGGTTAAACAACTTTAAGGAACTTTAGGCATAACTTTTTTTCATTTGGATAGAGTAAATGGAGGGTTATGAACCCTGTGAGATTTTTTTTCCATTTCGAAGATTTCCCTTCACTTCCTGTCCCACAGCTAAACAGGAAGTGAGAGAAAATCCCTGCAAATTAGGGGAATTGTTAGGCTGGGTTCACACTTATGTGAATTGGATGCGGTTTCCCTGCTTTTCTTCAGCAGGGACAGGGAAGCTGGCAGAGTTGATGGGAAGATGGATGGAGCCAAATACAAGGCAATCTTAGAAGAAAACCTGTTATGCCGCGTACACACGAGCGGACTTTACGGCGGACTTTGCCCGGCGGACTTTTCGACGTACTTTCCGACAGACTTTCTGAATGAACGGACTTGCCTACACACAATCCACCAAAGTCCGTCGAATTCGTACGTGATGACGTACGACCGGACTAAAACAAGGAAGTTCATAGCCAGTAGCCAATAGCTGCCCTAGCGTGGCTTTTTGTCCGTCGAACTAGCATACAGACGGCGGACTTTTCGACCGGACTCGAGTTCAACGGATAAATTTTAAACAAGTTTCAAATCTAAGTCCGTCCAACTTTTGAGAAAACAAAGTCCGCTGGAGCCCACACACATCGAATTGTCCGACGAAATCCAGTCCGCCGGGCAAAGTCCGCCGTAAAGTCCGCTCGTGTGTACGCGGCATTAGAGTCTACAAGAGATTTGAGACTGGGGCGGAGGTTCACCTTTCAGCAGGACAACGACCCCAAACATACAGCCAGAGCTACCATTGAATGGTTTAGATCAAATCATATTTATGTGTTAGAATGGCCCAGTCAAAGTTGAGAATCTGTGGCAAGATTTGAAAATTGCTGTTCACAGACGCTCTCCATCCAATCTGACAGAGTTTGAGCTATTTTGGAAAGAAGAATGGGCAGAAATGTCACTCTCTAGATGTGCAAAGCTGGTAGAGACATCCCCAAAAAGACTTGCAGCTGTAATTGCAGTGAAAGGCGGTTCTACAAAGTATTGACTCAGGGGGGCTGAATACAAATGTACCCCACACTTTTCACATATTTATTTGTAACAAAATTTAAAAACCATTTATCATTTTCCTTCCACTTCACAATTATGTGCCACTTTGTGTTGGTCTATCACATAAAATCCCAATAAAATACATTTACGTTTTTGGTTGTAACATGACAAAATGTGGAAAATTTCAAGGGGTATGAATACTTTTTCAAGGCACTGTATATCTTTAACCTTATCCTTTATCAAAATCTGGTGATTCTGCTTGTGAAAAGCACTTCCTCTGAAAAAGTGACAATGCTAAATATCCTGCAATGAGTTTACCCTGTCCAGCCGCTGGCAGGGCAAGAGTCACCCCCAGTTAGTCATTTTTACAAGACGGCTAATGCCGCGTACACACGGTCGGACTTTCCATCCTACTTGGTCCGGCACACTTTCCGACGGACTTTGTCCGCCAGGTGCGCCGGACTTTAAAACGGACGGACTTGCCCACACACGACCGGAATTTCCGGCGGGCTAAGTCCGCCCGTCTTTCCGACGGACTTTCGCCGGAGTTCCGGCGGACTTTCAGAATGAACGGACTTGCCCACACACGGACAAGTCCGTTCATTTTGAACGTGACTAGAAAAGGATGTCAATCTTGCCGCTTTTATCGGCGAGATTGACACCTTGCGAGCCCCGTCGCGGGGCATACCAGGCCCTTAGGTCTGGTATGGATTATAAAGGGAACCCCCTACGCCGAAAAAACTGCGTGGGGTCCCCCCTAAAATCCATACCAGACCCCGATCCGAGCACGCAGCCTGGCCGGTCAGGAAAGGGAGTGGGGACGAGCGAGCGCCCCCCCCCTCCTGAACCGTACCAGGCCGCATGTCCTCAACATGGGGGGTGGGTGCTTTGGGGGAGGGGGGCGCCCTGCGGGGCCCCCCCACCCCAAAGCACCTTGTCCCCATGTTGATGAGGACAAGGGCCTCTTCCCGACAACCCTGGCCGTTGGTTGTCGGGGTCTGCGGGCGGGGGCTTATCGGAATCTGGGAGCCCCCTTTAATAAGGGGGCCCCAGATCCCGGCCCCCCACCCTATGTGAATGAGTATGGGGTACATGGTACCCCTACCCATTCACCTAGGGAAAAAGTGTAAGTAATAAAACACACTACACAGATTTTTAAAATATTTTATTAAACAGCTCCGGGGGGGGATCTTCCTCCGGCTTCGGGGGTCCCTCCGCTTCATCTTCTCCCGGCGTCCGGTTGGTTCTTCTCCGCTCTCTTCTCTCCAGTTCTTCGGCCGGCTCCTCTGCTGTCTTCAGGTAGCTCTCTTGCCAGCAGAGGTCCGGACTTCTGGTCTTCTGGTCTTCTCTTCCCCAGATGTTGACACGACGCTCTCTCCGGCTGGACTGCTCTCCGAGGGCTGCGTTGTGACTTATATAGGCGGAGACCCCGCCCCCTTTTGATGTCACAGTCCCTGGGCATGCTGGGACTGTGATGTTTTAGGGGGCGTGGTCACTGGGTGATGTTGACCACGCCCCCTAAACCGTCACAGTCCCAGCATGCCCAGGGACTGTGACATCAAAAGGGGGCGGGGTCTCCGCCTATATAAGTCACAACGCAGCCCTCGGAGAGCAGTCCAGCCGGAGAGAGCGTCGTGTCAACATCTGGGGAAGAGAAGACCAGAAGACCAGAAGTCCGGACCTCTGCTGGCAAGAGAGCTACCTGAAGACAGCAGAGGAGCAGGCCGAAGAACTGGAGAGAAGAGAGCGGAGAAGAACCAACCGGACGCCGGGAGAAGATGATGCGGAGGGACCCCCGAAGCCGGAAGAAGACCCCCGAAGCCGGAGGAAGATCCCCCCCCCGGAGCTGTTTAATAAAATATTTTAAAAATCTGTGTAGTGTGTTTTATTACTTACACTTTTTCCCTAGGTGAATGGGTAGGGGTACCATGTACCCCATACTCATTCACATAGGGTGGGGGGCCGGGATCTGGGGGCCCCCTTATTAAAGGGGGCTCCCAGATTCCGATAAGCCCCCGCCCGCAGACCCCGACAACCAACGGCCAGGGTTGTCGGGAAGAGGCCCTTGTCCTCATCAACATGGGGACAAGGTGCTTTGGGGTGGGGGGGGCCCCGCAGGGCGCCCCCCTCCCCCAAAGCACCCACCCCCCATGTTGAGGGCATGCGGCCTGGTACGGTTCAGGGGGGGGGGGGGCGCTCGCTCGTCCCCACTCCCTTTCCTGACCGGCCAGGCTGCGTGCTCGGATCGGGGTCTGGTATGGATTTTAGGGGGGACCCCACGCCGTTTTTTCGGCGTAGGGGGTTCCCTTTATAATCCATACCAGACTTAAGGGCCTGGTATGCCCCGCGCTCGCCGCAATAGGAAAATTTGTTTTTCCTATTGCAGCGAGATGCAGTACCCTGCCCTCGTGTCGTATCTGGTCCGTCGGACCAGCATACACACGAGCGGGCTTTCCGTCGGACCAGCACACACACGAGCGGACTTTCCGCCCGAAACTGAGTCCGGCGGAAAGATTTAAAACTTTCTTCAAATCTAGGTCCGGCGGGCTTTTGGGGAAAAGTCCGCCGGAAAAGTCCGCCGGCGCCCACACACGGGCGGATTGTCCGGCACACACTGGTCCGCCGGACCAAATATGCCGGAAAGTCCGACCGTGTGTATGCGGCATAAGGATTTCTTAGTCCAAGACAACTGTGAACATTCCACCAACCCAGAAGTAAAATCTAGGGCAGTGGTCTCCAAATTGCGGTCTGGGGGCAAAAGGGGCCATTTTCTTACATTTATTGAGCCCCTGGGGCCCCTTTTCTCCGATACAAGACACTACTCCTCCCACTGACACCAATGATTGGGTATGATTCCTGCTTGATATCAGCAGTGGGGCGCTATTTCTCCCATTGAAGCCAACGATGGGGTACTAGACCCACTGAGTATATTGGAGAAGGCTCTTTTGACCTTCCTTAACTGGGGCATTTCATAAGCACACATGGTGAAGTGTATGGTGGAAGAAATAAAAAGAAGCACATTTGGTTATTTCTTCATTATGTGGTGTTGGGATTGCTTGTGGACACTTGGACTTTTTGCTAACCTCTAAGACCCCTTTCACACTGAAGCGCTGCTAAAATAGCGCTAAAGGGCCGGTCGTTTTTAAAGTGCTTTTTGGGAGCTAGCGGGGCGGGGTTTTTTAAGGTCACGTGACAACATGATCTTAAGAATCCAAAAACACCCGTTTTGCGGCGGTTTCAACTCGCTTTTAACCGCTTGCCAACCGCCTCATGACGATATACGTCGGCAGAAGGGCACGTACAGGCAAAATCACGTACCTGTACGTTGCCCTTTAAGAGGCGGCCAGCGGGCGCGCGGCAAGCTCCGTGAGTCGGGTCGCGGGTCCCGCGGACTCGATCGCCGTGGGGATACCCGCGATCGCCTCACGGGGAGGAAGTATGGGGAGATGCGATGTAAACAGCATCTCCCCGTTCTGCCTAGTGACAGACTGTGTCACTCGATCTCTGCTCCCTGTCATCGGAGCAGCGATCAGTGAACTGTCACACATAGCCACCCCCCCCCCACAGTTAGAAACACACCCCTAGGACACACTTAACCCCTACACTGCCACCTAGTGATTAACCCCTTCACTGCCAGTGACATTTTTACAGTAATCAATGCAATTTTTTAGCATTGATCGCTGTATTAATGCCAATGGTCCCAAAAATGTGTCAAAAATGTCCGATGTGTCCGCCATAATGTCGCAGTCACGATAAAAATCGCTGATCGCCGCCATTTAAAAAAAAAAATTATTAATAAAAATGCCATAAAACTATCCCCTATTTTGTAAACGCTATAACTTTTGCGCAAACCGATCAATAATCGCTTATTGCGATTTTTTTTTACCAAAAATATATAGAAGAATACTTATCGGCCTAAACTGAGGAAAAAAATATATTTTTTTATATATTTTTTGGGGGATATTTATTATAGCAAAAAGTAAAAAATATTGCGTTTTTTTCAAAATTGTCGCTCTATTTTTGTTTATAGCGCAAAATATAAAAACGGCAGAGGTGATCAAATACCACCAAAAGAAAGCTCTATTCGTGGGAAAAAAAGGACATCAATTTTGTTTGGGAGCCACGTCGCACGACCGCGCAATTGTCAGTTAAAGCGACGCTGTGCCGAATGGCAAAAAGTGCTCTGGTCAGGAAGGAGGTAAATTCTTCTGGGGCTGAAGTGGTTAAGGCGCTTCCGAGGTGCTGCCCATCCATTTCTATGGGCATGGGCGTTTTTGGAGCGCTTTTTACAAACCCACCCCAAAGATGCTGCTTGCAGGACTTTTTCTAACGTGTGAAAGCACTCATGCAGATGAATGGGAGGCAGTTTTCAGGTGCTATTTCTAGCGCTAAAACGCCTGAAAACTGCTTTGGTGTGAAAGGGGTCTAAGGCTCCATGCACATTGGGATTAAAAAACATGCCAGTTCCCTTGGCAGAAACAAACACTCATATAGAGGGTTTTTGTACGGAGTTTAGACAAGTTTAGGAGAGTTTAGCATTTTTTTTACCCAGAAAGCTTCATTCAAAAACGTAAACTACAAGGGGTTTTTTTCTGCCTCTAACGCTGAGCTCAAAATATACCTCTAATTGCCCTAATGTGCATGGACACAGGATAACACTATTTTTTTTTTTTTTTTTGCTTTTTGGTTATATAAATACAAGATGGAGAAAGTGCAGAGAAGGGCAACCAAACTGATAAGAGGCATGGAGGAGCTCAGCTATGAGGAAAGATTAGAGGAACTGAATTTATTCACTCTTGAAAAGAGGAGAATAAGGGGGTATAGGATCAAAATGTTCAAATATATAATATATATCCATATAGTGAACTTGGTGTGGAGTTATTCTCTTTACGGTCAACCCAGAGGACTATGGGGCACTCTTTACGTCTGGAGGAAAAGAGATTTCATCTCCAAATACGCAAAGGTTTCTTCACAGTAAGAGCTGTGAAAATGTGGAATAGACTCCCTCCAGAGGTGGTTCTGTCCAGCTCAGTAGATTGCTTTAAGAAAGGCCTGGATTCTTTCCTAAATGTACAGAATATAACTGGGTACTGACATTTATAGGTAAAGTTGATCCAGGGAAAATCCAATTGCCTCTTGGGGATCAGGAAGGAATTTTTCCCCCTGCTGTAGCAAATTGGAGCATGCTCTGCTGGGGTTTTTTGCCTTCCTCTGGATCAACTGAGGGTATAAAATTGGGTATGTTGGATTGTACGATATTTTTTATTTTATTTATTTATTGTTTTTAAGGTTGAACTGGATGGACTTGTGTCTTTTTCCAACGTGAATAACTATGTAACTATGTAAGATTAATTATACCTTTTTTTTGAACCTCCTAGTAGCGCTGGACCTTGTGTTTGTATATTTTGTTATTATTGTTAATCTCTTAAAGGGGCAGCTGCATGTGTTTTGTTAGGTTGCATGGTAAGTACATAAATGTGTAGAAAGGTTGGTGCCACGTTATGGGTATATTTAATGTTTGATGAAATATTAACATGAAATAAAATGGAGGAAGCTCAACATGACTTCTAAATGAATTATAAGGGAACTGTGCTGTGTTCTGAGTTCTTTCTCCTTCATTTAGCCTTGTCTAGACAATGTAGGAATGAAAGGGTGTCTGTAAGACTTGGCCCAGGATGGTAACCATTGTTACTGATGTGTGGGATGATGGTTGGAAGCAGGTGGATAGGAAAGGACGTAAGGCCTTGTGCCTTTGGCTGAGATTCTCTCTTTTATATTGTTGTTTTTATATATAGCCTTGGCTAGATTCCAGAACCAGGGAGCGTTCTCCACTGTTTGAAGTACTTGCAGATCGTTTCACTTCACAAAAGGAGAAGCGATCTACACCGCTTCATAAACAGGCACACAAAAGAGAATGATCTCCACTGTGAATGAAGGAGAATGGAGCAGTGGATATATATTTTCCACTGCTTCATAAACTGACACCAAAATCCCAATAAAATACATTTACTTTTTTGGTTGTAACATAACAAAATGTGGAAAATTTCAAGGGGTATGAATATTTTTTCAAGGCACTGTAGAAAGGGTGCAGTCTGATTTACAAACAACTTTTAACTGGTGACTTTTGCCCATAGTTCTACATACCAGGAGGGTAGCTGGCCTTCACCCAAACTGGCCTCAGCACATGTGACTAGGTGGCAGAAACCTTGGATTATCAACTCTTTTTGACATAGTAACATAAATAATATTACCTGATTACAACATCAAATTGATCAATTATGTGTCCAAGCTCCAGACCATGAAGGATTCCCCCACTCCCTATGACAATACAGCGTTTGCATTGTTTGTCTCTAAGTTCCTTGGGAAGTTCATCTTCAGGCATCATGTCCAATGTGTCATTCAGTTCTTTAAGATACTGGCGAAATCCAAATGGAGGACCATACTGGTAGAAGGATTCATTGAGGTATTTGTTTTTCTTGATAAAGCTTGGTAATCTCATGTCGTACTTGTTGGGAAACAATCGGTTCATCTCTGCTCGGGCAAATCCCGGCCGACATTTTGCTTCCACCACATTCTTGGCAAATGTGTGCGCACGCTGTGGAAAACAAACAAAAAAAATAGTTAGGTCATAATGACTTCCATCTACACTACAGAACTATGGATATTGGATTTACAGTCCACTCACATTTGTTCTAGTTATGTTGAATAAATAAAAAATAAAAAAAAGTTTGTACTTTTTAAATAGTTAATCTGCTGCTGTATTCCCCTGTGTAGCAGAACTTTGAACTGAAGAGGAAGAAGCTGCACTATAAGCCTAAGCTCTAAAGCTCATGTTCAACCACAAGGCCCATGTGCCATTTAACGTGGCCCGTGGACCTCTTCTGCAGCTGCGGCAACTCCCTAGTCTCTGCCCCAACCTTGTCTCAGCAGGAAGACAGAACTCCTCTGCCAGATCCTGTGCTTCTTTGCGTAGATGCTGAGAGACTCATCTCTACCCCCCCCCCCCCCCGTCCCGTCTCAGCAGTCGGCAGCAAAGAGGAAGACAGAACTCTTGCTATAGATCCTGCATCTCTGTGTATCTGCTGCACCCACTGGTCTCTGCCTCCCCTGGTCTCGGCATTCAGCTGACTCTTCATATCTTCTTCATTTATTTTATCTCGCCTGCCTTTACTTCTTGCGAAGTCTGTTTTTTGGACTTAAACTCTGCCACTCTACCTCTAGGGGCATTTTCCCCTCCTGCTGGCAGAGCTCATATGCAATTGGACAATTGCGAGAGCTTGAACCTCATGATCCACGTTGTGTTTTTATATCTGTCAATAGCAGGGCTGGACTGGGACAATAATTTGGCCCTGGACTTCATACAGACCGGCCCACTTTACTCCAAACACCTGGTGTTGGCACTTCAATCATCGCGGCACCATGGTTGATATGGTGTCAGGATGATTGAAGTGCATAATTTCTATTATTACATTGTATAAAATGAAATAGTTCAACTCAGCATAATGCAGAACCAGTGGGAGCCCTGAGCGTGTCACTTGTCACTGTCGCACCGGTGCTCTGCATTTACTAGCCTGATCGGTTCCCGCTGGCGGTTCCTAATTCAGATTGATGACAAGCCTGGACTCTTGCACAGTGTCTCAATGCCTTTCACCCTACTCCCTTTGTCAGTAACATTCCTTTAGTGAAATGAAAAGTTGTTTTAATGCAACACTTAGTTGGCGCTCTGTATCTCTCTCTCTCTCCTCCCCATCACTGAAACCAGCCCACTGAGCCATCGGCCCACCGGGAAACTCCCTGTAGTCCCGATGGCCAGTACATGCCTGGTCAATAGTAGCCACCATGTGAGTATTTTTCAGACGAAAATGCCTCTTCCCAGTGATGTTATGTTTGTTATCTGTCATTGCTGGTTTTACTTTTTATATACCATATTTTTTCTGATACTCTGTTATTATATTACCAGATGTTACAGCTTTTTCCGACCATTCCCTGAAGAAGGAATTAAATGTATATTCGTAAACATTGAGATTTCTTTTGCGGTTATGGCCTCTTACTGTGAGATTAAGCGTGTGTCATAGAATTCAGCTGTATATTATCCATATAAGATTACCATTCATGTATAGTAAATGTGATATTTTTGTCTATTGTTAGACGGTTTTTATAAATAAAACTTGTACTTTTTATTATACTTCTTTACGCATCTTTCTGGTTTCCAACCTATGCCTATAAAGTCCCAGGGGGCATCTCCTTTGTTTTTCTTTCTCTATTTAGGGATGTGGTTATAGGTTCCAGTCATTGACTATATAGTTGGCTTTCTTTCTTAAATAATTTTCTCGGCATTCAGCTGACTCCAGCTCTCCTCTGGTCCTCCTCACAGGCTCACAAACCCTGTACATTCTGTTTTCCCAGTTCCACTCCAGCTTCTTCACGACATCAGCACAAAGTAATGGGGTGCACTGTAATGTAATGCCAGCCATAGATGCCGCAATTTTCTTGAAAATCGCTTGATTTGCCCATCAATACAGTCAGTAGGGAACACAGCAATTACTGCTAGCGACTATAAAAGGGTAGTTCGAGTTATAATGTATAGTCCAGCCAGCAAGAATATCTCTAAGAAGATCAGTTGGTCAGGGTAAGGGAAGGTCCATGAATGTCACTGTTCTATAATATAGGCATATGCTGGAAGGGTATATGTGACCACCTGTGGCTGCTGTCCTCAGAGTTGTGGCGGCTCTGCGTAAAACCAAAGGAAGCAAAGGAGAGAGGGAAGGACACGCCAACTAAGTCTAGTATCCCAGTATGTTTATTACATAAAGAGAGCTCAAAAAAGCTTTACAGGATGTAAATAAAATATCGGCTCATCTGTATGTAGATCTCTTAGGAGGGATCATCCTTATACATCCCGTGAGGTTGTGGGTAATACAGTTCCAGCTGCTTTGCAACGATAGAGACAGTTCCTGGAGCCTCGAGACATCCAGGAAGTCGCGCTTTACCAGCGTGGAACGCACTGCGGATATGACGTTACCCGAAGGATCGGAGGTCGGAGATCACAGACGAGTGGGAAAACAACAAGGCTAGGTGCTCGGAGCATTCGGCTAATTCTACAGACCTGTATAAGGATCACAGAATTGAAGCCTGCATTTTAAATGCTAACCTGGCAAAAGCTGCTCCTTTACTTTCATTCAGACTGCTTTGCTTTCAAGGAAACCTGAGATGTGAAACATATGGTGGCTGCAACTGCTGCCCTCTCTATCTAGAAATTCTGGGTGTCTTTTCCAGTCACTGATCAAGAACAAATACAAATACTGGATACCATTAATGTCCAAACATAAAAAACGGCCAGCACCGCAGGAGGTCTTTGTCTGCTGGAGCTCTGGCCATTTTTGCTATTTGGTTGCATTGTTGTTCTGGATCAGTGATGCAGTTTCTAAGGAAGAGTCCACAAGGTAACTAGGATTTTGAACATTAGAAGGCTTCCCCACAGCCCTTTAAGTGGAGCTTAATGTAGGAAGGCGGAGTGGCTTCCTGATCACGTGACTGCTGTGAAGGCTCTCACAGCAGTCATATTTTTGGTAGTCCATCCAGCTGGCTCCCGATCAGAAGCTGTGACTAATGCCCCGTACACACGGTCGGATTTTCCGATGGAAAATGTCCGATCGGAGCGTGTTGTCGGAAATTCCGACCGTGTGTGGGCTCCATCGGACATTTTCCATCGGATTTTCCAACACACAAAGTCTGAGAGCAGGATATAAAATTTTCCGACAACAAAATCCGTTGTCGGAAATTCCGATCGTGTGTACACAAATCCGACGCACAAAGTGCCACGCATGCTCAGAATAAATAAAGAGATGAAAGCTATTGGCCACTGCCCCGTTTATAGTCCCGACGTACGTGTTTTACATCACCGCGTTCAGAGCGATCGGATTTTCCGACAACTTTGTGTGACCGTGTGTATGCAAGACAAGTTTGAGCCAACATCCGTCGGAAAAAATCCTAGGATTTTGTTGTCGGAATGTCCGAACAAAGTCCGACCGTGTGTAGGGGGCATAAGAGTGGTCCTCAACAGCTAGGTCAGTGTGTTGGAAGGGCGCTTCCAGCATGCAACCTCTGACCACTATGGGCGACTGGATCAGAACAGCTTCAAAACTGTTGCAACTGTGGAATTTCCCAGTCTGCAGTGGTCAGCCCCTAACAAAAGTGGTCCAAGGAAGGAAAACCAGCGAACGGGTTATGGGCAGCCAAGACTCGCTGATGAACGTAGGGAACGAAGGCTAGCCTGTGCAGTTTGATCCAATAGAAGACCTGCTGTAGCTCAAATTGCTGAAATAGTTCATGCTGGTTCCAACAGAAAGACGTCCGTACACACAATAAAACACAGTTTGTTGCGTAGGGGCTGCACTGCCGCAGACCAATCAGAATGCCCATACTGCCCCATGTGCACATACCAAAAGTGCTTACAATGGGCATGTGAGCATCAGAACTGGACCACAGGAACAATGGAAGAAGGCGTGTTCAGGGTGTTGCTTTGGCCTCCAAATTCTCCAGATCTCAACTCAATTGGTCATCAGTGGAATGTGCTGAAAAAACGAGTCCGATCCATGGAGGCCCCACCACGCAACTTACAGGAACTAAAGGATCTGCTACTGACAGCTTGGTGCCAGATACGACAGCATACCTTCAGTGGTTTAGTGGATTTCATGCCTCAGTGGGGCAGGACTGTTTTGGTGGCAAAAGGGGGACCTATTCAATATTAGGTGGGCGGTCCGGTTCTGGCTGATCAGTGTATGTGCAGTGGTTGGGTGTTTAAGCACAAAATTTCACAAGCGCAAAAGATGGAAACCCAGGAAGTCTAAAAAAAAATACCAAACTCAGGCCGCTGCACCCAGACTCAAGACACCAAATGAGGACAAGCAAATAAAGACAACTCAGGGAGCGCTGATCCAAAGAGTGGTAAAAATATTAAAGATGACAACCGTATTCACTATAAAGTTTATTGGCAAATATGATAAGTAAAAACAGTCTAAAAAGATGGTAAAATGGTAATCAGACAAACAATAAAAAATGAATGCCCTGTGGACATCTGCACTTTCTGTGAAAATGACACTCACTCAGAAGCTAGTGTGATGAATGGAAAGCTGTCCACCTCCACCGCTGTAGGAATGAGATGCTGCGGGCACTCTAGGAATCCGGAAGTGCCCGTGGTCATCTATTCAGAAGTATAGCCCGGGATTGCGGCCAGCAATCCAGGAAGCGCCAGGGGGGGCGACAGATCGTGAGCCAGAGGCACACTTATCCTGCCACCGCATATATGTGTTACACGGTCAGAAAGAGGTTAATGTTGTAACTGCGACTACGTTTTAAATACTGCAGCGCACAAACTGTTATTGCATTATTGCGGCTCTAAATTCAGACAGCCAGAAGGTTAGCTTATACCACAATGCCTGTGTGTTTTTTTCCCAACCGGCTAATCTGCCAAACCTGCAATTCCCTCTGGAAAGCTGTAATTATATATATAGCAAAATAACAAAGCAGTTACTGTTACACATGAGACAGGCTCCTCGGGTTCTCCTTAATGTATCACGCCAAGGGAGGCATCTAGGGCATAACAAACACTGATCCCCTTGTGTATTCCCAGGTGAAGGGCAGAACTCACCGATACAGAGAATGGAGAGACTCATCCAGCCTGGAAGTAAAATGATCTCTTCTCCTCCAGCTTGTCTATTGTCCTGATCGGGATTTGATTACTCTGCATGATACCATATCACAGCCTGGAAGAAGATCTGCAACAGACCACGACAAGGGTCTGCCCACTCTACACTTCTGCATTGGGGGCTCTGGGTGCACAACCTAATACTTGATGTACTCACTTCAGGTTTTATTGGCCCCCAACTATTTTTGTTATCCATTTGTTTGAATTATTGACTAAAAATCTACAACATGTTGAACCAATCTATATTAGCCTATCACCTATCAATCTATATTAGCCTATCACCCAGAAGAAATTTGGATCCGATTGGCAATCACATTGAAAAGTTTGTTATCAAAGAGACCCTTTCACTAACTTAAAAATTGCAGTTAAAAGAAGAGAAAAATGATTTTCAAAAGTTATTAAGTATTTAACCAGTTCCGGATCGCCCACCGCACATATACTGCAGCAGGGTGGCCCGGCTGCCTGAAACAACATACCTGTACGTTGTCTGCACCCCCTTGTCTGGGGCAGGCCCGTGCACCTCCGGCGACCCGCTCCCACTGTGACTGGACACAACGGGAGCCGATTAGCAGGCCCGGCGGCTGCGATGGCCGTCAGCCACCCGCGATTGTTCAGGGAAGTGACAGAACGGCGGTCTGCCTATGTGAACAAGGCAGACTGTTGTTCTGTCACAGACAAAAAGAGAGATCTTGTCTTCCTACTAATCAGGAACACAGATCTCTCGTGCATCCATCCCAAAAACAATTAGAAAACTGCTCCCAGGGAATACATTTAACCCTTTGATTACTCCTGATGTTAACCCCTTCCCTGCCAGTCTCATTTATACAGTGTCAGTGCATTTTTTTTTTTAGCACTGATCACTGTATTGGTGTCACTGGTCCCCAAAAAGTGTCACTTATGCCTCGTTTCCACTGAGCGGATCGGTTTGGTTCGGTACGGTGCGCTATTTTGGTTGTTTCCATTATGAAAGCGGCCCATACAACCGAACCGAACCGTTCCATTCAGGGTCCTGCTTCAGATGTGGGGCCATAGAAAATGGAACGGTTCGGTTAGGGCGGAGCTACGATACATTCCACTGATTGGCTGACAGAAAACCCTCTGCTGTGCTATGCTGAGGCATTTTTTCTAACCCTGTATGGCACCTTGTGGTCCCACTTGCAGTGGAAACGCTCACCAGAATAGACCGGACCATTCTAGGCCATTCAAACTGTACCGACCCGAACCGATCCGCTCAGTGGAAACGAGGCATTAGAGTCCAATCTGTCCGCCGCAATCCCGCTAAAAATTGCTGATCGCCGCCATTACTAGTAAAAAAAAAAATCAAAATATCCTAAATTTACCCCATAGGTTATAGACGCGAAAACTTTTGGCAAACCAAATCGATATACGCTACTTGGGATTTTTTTTTTACCAAAAATATGTAGCAGAATACAAATTTACCTAAATTGATGAAGAAATTAGATTTTTTTATTGGATATATTTTATAGCAGAAAGTAAAAAAAAATTATTATTTTTTTTCAAAATGGTTGCTCTCTTTTTGTTTATAGCGCAAAAAATAAAAACCATACCGCAGAGGTGATCAAATACCACAATAAGAAAAGCTCTATTTGTGGGGGAAAAACGGACATCAGCACGACTGCGCAATTGTCAGTTAAAGTAACGCAGTGCTGTAACGCAAAAAATGGCCTGGTCATGAAGGGGGGTAAATCCTTCCGGGGCGGAAGTGGTTAAAATGCTTACTTGTTTTTCTGTGCCATAAATGATGTGCCTTTGAACTTGCTAGAAAATGTGACTCCACCCTGAAGAGTCAATGCCCTAGAATAGCCCCCTATCTCCTTGCACATCATAGCCCTCTCCTCTTTTGGGGGTGTCTAATTACTCTTTGTGCTGACCCAGCTCCTCTGCCCCTCTTATCACCTTTCTAAATAACCTTTTATGTAGCTGCCAGGGAGGAGCAAAGGGAAATACTACAGAGCAGTGGTCTCCAAACTGTGGCCTTTATTTGGCTCTTGGTGCACAATTCTTCCATTGGACATCAATGATGGGGGACCATTCCTCCCACTGACATCAATGATGGGGCACCATTCCTTCCACTGACAACAGCAATGGGGCTCTACTCTTCCAACTGACACAATCGATGAGGCTCTATTCCTCCAACTAACACCAAAGATGGGGCACCATTCCTCCCACTGACACAATCGATGAGGCACTATTTCTCAAACTGACACCATAAAATGGGGCACTAAGCCTCTCTCTAAAGTCATTACTTACTGACACTGATGCCAGGAATGTTCTTACTCCCACTGGCTACAGCCCGGCCCCCCTAAGGCCTGATGGACAGTGGACATTTGGCGAGCACATCTCAAAAGCCTATTTACACTAGCCCCAAATATTAATAAAGGCATATGAAAATTTATCAGTTGTGCCTAAAGCTGAATTCCAGGAATATTTTTTTTCACTTTTATGGGTCCAGCTTGTGGATGCAGAAATTCACTGTAGTAGCCTGTAGTACATACATTCAATGCTGGTCCCTACTGGGTGCTTCTCAGGTAACTTGTCTTCTATATACTGAACACAGGGGAGGGGGGGGGCACTCACTCGGCACCTCCACTATTACATAAGGCAAGTCGTCTGAGCAGCACCCGGAAGGGACCCGCACTAACTGTATGTAGCACAGACCACAACAGTGAATTTCTGCATCCCCAGCGACCCTAAGGATGTGGAATATGAAGAATTAGATGTAACCAACCTGGACCAATATAAAGGTCAGTCCAGCTTTAACACACTGGTCATTTTTACAAAGTTCTGTGCACTCATTATACAGAATTATAATTTGACCATTTATTAAAACTATCATACCTTTATGTGATCGGGGTCCACCGTTCTAAGGTCACATGTCTCTGCATCCAGGCCCACTTTGCAGATATAGAGGATACATATTATAAAACCTAAGAACAACATACACCTAGGAAAAAGGAGAAAAAGTCCAGTTTAACACTATGTACAATGCTCATACTACAGGCTCTTTGCATTTTATATATATATATATATATATATATATATATATATATATATATATATACATACACATATACACACAGCTTACTGTATATACAGTGGAACCTCGGATTACCAGTATAATCCGTCCCAGGAGTATGCTCGTAATCCAAAGTACTTGCATATCAAAGCGAGTTTTCCCACTGAAGTCAATGGAAACGAAAATAATATGTTCCGCATTGACTTCAATGGGATGCAATACCGCATGCGGCCAGAGGCGGGGGGGCGCGGGGGAGCCTCGGAAACGGGCGAAAAAGGCCCGAGGACACTGCGGCTGACCTCGGCAAACCTCGGAAAGACTTCCTACCAGAGATTTGCCGAGGTCAGCCGTGCTGTCCTCGGGCCTTTATGTGCATTTCCAAACAGCGCCAATCGGCTGCGATCGGCGACGCTCGGCTCTGCTCCGGTGCCCCCCCACCTCAGACCAAAAGCGGTACTGCACACCACTTTGGCCTGAATTGTGCTCGTTTTGCGAGACAACACTTGCAAACCAAGTTACGATTTTTAAAAATACAGTGCTTGTATTGCGAAACGCTCCTTAACCGCGTTACTCGCAATCCGAGGTTCCACTGTATACACTGATCAGCCCTAACTTTATGACTACTGACAGGTTAAGTGATTGTTGAGATCTGAAAGTCTGTGGGCTGTGGCTCGGCTGACACTCTAGTACATGTGGTGGGAATGCCGGAGAATTAAGAGGTTCTGGACAAGAGTGTACCATTTCATTTATACAGTCTTGGAACACAGTATCTCCAAGAATCCCTATGAGGCCTTATTAAACCTCAAACTCCTCTCTGCCTTTCGTCAATTAAAATTTGATATCATTTATTTTCACGGCTGCTAAGCAAACCTTAGCGAGGACATGGAAATCTGGGGCTCCAACAAACATGCACGTAAAATAAAAAATAGCATTGTACTTGTTTAATAAGAAAATGGCAGCAATTTTACATGATAAACTGTACCTTGAAGACTCAGTTTGGTCATTCTAGGTTGCCAAGATTTGTTATTATCAATGGGGGATCTCCCATAGGTGTGGAGGCCTGTTCAGGACCATCTCCTACCCTTTCCCTCCATTTCTCTCTCCCCCTCCCTCCATATTTTTCCTTGCTTTCTATTTTTTTCTTCTTTCCACCTATGGCTTTCTATATAATTTTCAATATTGCAGTTGGAGCATGTCTCTTTGGAGTTCTGCTACCATCATTGCGGGTATACATATGTGCCACCTTGTAAACCATATGTGTCTTCATGATGTTATATATACTTTTAGGGTAAGCGCTCCATTCCTTACTATGACTCTCCTACTTGGGGTCAGGTATTCACAAATCTATTTGGTAGGGGTAGACTTGGTAGGCCTTCAGTGGCCGATATCTACATGATGGTTTATACATAGTTTTTCACATTTCATTATTCTTTTGAGTTCCTCGTGTCTTGATTATACATTACAACATATATTTCTGTGAGACAAAGTTATTCCTCTACAATTGTAATCTTGCTATTTAAAATACAAAAACCTATTGAAAATGCAAGTGTCTTAACAAGAACCTTCATGGAAGGACCGCCTGGTTTTATTATAATGAAAGCTGCAGATTTAAAGACTGAAAACAACTTTTGGAAATGACATTCACATGTTGAAGCTTTTATGAGATTCGGTTTTAATCTACTTTAACTGTTAAATAATAGAATGCATAGTAAATAGTGATACTTGATAGAAAAAAGTGTGTAACCTCTTTCACTGCCACCAATGTGTTGGCAGCAGTAGGGAATTTTTATATAATTTACAGCTGCTGGATTGCTTGCACTGACACCCTTGAATGGAGAAACCTTGCTTCCCGGGCTCCGCAATCCTATCTGTGGGTCCAGTACATGCATGGCGGCAATGGCATCCCTAGGGGGGGCCAGAGGGGGCCCTGACCCCCCCAACATTATGCTGTGCCCCACCATGTGCCCCCCCCCCCCCCCCCCAATAAAATTTTTTTTTTTTTTTTTTACAAAAAATCAATGTCTAAGAGGGAGAGAGTCCCCAGTCAGCTCCTGCGGGTGATTCCTCCCCCCTCCCTCTGCTTGCTGACACTGCATAATGTGAGCGCTCACACAACCACGGCCGCCCGATCTGCTCCTTCCCCTGCATCCTCATTGGCAGGGAGAAGAGTGAGTTGCAGGAAGGACTCCACCAGGATTCTCAGTTACTGAAAAAACAGACTGATTTCTCCCGTCCTTAGGACAAGAGAACCAGCCTGTAAATTCCAAGAGATGCCAGACCAGACCTGATAGTTCTCCCACTGCTTTGGATCCTTATATTTTCTTGGTATGCTGGTGACATATATATCTTGTTTTCTGCCACCCTGGGGGACCCCAATACAGTAGGAAGGGAGCTCACTGCAGAACATGTGAAAGGGCCGTTGTGGGGTCGTAGTAAAGGGCCCCAGTATATATCTATATATATCTATATATATGCATTTTATAGTTGACCCCCTACTTTTTTCCCTGTCCCCCCATGTGCCCCCCCTAAATATGAAAGCTGGAGACGCCACTGCATGGTGGGAGTCATCAAGTAGAGGGCAAGGAGACCAGCCATCGATTATTCGCTGATCCTAACTACCTAGTAAGAACCTGGATGTGATGAGGATTTAGTCTTTAGTTTCTGCTGGGGAAGAAGCTAATGGAGCGTGATCTGAGCTCCATTAGCTTCAATGGAGTACAGGGGAGACATCAGGAGGTCTAATAAAAGGTGCACCCAGACTCTCCTCCAAAAAAAAAATTTTTTAGTCCCCCACCCGTATGTATGTAAATGCACATCGGTGGGGTCTATGTGTGCAAAAGTTGATTGTGCTACATGTCACTTATCGCCGCACATGCCAGAGTGAGAGCAATAATTCTAGAGCCATAATTCACAGTTACCTCTAAACTGATGACCGGTAAAGTTTGTCGCTGTTTCACAGACATGCGCAGTTTTAACGCTTGAAATGTTTGGCATCTACTTTTTGGCACCACCTCTTCTTTTAATATTATGAACTTTACTGTACTTTTACTAAAAGTTTGTGCTTGATAAACTGTTACAATAATATCGCATGACATTAAAAAAAAAAAACTACCATTTTATTTTCCAAGGTCTCTGCTTTCAGAAAACATATACTGTTGGGGGGGGGGTTTAAACTAATCTTCAAGTCTAAAATGATTCTTGTACAAAAAAAAAAAAAAATCAAAAATATTTCTGGCAGCAAAAGGGTTAAATGTTAGGACGCGTCCATTGTTGTCTAACCATTATGTGGGAAATGTTATTTATTAAAAAACATGAGGTTTATTATCCTCTCCTCATTAACGTTACTTGGAATTTTATTACACTAATTACTGCTCTGTTTGCAAACTGTTAGAAAGGATTACCTCATTTAACCTCCCACACATTTTTGGAGTGTGGCCATTAAAGTGCATCCAAACTAAAAAACAAAAGTGTAATATAATACAGGTTACCGGTCCTTAGATGTGATGACTGCATTCATTTTTTTTTCAGGCTTTTTTTCGTTTATTTTCCTCTGGAGTCACCTAAGGTTGCTCACCTGACTCAGAATACAAACCCCTCCCCCTCTCCTCTTCCTCATATAGCCTAGTACACACTATCTTTAATTTTTTACGTTCAACCCAGCAGGCTGAATGAAAAAAAAAAACTGAAGAGCTCAGGAGGAGCCGCTGTACTAAGTATCCGATGTTAGTACAGCGATCTCCCCTGCTGTGCTATTGCACCATTAGAGTCCCCCCACCCCGCCAGAGCACTCCAATCAGGGCTCTCAGCCATTGGCGCCGATCGTCAGATCACGAGCCGGTCGCCACCCAGTTTCTATTGAGCCGGTCAATACCGCCCGTGTCTAAGGCCCTTAACACAGAAAAGGAAAGGAGTGTGTAATACACAGAAGATATCTAGGAAAGCTGATAACATAGTTTGAGGTTTTGGTTTAGTGCACAAGAAGTTGCACTTCCTGACCGCCCACCGTGGCTATACGTCGGTACTTTGACATTAAATACCATTGTAATGGCAGCAGATAGCTGCCATAACCCCGGTATTTTTCTCCACAGCAGGCGGTCCGCTTTAACATAAAAGTGGTCTCTGCGGCGCATTCGCCACAAGATCACTTTTATGGGTGCCGGGAGAGCTGCCCCGCCGCGTCTCCGCTGTTTACCAGAGCTGTTGGAAGCAGCAAAGAAGATCCGGTCCTGTGGCCTGATGGGCAGGAAGTCGAGTGAGGGTATGATGGCCCCCACTCAACTCTATGCCCTTGGAGGACCGGAGCGACGTCAAACGTCAATTTTTTTTTAAAGCGCCCCGTCCCTCCGTACTTTGCGCGCAGAAGCGAACGCATATGTAAGTCACGCCCACATATGTAAACGGTGTTCAAACCCCACATGTGAGGTATCGCCCCGATTGTTAGAGCGAAGAAGATCCAGTCCTGTGGCATGATGGGCAGGAAGTCGAGTGAGGGCATGATGGCCCACACTCAACTCTATGCCCTTGGAGGACCGGAGCAACGTCAAACATCCAAATTTTTTTTAAAGCGCCCCGTCCCTTCGTGTTTTACGTGCAGAAGCGAACGCATATGTAAGTCACGCCCACATATGTAAATGGTGTTCAAACCCCACATGTGAGGTATCACCGCGATTGTTAGAGCGAAGAAGATCCAGTCCTGTGGCATGATGGGCAGGAAGTCGAGTGAAGGCATGATGGCCCCCACTCAACTCTATGCCCTTGGAGGAACGAAGCGACGTCAAACGTCAATTTTTTTTTTAAAGCGCCCCGTCCTTCCATACTTGCACGCAGAAGCGAACGCATACGTAAGTCACGTCCACATATGTAAACGGTGTTCAAACCCCACATGTGCGGTATCGCCGCGATCGTTAGAGTAAGAGCAATAATTCTAGCCCAAGAGCTCCTCTGTTACTTCAAACTGGTAACCTGCAGAAATTTCAAAACGTCGCCTATGGAGATTTTTAAGTGTCAAAGTTTGTCGCTATGCCACAAGCGGGCGCAATTTAAAAGCGTGACATGTTGGGTATCAATTTAACATTATCTTTCACAATATAGAAAAAAAATTTGGCTAACTTTACTGTTTTCTCATTTTTTTTTTTTGCTAGAAAACTACTTAGAACCCCCAAACATTATATTTTGCGTACCGTATTTGCGCAGCAGTCTTACAAGCGCACTTTTTTTTTTGAAAAAAATACACTTTTTTGAATTAAAAAATAAGACAACAGTAAAGTTAGCCCAATTTTTTTTATAATGTGAAAGATAATGTTACACCGAGTAAATTGATACCCAACATGTCACGCTTCAAAATTGCGCCCGCTTGTGGAATGGCGACAAACTTTTACCCTTAAAAATCACCATATGCGACGTTTAAAAAATTCTACAGGTTGCATGTTTTCAGTTACAGAGGAGGTAGAGGAGGAGGCTAGAATTATTGCTCTCGCTTTACCGATCGCGGAGATACCTCACATGTGTGGTTTGAACCACCATTCTGTGATGCTGGAGGTGAGCAGTGATGACTAGGCCTCACTTAGCAACGTCCTGGGAGTATTCCAGTCATGCTTCAAAAGGTGTATAAATGGCCTAGACATATAGGGTATTATTGATCTTTAGTCAGAGCTGCGCCATTTGTTTTAATCTACAAACATCCTTTGCCTGCATAGGCAGGTTTTTTTTGTAAAGGTGAACTGCCCTTTTAATTTCTGGCAGGATTAACAATTTCTCTTGCTGAAAATTTACACCTAAAGACTGGTAAGCTGCAATATATTACAATTTGTTCCTGGGCTTAGATCTGCTATAAAACCTTAGCATTTGCACAGCAGTTAGGGTGTGCTCTGCAAAAAAGTTTATTGATAGATATGCTGTAAGCTCTATTGCTCCATTTTGAGACCACTGGACTTTTTTTACGCGCAGATATAGTGCATCCGGAAAGTATTTACAGTGCTTCACTTTTTCCACATTTTGTTATGTTACAGCCTCATTCCAAAATGGATTAAATTCATTATTTTCCTCAAATTCTACAAACCCCCCATAATAACAACGTGAAAGAAGTTTGTTTGAAATCTTTGCAAGTTTATTAACAATAAAAAATGAAAAAAATCCCAAGTATTCACAGCCTTTGCTCAATACTTTGTTGAAGCACCTTTGGCAACAATTACATCCTCAAGTCTTTTTGAGTATGAAGCTACAAGCTTGGCACACCTATTTTTGGGCAGTTTCTCCCATTCTTCCTTGCAGGACCTCTCAAGCTCCATCAGGTTGGAAGGGGAGCATCGGTGCACAGCCATTTTCAGATCTCTCCAGAGATGTTCAGGTCTGGGCTCTGGCTGGGCACTCAAGGACATTCACAGAGTTGTCCTGCAGCCACTTCTTTGTTATCTTGGCAGTGTGCTTAGGGTTGTTGCCCTGTTAAACATGAACCTTTGTCGGAGGTCCAGAGCGCTCTGGAGCAGGTTTTCATCAATTGTGTCTCTGCACATTGCTGCATTCATCTTTCCCTCGATTCTGACTAGTCTTCCCGTTCCTGCGACTGAAAAATATCCCCACAGCAGTATACTGCCACCACCATGCTTCACTATAGAGATGGTAATAAATGGCCAGGTGATGAGCGGTCCCTGGTTTCCTCCAGACATGACACTTGCCATTCAGGCCAAAGAGTTCAGTCTTAGTTTCATCAGACCAGAGAATTTTGTTTCTCATGGTCTGGGAGAGCTTCAGGGGCCTTTTGGCAAACTCCAGGTGGGCTGCCATGTGCCTTTTTTAGGAGTGGCTTCCATCTGGCCATTCTACCATACAGGCCTGATTGGTGGAGTGCTGCAGAGATGGTTGTTCTTCTGGAAAGTTCTTCTCTCTCCACAGAAAAACGCTGGAACTCTGTCAGAGTGACCATCGGGTTCTTGGTCACCTCTCCCTAAGACCATTCTCCCCCGATCACTCATTTTGGCCGGGCGGCCCGCTCTAAGAACAGTCCTGGTGGTTCCAAACTTCTTCCAATTACAGATGATGGAGGCAACTGTGCTCATTTGGACCTTCAATGATGCAGACCTTTTTCTGTGCCCTTCCCCAGATCTGTGCCTCAATACAATCCTGTCTCAGAGGTCTACAGACAATTCCTTGGACTTCTTGGCTTGGTTTGTGCTCGGACATTGTTAACTGTGGGACCTTATATAGACAGGTGCCTTTCCAAATCATGTCCAGTCCACTGAACTTACCACAGGTGGACTCCAATCAAGTTGTAGAAACATCTCAAGGATGATCAGTGGAAACAGGATGCACCTCAGCTCAATCTTGAGTGTCATGGCAAAGGCTGTGAATACTTCTGTACATGTGATTTTTTTTTATTATTATTTTGAATAAATTTGCAAAGATTTCTAACAAACTTCTTTCATATTATCATTATGGGGTATTGTTTAGAGAATTTTGAGGAAAATAATGAATTTAATCCATTTGGAATAAGGCTGTAACAAAATGTGGAAAAAGTGAAGCGCTGTGAATACTTTCCGGATGCACTGTATGCAAAAGTTTGAAAAAAAGCTTTTTTTTTTTTTTTTTAATCAACGGCAACATAAAAATAATATCCATTGAAAGATAAATTGGGTTAAAAAATAGAGGAAGTTGCATCAAACCTCACCTTCAATCCGAAGCGATTCCACCACAGAACTTCTTTCCGGCCACAAAAACATTGATTGCAATGTACATGTTACATAGTGGTGTGCACATTGGAGTGAGAGAAATAATTTTAGCACCAGAGCTCCTGTGAAACTCTATACTCATGACCTGTAGTGGCGTTTAAAGCATCGCCTATGGAAAATATAGGGTACTGACGTTTGTCACCATTTCACGGGTGCACTCAAATTTAAAGAGATTGTAAAGTCAGAGTAGGATTACGGTCAGCCCCTCTGTTATACCAAGGTATACTACACAGTGCACATTTTTGTTTAAAATGATGCCGATAAATACCTTCTTTCAGATCGCCTCTGTGCAATCACATGACCTCCCACCACTCTTCTCCCCTGATCTAAGGGCTTCAGTGGGAGGGGCTGAGATCTCTCTCTGACATCAGCAGGGAGGTCACGTGACCACTGTGCTGTCCGCTCAGCCTCACCTGCTGTAGCCGTTAAATCGGTGGAGGAGAACGGTGGGAGGTCACATGACTGCAGAAAAAATCTGAAACTCTGAGCTTTTAAAGCGGACCTTCAATCATTTTTTCAACTTTCCATCTATTAAATCTTCTGCCCTTGTTGTTTTAACTTTGGATAGTAAAACTATTTTTTTTCTGCCAGTAAATACCTTATACAGGCCGTTTCTTGTCTGGTCATTAGCCTAAGCTTATGACATCATGCACAGCTCTCTCTCCCTCTCACTCTCATGAGAGTTTGCCAGGAAGGGAGGGGGGATGAGTCATAAGAGGGCCAATGAAAGCTACAGGGCTGCAGAGCTGGAGGTGTGCCTCTGTGTGCGTCTGTGTAAATCCAGGAAGTGGAACAGGCAGCAGCTTCAGATTCCCACAGGTAAAATGGCTGCAGCCAGACTCAGTGGAGGGAGATTTCTGCAGCATATTTGGCAAGTGGAGAATCATAGTATATTTAATATTTAAGATTTAAATGGACAGCGCACCTTTTTCTATATATGATTGGGTCGTTTGTTGCGTTTGTATGTCCTAAAATTAGCTTTAGTGTATTTTTTACTGACATTTTGCATTTCCTTGACTTTTGCTGTCATATCATGTGACACAAAAAATTGGAACTACAGTTATTTTATTTTCTAGGGTGTCTTTTTTCAGAAAATAGATGATGTTGGGGGGGGGGGGGGGGGTTATGCAATCTTCAGGAATAAAGTGGTTTTTAAACGTGTTCAAAAAATGCAAATTTGGCTTCGGCAGCAAAAGTATTAGGCAGCTACAGAAAAGTATACAGAACAAATTATAATTAGGATTGTGAAATTCCAGGAATAAAATAAACATCTGCACCTAGGGCAATTTGTACTACACTGCAAATAAGTTCTAACAATAGCTGACAGATCCGGGCACCAGTTCATGGGAAAACTATATAGAGCATGCAGAAGAGCTAAAAGTAGTGCAATTGTCCTTCCTTGCATTGCTTCCACATCCTGCTCTCCTACTTCCATTCTGGAGCACTCAGTCATCACATACAGTGACTATAAAAAAAAAAAAACTATTACAGCGTTATCGTTATAACATTTATATACTGTATACCACTTCTCCATTTCCCCTTGTAAGGTGCCAAAACCCACATCCAATTCCAGATTTTGGTTACAGTTGCAGAAAAAACACTCTATAGTTGTCACGAGTATAAAAGGTGACAGCATGTGCTTTTAATTTAATTTTCAATAGAGTTCCCCGCCTGTCCTTTAGATTTTAGGGGGGGCTGGACTATGGCCAGTGGGAGTAGATATTGCTTCAGTCTTGGTGGTCAGTGGAAGTAAAAAAACAAAAGGCACAGCATCCCTGTGGTTAGTAGGAGGAGCAATAATGCCCCATCATTGGTGTAAGTGGATGACATAATGCCCCATCATTGGTGTAAGTGGATGACATAATGCCCCATCAATGTCAATAGAAGAGATAGTGCCACATCATTGGGATCAGTGGAAAGAATAGTGCCACATCATTGGTGTCAGTGGAAAGAATAGTGCCCCATCGTTTCGTTTGAACCAGACTTTGCCTGCTTCCTTCATGGAGGAATTTCCCTACCCGCCATCTATCGTCCAATAAAAGTGCTGTTACTGGCTACTGAAGCAGTCTCAGTGGGCAGCAGAATGGCAGTTGGTAGAGTTTAGCAAAGAGGCCAGCAGAAGTTGGACACTCAAAAAACTGAAACTGAATCAGAGAGGGCCATAGGGAGGGTATTTCTAGGCATCCCGTAGTGTTTGCTCTAAAGCAGAGAGTATCAAATAAATGACAGGTTCACTTTAATGTAAGGAGTGTTTATTCTATACAAGGAGGAATAGTCTATTATAAAGCAGATCGGAAAATGCAGGAAAGCATGTACAGAGCCTTGAAAAAGTATTCATACCCCTTGAAATTTCCCAAATTTTGTCACGTTACAACCAAAAACGTAAATATATTTTATTGGGATTTTATGTGATAGGCCAACACAAAGTAGCTCATAATTGTGAAGTAAAAGGAAAATGATACATTTTTTTTTACAAATAAATATCTGAAAAGTGTGGCGTGCATTTGTGTTCAGCCCCCTTTTCTCTAATACCCCTAACTAAAATCTAGTGGAACCAATTGTCTTCAGAAGTCACCTAATTAGTACATAGAGTGCACCTGTGTGTAATATAATCTCAGTATAAATACAGCTGTTCTGTGAAGCCCTCTGAGGTTTGTTAGAGAACCTTAGTGAACAAACAGCATCATGAAGGCCAGAGAACACACCAGACATGTCAGGGATAAAGTTGTAGGGAAGTTTAAAGCAGGGTTAGGTTATAAAAAAAATATCTCAAGCTTTGAACATCTCACAGAGCACTGTTCAATCCATCATCCGAAAATGGAAAGAGTATAGCACAACTGCAAACCTACCAAGACATGGCCGTCCACCTAAACTGACAGGCCGGGCAAGGAGAGCATTAATCAGAGAAGCAGCCAAGAGGCCCATGGTAACTCTGGAGGGGCTGCAGAGATCCACAGCTCAGGTGGGAGAATCTGTCCACAGGACAACTATTAGTCGTGCACTCCTCAAATCTACACGGAGTCTGCAAAGAAACAATCAAATTGCTCAGCCATTTAGTGTATAGGGAATATAACCTGGCGTTCAGTCTATTCACTCTCTGTGATTATAAAGGCACAGGTCTAGGAAACATGGGACTCTGAAGGCTAGTATTCGTTGTCATATTTACTCTGTTGGATTTTGTCATCTGTTGCAAGACATTGTTCTGTGTTGGAAGTCAATAAAGTGCATCTCTCTGGAAGAATTGGGTTGCTGCGGAAGATTACTTACATCATCTTATTATAACTACTAGTTAATTATCCACCCACTATACTATATATCACTACAATGGTGCCGTGACTCGGATATATATATCACTACTAATACAACTGAGAATCTGTGGTAAGACTTGAAAATTGCTCTCCATCCAATCTGACAGAGCTTGAGCTATTTTGCAAAAAGAAGAATGGGCAGAAATGCCACTCTCTAGATGTGCAAAGCTGGTAGAGACATCCCCAAAAGATTTGCGGTTGTAATTGCAGTGAAAGGTGGTTCTACACATTTTTCACTCAGGGGGGCTGAAAACAAATGCAAGCCAAACTTTTCACATATTCATTTGTAAAAAATTTGGAAAACCATTTATCATTTTCCCTATACTTCACAATTATGTGCCACTTTGTCTTAGTCTATCACATAAAATCTCAATAAAATACATTTACGTTTTTGTAAATGTGGAAAATTTCAAGGGGTATGAATACTATTTCAAGGCACTGTAGATATCAGGAATGCACTAGTATAGCATTTTTGGGAGCTGTAAAACAGGGATAAGAGTTTTCCATTAAACGAATAGGATTCTCTAACTACAACCAGTAAACACTATAACCTATTATCCTACCAATGGCAGATTAAGTGACATGCAAATCAGTACCTTTCCTGTGCTTGTCACATATTACGTATCTGCAAGAATATATTATATGTGAAATATGATCACGCTTTAGTCTAGAAAGAACTTTCTGAATTGTTGAACAATCAATTCTTTACTGCTGCCAGGAAACAGAATAGTGGGAACTATTGTGTGTGGAGTGCGGAGTATTCTATCTGTTTTGCATTGCACAATCCTTTTCATATGTTTTTTCCCCATCGCATTTCCTGTGCCTGGAAGCATGTGAAGACTGGCAGTACAACAACCAGAGATTCAGGTATCAAATTTTGGCAGTTTCCTGCCTAAAGCAGAATGTAACTGTATCTGTGCACCACAAACGCTATATCATTCATTGTTAATATTCAAATAAACCCCTGCCGTCCATCCATGTCTCCATGCTTTATTTTGCTGAGAAATAACTTTAACACTCCCTGGCATTTCTAGCTGTGGCCATCTTGAATAAGGCCAGATGATTCATGTAACCTTTACTTCCTGGAATCCATCTGCCCTTAGACTCCTGAGATGTATGACATCATTCTGGCCTGGGCAAGAAACCAGGAAGCAAGTGGTTTAAATGAAGTAAATATAATATACCTTTCTATCTATTTACAAAGGATTCAAAATAGTTAATGCTGATTGAGAGAGCTTTAATCAGTCAAAATAAAGGCTTTGCACCACCTGGCTCAACAAACTTTGATCTGAAGCTTAAAGGACTGGGTGGAAAATTGTTGAGGAACAGTCACTGTTTGGTCTGGAGATTCTGGCACAGATGGAAGGATCTGTTATGCCGCGTACACACGGTCGGACTTTCCGGCATACTTGGTCCGGCGGACCAGAGTGTGCCGGACAATCCGCCCGTGTGTGGGCGGCGGCGGACTTTTCCGGCGGACTTCTTCCCAAAAGCCCGCCGGACCTAGATTTGAAGAAAGTTTCAAATCTTTCCGTCGGACTCAGTTTCGGGCGGAAAGTCCGCCCGTGTGTGTGCTGGTCCGACGGAAAGCCCGCTCGTGTGTAGGCTGGTCCGACAGACCAAATGCGACACGAGGGCAGGGTATTGCATCTCGCGCTCGCTGCAATAGGAAAAACAAATCTTCTTATTGCGGCGAGCGCGGGGCATACCAGGCCCTTAGGTCTGGTATGGATTATAAAGGGAACCCCGCCACGCCGAAAAAACGGCGTGGGGTCCCCCTAAAATCCATACCAGACCCCGATCCGAGCACGCAGCCTGGCCGGTCAGGAAAGGGGGTGGGGACGAGCGAGCGCCCCCCCCTCCTGAACCGTACCAGGCCGCATGCCCTCAACATGGGGGGTGGGTGCTTTGGGGGAGGGGGGCACCTTACGGTGCCCCCCCACCACAAAGCACCTTGTCCCCATGTTGATGAGGACAAGGGCCTCTTCCCGACAACCCTGGCCGTTGGTTGTCGGGGTCTGCGGGCGGGGGCTTATCGGAATCTGGGAGCCCCCTTTAATAAGGGGGCCCCCAGATCCCGGCCCCCCACCCTATGTAAATGAGTATGGGGTACATGGTACCCCTACCCATTTACCTAGGAAAAAAGTGTAAGTAATAAAACACACTACACAGGTTTTTAAAATATTTTATTAAACAGCTCCGGGGGGGGGATCTTCCTCCGGCTTCGGGGGTCTTCTTCCGGCTTCGGGGGTCCCTCCGCTTCATCTTCCCCCGGCGTCCGGTTGGTTCTTCTCCGCTCTCCGGCCTCTTCTCCCGGTGTCCCAGGTCTTCGGCCGGCCCCTCCGCCGTCTTCATGTAGCTCTATTGCCAGCGGAGGTCCGGACTTCTGGGCTTCTTGTCTTCTCTTCTCTTCCCCCAGATGTTGACACGACGCTCTCTCCGGCTGGACTGGTCTCTGAGGGCTGCGTTGTGACTTATATAGGCGGAGACCCCGCCCCCATATGATGTCACAGTCCCTGGGCGTTTTTGGCGCTGTGACGTTTTAGTGACCACGCCCCCTAAAACGTCACAGTCCGGACCTCCGCTGGCAATAGAGCTACATGAAGATGGCGGAGGGGCCGGCCGAAGACCTGGGACACCGGGAGAAGAGGCCGGAGAGCGGAGAAGAACCAACCGGACGCCGGGAGAAGATGAAGCGGAGGGACCCCCGAAGCCGGAAGAAGACCCCCGAAGCCGGAGGAAGATCCCCCCCCCCGGAGCTGTTTAATAAAATATTTTAAAAACCTGTGTAGTGTGTTTTATTACTTACACTTTTTTCCTAGGTAAATGGGTAGGGGTACCATGTACCCCATACTCATTTACATAGGGTGGGGGGCCGGGATCTGGGGGCCCCCTTATTAAAGGGGGCTCCCAGATTCCGATAAGCCCCCGCCCGCAGACCCCGACAACCAACGGCCAGGGTTGTCGGGAAGAGGCCCTTGTCCTCATCAACATGGGGACAAGGTGCTTTGTGGTGGGGGGCACCGTAAGGCGCCCCCTCCCCCAAAGCACCCACCCCCCATGTTGAGGGCATGCGGCCTGGTACGGTTCAGGAGGGGGGGGCGCTCACTCGTCCCCACCCCCTTTCCTGACCGGCCAGGCTGCGTGCTCGGATCGGGGTCTGGTATGGATTTTAGGGGGACCCCACGCCGTTTTTTCGGCGTAGCGGGGTTCCCTTTATAATCCATACCAGACCTAAGGGCCTGGTATGCCCCGCGACGGGGCTCGCAAGGTGTCAATCTCGCCGATAAAAGCGGCAAGATTGACATCCTTTTCTAGTCCCGTCGCACCTGAGTCACGTTCAAAATGAACGGACTTGTCCGTGTGTGGGCAAGTCCGTTCATTCTGAAAGTCCGCCGGAACTCCGGCGAAAGTCCGTCGGAAAGACGGGCGGACTTAGCCCGCCGGAAAGTCCCGGTGTGTGTGGGCAAGTCCGTCCGTTTTAAAGTCCGGCGCACCTGGCGGACAAAGTCCGTCGGAAAGTGTGCCGGACCAAGTAGGATAGAAAGTCCGACCGTGTGTACGCGGCATTAGATTTTTTTAATTCAAAGACAGAACGTATGGCTAGCTTAAAGTGGTAGTTATCCCTGTACTGCCACTTGTACCTACAGGTAAGCCTATAATAAGGCTTACCTGTAGGTACTGTAAATATCGCCTAAACTTGTACTGTGTAGGAGATATTTATGACATCATCAGCGCATGTGCTCTGAAGGTCCGGCTTACAGTGCCGGACCTTCGGAGCCTGTGCCGGAAATGGCAGCTCCGCTTACTACCGCTTTAACTACTTCAATACCGGGCACTTACACTTCCTTCCTGCCCAAGCCAATTTTTAGCTTTCAGCGCTGTTTAAATGACAATTGCGCGGTCATGCTACACTGTACCCAAACAGAATTTTTATCATTTTGTTCCCACAAATAGAGCTTTCTTTTGGTGGTATTTGATCACCCCTGCTTTTTTATTTTTTGCTAACCAAATAAAAAATACCTGTAATTTTGAAAAAAATTAAGTTTTTCTTTTGTTTCTGTTATAAAATTTTGTAAATAAGTAAGTTTTCTCCTTCACTGATGGGCACTGATAAGGCAGCACTGACGGGCACTGATATGCAGCTCTGATGGGCTTTGATACGCGGCACTGATGGGCACTCATGGGTGGCACTGATGGGTACTGATAGGCGACACTGAAAGGCTGCACTGATGGGTACTTATGGGTGGCACTGATAGGCGGCACTGCTGGACACTGATGGGCACCCATACGTGGCACTGATATGCGCAACTGATAGATGGCATTGATAGGCATCACTGATGGCACTGGCAGGCATTGGGGATGGGCACTGATTGGCAGCTTCCTGGGCACTGATTGGCATTTCCCTGGTGGTCTAGGGGGGCATAACTGGTGGTCCAGTGTGGTGGCAATCCCTGGTGGTCCTAGCGGCATCCTGGTGGTCCTGGGTGGGCATCCGAGGGGGGGCTGCGCTGATAAAAAATCAGCACAGACCCCCCCCCGTCAGGAGAGCAGCCGATCAGCTCTACTCTACTCGCGTCTGTCAGACGTGAGTGCGGAAAAGCCGATCAACGGCTCTTCCTGTTTACATCGTGATCAGCCTTGATAGGACACAGCAGGGCCGATCCTAGGGTCACAGACGCCTGGGTGCAGAAATATTTCTGGCGCCCCCACGTGGGCGTGGTCATCTTACCAACTCCTCCCCTTTACAAATGTTACTATGGCAACGACTCAAACACAGAGATGCTCCCCTTAGTGCCGGTTCACACAGGGGCGACTTGTCAGGCGACCTAGTCCCCGGACAAGTCGCCTCCCGTTCTAATAGGAGCGACGCAAGTCGCTCCGACTTAGAAAAAGGTTCCTGTACTTCTTTTGGGGCAACTTGAGGCGACTTGCATAGACTTCTATACAGAAGTCGTTCTGCAAGTCGCCATGGATGTCGTGTGCAGGTCGCCTCGGTGAGGTGACCTGCAAGTCGTGCCGCCCCTGTGTGAACCGGTGCTAAGTCTTCATTACCCTAGGATCTTCCCATGATCTTTTAACAATAAAGAAAATACAGGAAGAGTGTACACTAATGAGACCTGGAGGGGAGTCTCTCTGATGCACACAGAGAGGGCTTCTGTTAGAGAGTCTGTTAGAAAGAGCCCCCAGACATAATACAAGAGACAGTCAGAGACTGCAATCATAGTACAGGAGATGGTCAGAGACTGCAATCATAGTACAGGAGATGGTCAGAGACTGCAATCATAGTGCAGGAGATGGTCAGAGACTGCAATCATAGTACAGGAGATGGTCAGAGACTGCAATCATAGTACAGGAGATGGTCAGAGACTGCAATCATAGTACAGGAGATGGTCAGAGACTGCAGACATGTTACAAGAGATGGTCAGAGACTGAGGACACGATACAGGAGATGATCAGAGACTGCAGACATGTTACAAGAGATGGTCAGAGACTGAGGACACGATACAGGAGATGGTCAGAGACTGCAGACATGTTAAAAGAGATGGTCAGAGACTGCAGACATAGAACAGGAGATGGTCAGAGACTGCAGACATAGAACAGGAGATGGTCAGAGACTGCAGACATAATACAGGAGATGATCAGAGACTGCAGACATAGTACAGGAGATGGTCAGAGAATGCAGACATACTACAGGAGATGGTCAGAGACTGCAGACATAGTACGGGAGATGATCAGAGACTGCAGACATACTACAGGAGATGGTCAGAGACTGGAGATATAATACAGGAGATGGTCAGAGACTGCAGACATAGTACAGGAGATGGTCAGAGACTGCAGTTCCTATGGACGTTAGTAGATAATGGCCGATCGGCCCCCTCACCTGACCCAGCGATACAGCAACAACGGTTCCTCTAATCAGGAGTCAGCTCACTCTGAATTGCCCGTGGCGAGTCCGCTGAGTAGCACCCAGATCTGTATTCCTGTAATGACTCCATTCCTTTCTCCGCCAGGGATGGCGCCAGGCTGTGTGGCTTTCCCTCTGGTGGCGCAGGGCAGCAGGGTTCTCTCTCTGATGGTGTTGCCTCAGCGCTGTCCTCTCCCTCTGAAGTCCTGGGTGCACTTCCCTGAAAGCTTTCCCGGACTCCTGGCTCTCTCTCTCCCATTCAGCTGAGCATGCTGTGTGGGCTGCAGTTTCCGTGTTACAGTGGGGCTGCCAGTCCTTGGGACTACATGTCCCACAATCCTCCGCTTTGCTCCTTTTTTTTTTTCTTCCCTGGCCAATATGAAGGCGGGGGGAAGAAACATAGTGCGCCGCTCACTAGTACAGCAGCGTGCGCGCGAAGAGGAGAGGGAGAGGGGTGTCACCTGGTGCGGTAAAACATGGTATCACCCCCCTCCACCAACTATAGTCGCCCCTCAGTGCAGATCCCCCTCCACTAAGTATAGACCCCCCTCCGTCAGTGCAGACCCCCCACTAAGTATAAACCCCTCCCCCAGTATAGACCCCCCATCAGTATAGGCCCCCCAGGACAAAACACCCCCCTCTATCAGTATAGACCCCCCCCAGGACAAACCAAACACTCCTCCATTAGTACAGACCCCCCTCAGGACAACCACCCCCCTCCATTAGTGCAGACCCCCCTCAGGAAAAACCACCCCCCTCCATTAGTACAAAACCATCCCCCTCCATTAGTACAGACCCCCCAAAACAAACCACCCCCCTACATTAGTACAGACCCCTCTAAAACAAACCACCCCTGCTCCATTAGTGCAGACCCCCCAGAACAAACCACCCCCTCCATTAGTACAGACCCCCCAGAACAAACCACCCCCTCCATTAGTACAGACCCCCCGGACAAACCACCCCCCTCCATTAGTACAGACCCCCAGGACAAACCACCCCCTCCATTAGTACAGACCCCCGGGACAAACCACCCCCTCTCCATTAGTACAGACCCCCCGGGACAAACCACCCCCCCTCCATTAGTACAGACCCCCCTGGACAAACCACCCCCATCCATTAGTACAGACCCCCCAGGACAAACCACCCCCCTTCATTAGTACAGACCCCCCAGAACAAACCACCCCCCTCCATTAGTACAGACCCCCCTGGACAAACTACCCCCCCTCCATTAGTACAGACCCCCAGGACAAACCACCCCCCTCCATTAGTACAGACCCCCCCAAGACAAACCCCCCCCCCCCTCCATTAGTATAGACCCCCCAGGACAAACCCCCTTCATTAGTATAGACCCCCCAGGACAACCCCCCTCTTCATTAGAATAGACCCCCCCAAGACATACCACCCCCCCTTCATTAGTACAGACCCCCAGGACAAACCACCCCCTCCATTAGTACAGACCCCCGGGACAAACCACCCCCCTCCATTAGTACAGATCCCCCCCAAGACAAACCACCCCCCTCCATAAGTATAGACCCCCAAAGACAACCCCCCTTCATTAGTATAGACCCCCCAGGACAACCCCCCCCTTCATTAGAATAGACCCCCCAAGACAAACCACCCCCCCCCTCCATTAGTATAGACCCCCAGGACAACCCCCCCTTCATTAGTATAGACCCCCCAGGACAACCCCCCCTTCATTAGAATAGACCCCCCAGGACAACCCCCCCTTCATTAGTATAGATCCCCCCAGGACAACCCCCCCTTCATTAGAATAGACCCCCCCCAGGACAAACCCCCCTTCATTAGTATAGACCCCCCCAGGACAACCCCCCCTTCATTAGTATATACCCCCCCAGGACAACCCCCCCTTCATTAGAATAGACCCCCCTTCATTAGTATAGACCCCCCCCCAGGACAACCCCCCCTTAATTAGTATATACCCCCCCAGGACAACCCCCCCTTCATTAGTATATACCCCCCAGGACAACCCCCCCCTTCATTAGTATAGACCCCCCCAGGACAAACCCCCCCTCCATTAGTATAGACCGCTGACAAAGCAGCTTCCCTTCCATTGAGCCAATTAAAAAACACCCGGGCGGCAGCAGGAGAGGACAGTGTACAGCCGCGCTGCCCGGGTGGAGAACTGAGCGTGTCAGGCTTAGGCAGCAGGCGGGAGTTACACAGGCGGAGGAGAGCTGGAACACGTCGGGAACGGACCGCCCCCCCCCCCGTGACGTCACTGCACGGCTGGTCTCTCTGCACACAGAGACACAGCCGCTACGATCTGTGGCTCGTTCTGCTCTCCTCCTCTGACAGGAGGAGGGAGGGGGGATGGCTGGGCTTAGGCAAGAGACAGCGACGGCGGCGGCTGTGGTGACCGGCGGAAAGAGCCGCCGACATGGAGAGGAGGAGGAGGGAGGGGAGCACTCTGGCGCTTCAGCGCCCCCACCTCTGTGGCGCCTGGGTGCACTGCACCCCGTGCACCCCGGCCAGGACCGGCCCTGGTCGGACACAGCTGATCATGTGGCAAAGAGCCTCTGTCAGATGCTCTTTACCGAGATCAGTGTAACGGTGTGTCAGACTGACACACCACCGATCGCCGCGATGCACGCCCCCACGGGCACGCGAGAGCGGTCGTTCTGGAGGGCCGTCATATGACGTCCACCCAGAATGAGAACTGCCCCGCCGTCATTTGATAGTGGGCAGGCGGCAAGTAGTTAATATATAGTATATCTTCGTAACCCCTTCATGACAAAGATAAAACAAATCCTAACTCCTGAACCCAATTCTGCAACTTTGACGTATAACTGTACTTATCTTCACAACTACGTAGTGTATCCAGTTGGACCTTGTTTTTTTTTTCACGACAAATTGGGCTTTCATTTGGTGATCAATGGAAATAGCCATCTCCTGGGGTTTTTTTTTTTTTTTTAAAACATTGCCACCCGCCCTTTGGCATAATGACGCCAGGGCCATCATATGACATTCTCCCGGATAGGGCCGCAATGCAGCGTGATCTGTCACTGACTGTGTCCACGGGACCCAGCAGATGACTGATCACTGTACCAGCCCGCTGACAATACCATGTGACCGCTGTAACCATTTACAGCAGGTCACATGACAGTTGTTAACAATGGATGGCTTCTATTCAAGCCATCCATTGTGTACAATTGTGTTGCTAGCTGTGATTGGTCACAGTGATCACATGGTGCAGACTGGGCCAATCACAGCTAATCACAACAAAACAAACTGAATGAGTCGATTTCATTCAGTAAAATGCTTGCATATTGCAATGAAATTCATTGGTATAAGCAAATAATGTGTAAAAAAACAAAAAATACCACTTCCTCAGAGTAGTATGATGTTTCTATGGTAACATTATATTGCTCTGGTCACAGTGTGTTAAAAACTGTCATCGGTCAGTGTCCCTGATCACCGCCACACCAGTTTTATGATGATTATGTACTGCACTGGTGACCGTATCTAAAAAAAAAAAAATAATAATTTTAATTCTTGATTTTCCAAAAAATTATGACAAAAAATGACAACTTTAAAAAACTCTGCCATGCCTCTTACAAAATACCTTGGACTGTCTATTTTCCAAAAAGGGGTCATTTGGGGGATATTTGTACTGCTTTTTTTTTGGGCCTCAAGAAATGAGATAGGCCGTCAGTACATCAGGATTGATCAATTTTCAAATATATACTATAGTTTGTGGACTGTATAACTTTCCTACAGACTAAATAATAAACATTGTTTTGGGTTATTTTCACCAATTAAATGTAGCAGAATACAATTTTGACGTAAGTTTATGTAGAAAGATTTATTTGCAAAGTTTTATAACAGAAACAAAAAAAAACATGTTTTTTTTTCTTTCAAACTTTTGGGTCTTTTTTCATTTATTTTGCAAAAAATAAAAAACGCAGAGGTGATTAAATATCACCAAAGGAAATCTCTATTTGTGTGAACAAAATAATAAAAATTTAGTTTGTGTACAGTGTTGCATAAAGAAAATCTCTATTTGTGTGAACAAAATAATACAAATTTAGTTTGTGTACAAGTGTTGCATGACTGCACAATTGTCATCCAAAGTGTGACAGCGCTGAAAGCTGAAAATTGGCCTGGGCAGGAAAGGGAGAAAGTGCCCTGTATTGAAGTGGTTAAGGATAACTGGCCCAAAAAAAATATTAATAATAATAATTTAGCTGTATATTTCTTGCTATTACCGTAACCCACCAGAATAGAAGAATAACCCCAAAAAATATATCCTCCTGCTCCTGACGATCACAGTGATACCACATATGTCTATGTTGTTTGTACCTGCAGTAGGGCCCAGAAACAATAGTAAATATTTTGCCCTTTTTATGCTACCTACAACACATTGACATTAACACCAATTTAAAAAATGTTTTTTTTTTTTAAATCCTACCTGAAATACAGTAATGCCCCGATGGAAAATGTCCGATTGGAGCGCGTTGTCGGAAATTCCGACCGTGTGTGGGCTCCATCACACATTTTCCATCGGATTTTCCGACACACAAAGTTTGAGAGCAGGATATAAAATTTTCCGACAACAAAATCCGTTGTCGGAAATTCCGATTGTGTGTACACAAATCTGACGGACAAAGTGCCACGCATGCTCAGAATAAATAAAGAGATGAAAGCTATTGGCCACTGCCCCGTTTATAGTCTCGACGTACGTGTTTTACGTCACCACGTTTAGAACGATCGGATTTTCCGACAACTTTGTGTGACCGTGTGTATGCAAGACAAGTTTGAGCCAACATCCGTCGGAAAAAATCCTACGATTTTGTTGTCGAAATGTCCGAACAAAGTCCGACCGTGTGTACGGGGCATTAGTCTGACCTTTGACCCTGACCCTAAGGGCCCATTCAGACTGATCTGCGGCAGGGGTGGTGTGATGTGTGATTTACTGCATCACACCACCTTTTTTTTTTTCTTCTTTAAAATAAACTTTATTTGAAAAGTACAAAAAGACACTTCATTCATACCACTGCACAGAAGCGCGGTGCTCTGAGCTTCTATGCAGTGACATGCTGAACTTAATATCACTCCTCACCGGAATGCATTGTGATGCCGCGTACACACGCTCGGACATTCCGACAACAAAATCCTGGACTTTTTTTCCGACGGATGTTGGCTCACACTTGTCTTGCATACACACGGCCGCACAAATGTTGTCGGAAATTCCGAACGTCGTGACGTACAACACGTACGACGAGGCGAGAAAAATTAAGTTCGATAGCCAGTGCGGCTCTTCTGCTTGATTCCGAGCATGCGTGGAATTTTGTGCGTCGGAATTGTCTACACACGCTCGGAATTTCCGACAACGGATTTTGTTGTGGGTAAATTTGAGATCCAGCTCTCAAATTTTTGTTGTCGGAAATTCCGACAACAAATGTCCGCTGGAGCCTACACACGGTCCGAATTTGGGAGCTTGTTGTCGGAAATTCCGACCGTGTGTAGGCTCAATCGGACATTTGTTGTCGGAATTTCCGAGCATGTGTACGTGGCATTACACTGTGTTCTGGTCTGAACATGACGCACAGGAAACTGTTCTATGAAAGAAAATGCAGGTAGCTGCACCTAGTGTGAATGGGCCCTGAATCGAACTCTGACCTAATCTAACTATTTAATCTTTTTTTTTTTTTTTCCCCACATACTTATTTTTGTTTACGTTTTTCTCCTCTAGCAAGACACTTCATGTGTCTTTCTCTCCATTAAAAGGAGAAAACTACACAGGGCGGGCCGTACAGAGACTGATCACTGTGATAGTCAATCAGAGAAATCAGGTGATCAGGAACCTGACTATTGATAGGAGAACTGGGGTTCTCAGTGAGAGCCCTGTCTCTGGGCTGGGAGCACGCTGTGTATAGAATGCATTAAGGTGAAAAAACACAAAGGTTTATAACCCCTGAAATTCACATTTTACATGAATGAATAAAGTACAGAAAAGTCAAGCTACACTATTATTTTCAGTGGAAAAGTTTATCTTTCGTACTGTGTGTGTGTTTTATTGTCACAATGGTTATCCCTCCCGGAACCAGAAACACTTTATACTTTATAGGGATAAGGGGTGGTAAGGCACTGTCCGTGTGAGCTTGGGACCAAGACAACCTCAAATTATAAAAAGTGTACCTTTTGGGGAAAAAAATGGTACTCGTTGGCCTCAGTGGTCCTTTGCCACAGTTTAACACAAGAGGCAGCTGTATCTAGGCCTAGCCTAAGCCGGCTTGATGCAGGCTAAAAGGTCTCAGTGTATATGCACTGACATCACCGGAGGTATTGACAAATGTACTGTGAGGAAAAGGTCACCATACCTGCTCTGTAATCTTCTCACGCATGTTCCTATTCAAATTTAAATTTGCTTCAGGTCACCTCTGCTATATTCAGTGGGAAAGAACACTTCAGGGCCTGTTTATAAAGATCTGAAAATCATTCCTTCACATTCTGTCTAATATCACCTCCAAATCACGCCATGCTTCATTCGACCCTCATACCTACAGTGGGGAAAATAATTATTTGATCCCCTGCAGATTTTGGAAGTTTGCTCACTTATAAATAAAGAATCTATATTTTTATCATAGGTGTATTTTAAATGATAGAAACAGAATATCAACCAAAAAGTCAGAAAATAAATAAATAAATGCTATAAATTGAGTTGCAGTTCAGTGCGTAAAATAAGTATTTGATCCCCAAGCAAATCATGACATAGTACTTGGTGGAGAAACCCTTGTTGGCAAGCGCAGAGGTAAGACGTTTCTTGTAGTTGGTGACCAGGTTTGCACACATCTCAGGAGGGATTTTGGTCCACTCTTCTTTACGTCCAATGGCCCCTCAATGCGGCAAAGTCGGGATTGAATGTTTAGCGGAGAAACAGCCCCAAAGCATCATGTTTCCACCTCCATGCTTGACTGTAGGAATTGCGTTCTTGGGGTCATCTCTTTGCAAGTGGACAAATGTACAAAATCTGCAGGGGATCATATAATTATTTTCCCCACTTTATGCCCTTCAAGGGTTAGTGTGCATCTGCTTGATCCCTGCTGTCCCTGTCTTGCAGGGGGTTATATTCCCTTTACTGTGGTACTATGAAGGTCAATCTGTGGATGATGTTCCCAATGGCCACATCTGGTCAACGATATGAGCCTGCATCCCTGCCACTTTTTTTACATTTGGCTGTTGGACAGAGAATTTCCCATCTGGCAGATGAATGGGGTTGGGAATACGTCTTTGGCTGCTAGGACACAGTTGGCTGTACAGCGGAAAAATGTCCTAGAAACCAATGATGCTGTGTGGCTTGAGAGCTGAAGGTGGACTGAGGATGAAATGTCTCCAGCCTCAGTTTTGTGCCTCCATGGGCAAATTCATGTACCTGCTTTCGTCAGGTACATGAACCTGTTACAGGCACTGACATTTGTCCTGCCGAGGCTGCTGGCTGTATTGCTAGAACTTGAGATCACTAGAATGCCAGTTCCAGTACCTTCCATATCATGAATGTGCTACAACAGGATCTGAAGCCTGCTCATTATCTATCTATCTATCTATCTATCTATCTATCTATCTATCTATCTATCTATCTATCTATCTATCCATACACACACACGTACAAGGCTGTTTTTTTGGGATCCGTATTTTTGGAGATTCCATAGCGTCTTGGTCGGGAAAGAATCTCCAACCCAATTCCCAGGTTTTGTGGAGCAGCAGCAGGGTGTGTGCTCAGATGCACATGGGCCTTATAATGGAGGTTTGGGAATACCTCACAGCTTGACCCCTGCAGATGAAGGAGGTCTCTGTCTAGGAGTAAAGATGGGAGCCATAGCAGCATGGGGCTGCTAAGTGTATGGTTCAAGGTACTGAGTGGTATTGTGAAACAGCCTGTGGGACCAGAGTAAAGGCCAGGATTCATCAATCCAGGCCACCTTCTTCCATTTCTCCGTGGTCCAGTTCTGATGTTCACGTGCCCATTGTAGGAGCTTTGGGCTGTGGACATGGGTCAGCATGGGCACTAACCGGTCTGCGGCTGCAGCCCTATACACGACAAACTGTGATACCCATTTTTCTGCTTTCAAAACATCAATTTCAGGGACAACATGTTTAGTTGCTGCCTAATATATCGCACCAACGTTCGGATGCCATTGTAACAAGAATATCACTTTACCTGTCAGTACCGGTCAGGGTACCAATGCTGACCGGGAAGCTGAGAAAGATGAAGCTTGCACATCCATCCTCAAATATTAGGTGGGGCAGCATGGAAATGATAACTCTAAGACCATGTTTTGGTCCATGGGAAACCAAACATGATAGAGGGGTAGATGGTAAGTATAGGGGGAAAACACATCCTGGAAAGGCTCTTTCCCAGCTCCACCCTCTCCAGCACAGGGACAAGGCATGTGCCTCTCCTGCATCGGGGTCAACTTGGCACTGTTTGAGCCTTCACTGGAAAAGGGAGGGACCTGCATTACAAAATCCATGGTATGCATATTTTTCCCTGTAAAAGTCCTGGTACTCAAAAGGCATCTTTTTTATTTCTGAATTTCTAAGCTGCTTAACATAAACTTAAAATTGAAAATCACATTATTATTTTCAGTGGAAAAGTTTATCTTGACTAGGGTATTAAAGTTGGTTTGTCCCCATTCTGCCCCCATTCTGCTCCCTTTACCCCTAAAAATAACCACACATAACCACAAGGTGGAGTTGCCACAGCGGCCTTTCATTAACAAACTGTATAAATAACAGATAAACAACACATTAATCACAGTTCAACTGGAGCCTCAAGGTCCTAGTTGGCATCAAAGAAGAAAGTACCTGCAGCCAACTTAAAACGGAGCTCCACCGAAAAGGGGAAGCTACACTTATCTGCCTCCTCCCTCCCTCCGCTGCCACATTTAGCACCTTGGGGGGGGGGATACCTGGTTTTGACAGGTACCCACTCCAACTTCTAGCTCAGTTCGCCTTGGCGAACTGGGCCGGAAGTTCGGCCCCCCCTCCTTCCCTCTACAGCTGGCCCAATTACAAAGCACAGCAAGATTTGGACATGCGCAGTAGGAAACTGACTGTAAGGCTTCACTACCGGTTTCAAGATTCAAGAATTGGCTCGGGTGAGGACCCTGCTGGATGCATGGACAGGTAAGTGGCCTAAAAATAAGAGTCAGCAGCTACAGTATTTGTTGCTGCTGACTTTTAATTTTTTTTTGGGGGGGAGGCGCTCCTCCTTAATAGGGCTTCCAGCTGCCAGAACACTGAGACAACAGGTCGCAGATACCAACATACCAACTACTGGGAGTGGTACCTCAGATGGGCCCCAACCAAGTACATTTTTTCCTCATGCTAACCTACCCGGGCCGTGTACCCCGCTTGCTGTCATGACAAAGAAACACATCAAAATAAGAAGGCTCCCCCCACCAAAAAAAAAAGGAAGGGGGAGGTGGAACCCCAGAACCAAAATGCAGAAAAAAAAAGAAAAAAAAAAAAAAAAGGAGGGAGGGTGGGGAGTTTTCTCCAATGCAGCTTCCCTTTGACTGAAGACCTGAGACCCCTTGACTGACCACCCCCTGCAGCTCCACCTGTTACTGGCCTGGACACCAATCAAGTAATTCCCTACAACTTATATTTTTTTCCAAACTAGGCTGAAACCCCTTATAGATCCAAACCCTTTTAACTCCTGTCATGCCGGCCCTCCGTCCATGTTTTCACTCTTTTACTTCGGGCCTCACTTTCTAGCTATGTGTGTTTTATTTTCACAATGGTTGTCCTTTCAGGAACCAGAGACAATTTATACTTTATGGGTTAATGGCGTTCATCTATAGGAGGCAGGCACTGTCCATGTGAGCTTGGGACCAAGACAACCTCAAATTATAAAATGTGCGCTTTTTAAATTTAAAAAAAAAAAAAAAAAAAAAGGAATAGTAATAATTGGCTTCCGTGACCCTTTGTCATAGTTTAACCAAACCTCCCTGATGAAGGCATAAGACACACATCCTGCCACAGCCCCCTTTTTTTAACACTATTATTCCTTTATACTGGCTTTTGAAATTTACAAATGCAGCAATTTAAAAATTGGATGAAAGGTTTAGCACTGGAAAACATTTTTTGAAAGATAAATAGTGCATTTTATTTACAAAATGAGACAAAAATGAGGAGGAAAGAGGGACTTTGTTCCAAAACAAGGAAAGTCCCTAGAAATCAGACACGGTTGGCAGATATGGTTTAACACAAACGCTTGCTGTATGTAGGCTGAGCCTAAGCTGGCTTAAGGCAGACAGACTATGGGTCTCGATGTATATGTACTGACATCACCAGAGGTATGTAACAATTGTACTGTGTGTAAAAGGTCCCCAAATGTTCCCACAACTGTTTCTATTTAGAAATGAAATAACTTCAAGTCACATCTGCTATGTTCAGCAGAAAAGAACACTTCAAGCCTATTTCTAAAAATCTGCTAATCAATCTGTCAAATTGTGCCTAACCTCAGTTCTATGCTAAAATGTTCTCCAAATCACCCCATGCTTCATTCGACCCTAAAACCTATTGCGTCTGCTTGATGCCTGCAGGGGGTTATAGTCCATAGTGCTGCTTGTTGGGCTGCTGGTATCATGAAGGTCAATCAATGGATGATGTTCCCAATGGCCACATCTGGTCAATTATATGAGCCGGCATCCCTGTCCTTTGTTTACATTCAGCTGTTGGACGGAGAATTTCCCATCTGGCAGATGAATGGGGCTAAGAATGCGTTTTTGGCTGCTATGGCACAGTCAGCTGTACAGCGGACAACATCATAGCAACCAATGATGTTCACAGCTAAAAGCATCTAGGCATGTGAGCATTGGAACTGGACCACAGAGAAGGTGGCCTGGTCTGATGAATCATGTTTTCTTTCACATCATGTGGATGGCCGGGTGCGTGTGTGTTGCTTACCTGGGGAAGGGATGGCACCAGGATGCACTACGGAAAGAAGGCAAGCCGGTGGAGGCAGTTGTGATGCTTTTGGGTAACGTTCCTGTGGGAAATCTTGGATCCTGCCATTAAGGTGGATGTTGACACATACCACCTACCTAAACATTGTTGCTAAGTACACCCCTTCATAGAAAACGGTATTTCAATCCAATCAAGCATTTGTGGGATGTGCTGGAAAAAAAAGTCCGATTCATGGAGGCCTCATCTCACAACTTACAGGACTTGGAGGATCTGCTACTGACAGCTGGTACCAGAAACCACAGCATACCTTCAGAGGTCTAGTCGTGTCCATGCCTTTATGGGTCAGGGCTGTTCTGGCAGCATGCGTCCAGGGTCAGTGTTTCTGTTACATCTTGGCTGCACACAAACTTGCATAGCTAATCGGTCAGTTAAAGGTAAAATAAATAAGAGAAAAAAATTTTTTTTAAACGCGCCCCGTCCCAATGAGCTCGCGTGCAGAAGCAAAACGCATACGTGAGTAGCACCCGCATATGAAAACGGTGTTCAAACCACACACGTGAGGTATCGCCGCGATCGGTAGAGTAATAATTATAGCCCTAGAACTCATCTGTAACTTAAAAGATGCAACCTGTAGAATTTTTTAAACGTTACCTATGGAGATTTTTAAGGGTAAAAGTTTGTCGCCATTCCATGAGCGGGCGCAATTTTGAAGTGTGACATGTTGGGTATCAATTTACTCGGCGTAACATTATCTTTCACAATATAAAAAAATTGGGCTAACTTTACTGTTGTCTTATTTTTTAATTCAAAAAAGTGTATTTTTTCCAAAAAAAAGTGTGCAAATACAGTGTGACAGAAAGTATTGCAACGACCGCCATTTTATTCTCTGGGGTGTTAAAAAAAATGTATAATGTTTGGGGGTTCTAAGTAATTTTCTAGCAAAAAAAAAACTATTTTTAACTTGTAAACAACACATCTAAAAAAGAGGCCTGGTCCTTAAGTGACACACCGCTACACTGATATCGGTAAAGTGCCTCCGGCGGAGGCTCTTTACCACAAGATCAGCCGTGTCCAATCACGGCTGATCACGATGTAAACAGGAAGAGCCGTTGATCGGCTTTTCCTCACTCGCGTCTGACAGACGCGAGTAGAGGAGAGCCGATCAGCAGCTCTCCTGACGGGGGGTCTGCGCTGATTGTTTATCAGCGCGGCCCCCCTCTGATGGCCACACTAGACCACCAGGGAAGCCCCCAGGACCACCAGGGAAGCCCTCAGCATGTGAATGGCCAGTTACAACACCCATGGCCATCCAAATGTGAAAAAATATGCCCAAAATATGCCAATCAGTGCCCACAAATAAGCACTGACTGTCACCTCTGTGGCACATTACAAAACAGGGATGCCCAGCAATGCCACCCATCAGTGTCATCAGTGCCACCCATCAGTGTCATCAGTGCCACCCATCAGTGCCCATCAGTGCCACCTACGAGTGCCCATCAGTGCCGCCTACGAATGCCCATCAGTGCCGCCTACCAGTGCCACCTATCAGTGCCCATCAGTGCCACCTATCAGTGCCGCCTATCAGTGCCTCCTCATCAGTGCCACCTCATTGGTGCCCATCAGTGCCGCCTTATCAGTGCCCGTCAGTGCAGCCATATCAGTGCCCATCATTGAAGAAGAAAACGTACTTATTTACAAAAAAATGTAACAGAAACAAAGAAAAACTTGTTTTTTTTTTCAAAATTTTCGGTCTTTTTTTATTTGTTGCGCAAAAAAAAAAAAAAATTGCAGAGGTGATCAAATACCACCAATAAAAAGCTCTATTTGTGGGAACAAAATGATTAAAAATTTGTTTGTGTACAGTGTAGCATGACCGCGCAATTGTCATTCGAATTGCGTCAGCGCTGAAAGATGAAAATTGGTCTGGGCAGGAAGGTGTCTAAGTGCCCGGTATTGAAGTGGTTAAATGAGATCCTTTTTTTCCCTTTAACTGACTCAGCAGTACACCAGCAGATAAGATTTAATATCATGTGGCTGAGATCATGCAGAACTTGCTTGTTTCAGCAGAGCGAAAAACAGAAAAAACACAATGATGTTTCATTTGCCCCAAACCTCATCATTGCAGACACATCCACCTATTCCGTATAACCTAAGACAGCTTTATTCTAGTTCCCGAGAGCTCAGCCGGTTTATTTCCCAACATGTTGACAAAGCAGTGACACATCTATATTGACAGCCGATCACTGTCCCGGAGGTAGTGAGCAATCTGTGACCTCTGTTAAATATAAACTCTGCTCGAAATAAGAGCTGGATGTCATTTTTTAAAACAAGATTATGAAAGCAACAAAGTATCGATTGTCAGCGGGAAAGATGAATAACATGCTGTTCAGTACTAGGCCCAGGTTCACACTGACTGTGGGTTAGAAACCGTGCGAGTTCACCTGAACTCATACAAATTTGTACCCGCATGTCAGTCCGACTTCAAGGGCGATTTGACAGACATCTGTCAAATCGCTGTCTATACAAATCGCCCCCCAAAGTTGCCAAAAGTAAAGGAACTACTTTTAGGAGCCGCAAAATCGGTGCTGCACCGATTCAGAAGGTGCCATTGCTGCCAATTACCACCGATGTGAACGTGGGCTTACGCATTTGAGCCTGTGTACATGCTACATAGTTGCTTTACCATGAAATCCCATTTTCTGTCACTGCATTGAAACTTCAACTCTGCTTCCTTTTACAGACCTGAACGCGAAGGCCGGCAAAGTAACCTTAAAGTGGTATTAAACCCAAACATTTATTATATTGCAGCTCACCAATTTTTAGATGTGATGGCTGCATTACTTTCCTTTATTTAGGTCGTCTTTCTTCTTTTTTCATTTGGTGATTCAGCCAGCAAGTCTGTTGTTTTTCAGACGCACAAGCTCTCCAGCAGAATATATCTGTTTACACAGATAAACAGCCCATTTAACACTGGTGGCAGGGGTGATTTAAATTCTCAGCTTTTATTCATTCATGCAAAACCTTTATCCCAAAAGGAAAAAAAACAGTGTGCTGTAACCGATTATGAAGTGTGAGCTTGAGTTTGGCTTCAATCTGTTAGTGTATTTAAATCTGCCAATAAATTTAACACTCCCCTTAGCCGCCCCCCCGACTGACAATACTGCTGCCTGCTGTTCCTCCAGAGTTGTGTCTTACTAATACAGGAGGTGTGTTACTGGCCAGATCACCAGGTGAAATCAGAGGGGAAAAAGCCAAAGAAAAGAAAACTAATGCAGCCACCACATCTAATGATTGGTAAGCTGCAATATATTACACTTTTGGACCGCTGGGTATACACTAGTAGATTTTCCAATGAATGTTCATATGAATAGTTGTATAAACATTCAAACATTCATACAAACATTCCCAGTACATTCGAAGGCTTGTTGAAATTTAATTTGCTCTTACCATTAGATTTTGGACTAGACTTTATCGAATAAAAAACATGTTCGCTGTTTAATTAGAGTAACATTTTCCAACCTACTCCTTCAAGTTTTCTGTATCTGCGGTCTTAAACGATCTGCGGTCTTAAAATTAAAAAATAAACAAAAAATTTCAAATGAAAATCTACTAGTGTACAGTGAAAAAACATGGGGTGGGTGCAGTGCTAATAGCAGTGTGAAAAACACAAAAAATTGAAGTTGGTATCAAATATTCAGAAGTGGTGAAAAACCTAAAATAATGAAAGGGAAAACTAAAGCAGAGTCCCAATATTGAAATGTGAAAAAAACGAAGATATGATGTAACATAAATAGTGTGCCTGATTGAGCAATATGACATATGCAAGTACCGAATATTAAATTAAATAATCCAAAAAGTATAAATAGTGAAATCCACAAATATTGTTCAGGTGAATGAAAACAAGAATCCGTGAAAAATCACATAAACTTGACAGTGAAATAAAATCGGAAAATGGTAAGAAAAAATATATAAATTATTGAAGCTTAACTAAAGTCCCAATTATAGTAAACAGTGATTCAGAAGACATCCATGCATGTATGAACATATAATGTAGGCGTGAAGCTGTGAAGAAAAACCCTTCCTCCAAACAGACTTGTACACAGCAGCCAATCCCCCGACGACGTCCCATCGTGACGAAACGCGTAGGGTGGGCCTGTGATACCTGCATGGATGTCTTCTGAATCAACATTTGTCATGTTGTCAACATGTATTTCTTTCATTCATTGACTTTAGCGCTGCACTAAGTTATATTATATTTTTTTTACTAGTGTACAGTACCTTAAAGTATTCACACCTCTTGAAATTTTCCTCATTTTGTCATGTTACAACCAAAAAACGTAAATGTATTTTATTGGGATTTTATGTGGCCAACACAAAGTGGCACATAATTGTGAAATGGAAGGAAAATGATAAATGGTTTTCAAAATTTTTTACAAATAAATATGTGAAAGGTGTGGTGTGCATTTGTATAGCGCCCCCCTGAGTCAATACTTTGTAGAACCACCTTTCATTGCAATTACAGCTGCAAGTCTTTTTGGGGATGTCTCTACCAGCTTTACCCATCTAGAGAGTGAAATTTTTGCCCATTCTTCTTTGCAAAATAACTCAAGTTCTGTCAGATTGGATGGAGAGCGTCTGTGAACAGCAATTTCCAAGTCTTGCCACAGATTCTCAATTGGGTTTCGGTCTGGACTTTGACTGGGCCATCCTAACACATGAATATGCTTTGATCTAAACCAGGGGTCTCAAACTGGTGGCCCTCCAGCTGTTGTGAAACTACAAGTCCCATGAGGCATTGCAAGTTACAAGCAAGACTCCCACAGGCAGAGGCATGATGGGACTTGTAGTTTTGCAACAGCTGGAGGGCCGCCAGTTTGAGACCCCTGATCTAAACCATTCCATTGTAGCTCTGTCTGTATGTTTAGGGTCATTGTCCTGCTGGAAGACGAGCCCCTGCCCCAGTCTCAAGTCTTTTGCAGTCTCTAACAGGTTTTCTTCTAAGATTGCCCTGTATTTGGCCCAAACAATCTTTCTAACAACTCTGACCAGCTTCCCTGTCCCTGCTGAAGAAAAGCATCCCCTCAACATAATGCTGCCACCACCCTGTTTCACGGTGGGGATGGTGTATTCAGGGTGTTGTCAGGGTTGGGCTCAGCCCTTCCTTCTCAGAGCTGGCAGCTCAGCTGTCGGCTAATTGCCAGCTCCTATCTCTCCACAGTTACTCAGCTGTTGATAAAATCTTGTTCGTCAGGCCTGCCTACTTAAGCCGTTCAGCCCAGTGCATCTCTGTCTTTACCTTGGTCAACATCACAGAGATTATCTGCTGTGCTCCTGTTTAAATACTTGCTTTGCTGACATCCCTTCTGGCTCCAGATCCTGCTTGCTGTTCCACTTCATTGATCCCTGACTTCTGGCTTGGCTGACTATCCGTTTCGGTTAATGAACTTTGGCAATGTTTTGACTACGTTTGTTCTTTTTACTTTTATTAATAAAAAAGTGTGATTTAACTGTACTTTTTGTTAGGATCGGTGGAGTACTGCTTTAAGAAATTGTAATATGATATATATATATATATATATATATATATATATATATATATATATATATATATATATATATATATATATATATATAGAAATGTATTTTGCTTTGATATATAGAAAGTTAGAAATGTAGGCTGCAAAGATTATTTGCAAGGATGCAAGGGTGTGAGCTGATACAGGATGTACATGTGGTTAGTTCGACATTTAATATTAGATAAAGTTATAACAAGTTAGAAGTTGGGTGTCTGGAACATTGGCAAATTGCCTAATATACGTAGCTTCATATATATTTATATTTCAACATAGCCTGAGCCTGATGTCTCCAGGCAGAATATGCAGTTTGTGACGTTTATGCTTATTTTTTTATAATGTTTATGCTTCAATCTTATTAGCTAATACGAGGGAGGGAGGTTTTTCTCTCTACATGTGTATAAGAATTATGCAATTCCAATAAACCATCGTAATCTTGATTCATCATTCCTATGTGTTTGGAGCCTCGATTACCCGATCGATCAGAGAGTTCTATCCATACATAAGTCAAACCCGGGTTATCAGGAAAGGAAGCCACCTAACACTTTTGTCTCGGTCTGATTTCATGGTTTCTGACAGTAGGCGAAGGCCAAGAATTCAGAATATACAGTCAATCCACTTGTTGGTAATATTTTTTCCAGATTGGATGAACAAGATCACCGCATGGATCAGTTTGCCATAGCGTTACAAACGCTCCTGAGTCGCACGGCTCACCTGGAATCTCCCACTGTGGCCGCGCCAGTACAAACTATGTTGCAGGCCATCCATGCTACTGCTCCAATCTCTGTGCAGGCACCCGCCTCGAGTATTACCTCTATAAGAGGTAGGGTTGTCCCGATACCGATACTAGTATCGGTATCGGCACCGATACCAAGCATTTGCCCAAGTACTTGTACTCGGGCAAATGCTCCCGATGCTTCCGCCGATACCTTGACTGTCAGCGGTGATGGACGTGTGGGGGAGTTACAAGCTTCTCTCCCCGCGGCTTTCAGCTGCTTAGTGACATACAGCGGTGATCGGTGCTTGTAATTCCCCCACACGCGATCACCGCTGACTGTCACCTCCTCCTCCTTAGTCCTCCTCCGTTCCTCTGTCCCCCTCCGCTGTCCTGCTCCATTGCTGTGTCCCCCTCCGTTCCTCTGTCCCCCCCCCCCCCCCCCCCGCTGTCCTCCTTCTTTGCTCTGTCCCCCTCCGCTGTCCTCCTCCGTTCCTCTGTCCACCTCCCGCTGTCCTTCTTCTTTGCTCTGTCCCCCTCCGCTGTCCCCATCCGTTCCTCTGTCCCCCTCCGCTGTCCCCATCCGTTCCTCTGTCCCCCTCCGCTGTCCCCATGCGTTCCTCTGTCCCCCTCCGCTGTCCCCATCCGTTCCGGCTTTCCGTTGTCCCTCTCTCTCTTCGTCTGTCCCCTCCGTTCTGCTGTCTCTCCGCTGTGTGTATGGAGAGAGTCAGCTGACTCTTTCCATTCACATAACTGAAACATTGTAATCTCCTGTGATTACAATGTGTCAGTTTATGAATGGAGAGAAGCTGCTGTGTTCTCTCCATTCATTCTCAGTGCAGCTGACGCTGCAGAGAAAGGGACTGGGGAATCTATCCTCAGTCTATTTCTCTGTCTCAAGGGGGAGATATCAGAGGTCTGTTAAGACCCCTGATATCTCACCAAAGCCCCCCAACAGGGCTGATTAAAAAAAAAAAAAAAACACACACATAGTGCAATAAAGAATAAAAAAAAAAAATTGTAAAAAATAATAAATGTAAATGAAAAAAACCAAAACAAAAACACACACACAGACACCGTTCACTATACCCCCACCCCCACCCCACCCGCCCCCCACCCCCCCCCCCCCCCCTCAAAAAAAAAAAAAAAAAAAAACTGTCACGTGACATTAAAAAAAAGTATCGGTAATCGGTATCGGCGAGTACTTGAAAAAAAGTATCGGTACTTGTACTCGGTCCTAAAAAAGTGGTATCGGGACAACCCTAATAAGAGGTATGTCTGGTTACGCTCTGCTTCTCCAGCGATTTGGGGGCGATCCAGTACAATGCCGAGGATTTCTCAACCATATTGAGATATACTTTGAGATGCTGCCCCAGGCGTTTCTCACGGACAGAAGCAAAGTAGGTTTTGTGATATCTTTGCTTTCTGAGAGAGCCTTGGCCTGGGCAAAGCCTCTATGGGAGACGCAAAAACCTGTTGTCTTGAGCTACCCTGAGTTTGTGGCTTTGTTTAAAAGGGTGCCGATGTGCCTCATGTCCATCGAACAGAGTATGAGAACTGTTGCCGACTACGCCATTGAATTCCATACTCTGGCAGCAGAGGTTGCGTGGAACAATGAGGCATTCGTGGCTGCTTTTTCTCATGGTCTCTCGGATACCATCAAGGATGAGACAGCAGCCCAAGATATACCCACTGAGCTGGAGAAGTCACCTGTACGTTTGTCTCTGAGCTTTGCAGTCCCACCCGTGCCTCCCTCACCTCCCATGCGTCCTGGTACCGAGTCCGTCAGTGAAGGTAAACCCATGCACTTGGGTTTTCACCCATCTCTCTGCAGATAAGAGAACCTTTTAGGAGGAGGGAGAAATTGTGCCTTTATTGCGGCCAAGCAGGTCACTTTTTGAAGTCTTGTCCTACCCGTCCAGTGAATGCTGGAACCTTGAGGTCCTGTCATGGACAGACCTTAGGTGGCGTTGTTTCGTCCCCAGTTATCCAGAAGGATAAGTCCCTGGTTTCGGTCACCCTTTCTTGGGCTGAATCGTCCGTCAAGATACAGGCTGTAATCGACTCTGGGGCTGCAGGCCTGTTCATTGATGCTGCCTTTGTATCGAAGCACTCGATTCCGCTGTAGCTGCGTGACATTCAACTTGCCACTGAGGCTCTTGACGGGAGACCTCTATAGCCTGCCCATGTGACTCATGAGACAGTTCCGTTGTCCATGGCCGTAGGGGCTCTTCACCATGAGATAATCCAATTCCAAGTTATTTCCTCACCTAAGTTTCTTCTGGTTATGATTGGTTACAGAGGCACAACCCATCTTTTGATTGGCTCCGTGCTGAGGTTCTCTCCTGGTCGCCACAATTCAGTGAGACATGCTTTCAGAAGGTAGCCAAGGTCCTGTGCACCTCCTCACTCTCCTCCCTGTCGGAGGAGTACCGCGATTTTAGCGATGTCTTTGACAAAGGTCAAGCCGGTAGTTTGCCTCCACACTAGCCGTATGATTGCGCAATTGACCTTCAACCTGGTACCATACCCCCTCATGGCCGGGTTTACCCTTTGTCGGTCTTGGAGAATAAGGCCGTGGAGGAGTATGTTGCAGACGCACTTTCTTGAGGTTTCATCCGCAAATCCTCGTCTCCTGTTGGTGCTGGTTTCTTCTTTGTGAACAAGAAGAGTGGTGAACTGAGACCTTGTATTGATTATAGGGGTCTCAATCGTTTCACGATTAAGAATGCCTATCCGATTCCGTTGATTACGGAGTTAGTTGACCGCCTCAAGGGAGCAACGGTTATCACAAAGCTTGATTTGTGAGGGGCATACAATCTTGTGAGGATTAAGGAGGGCGACAAGTGGAAAGTGCATTTAATACTAGAACAGGCCATTATGAGTACCTCGTAATGCCTTTTGGCCTTTGTAATGCCCCAGCAGTTTTCCAGGAATCTATTAATGATGTCCTCCGAGATTTGTTGCAACTATGTGTGGTGGTTTATCTCGATGATATCCTCATATTTATCAAGTCCCTGGAGAGCCACCACACAGATGTCTGTCGTGTGCTTCAGAAACTAAGAGAGAACAATCTCTATTGTAAACTGGAGTAGTGCGAATTCCATCGTGAACAGGTTAAATTCCTGGGTTATGTAATTTCCACAGCTGGTTTTTTCAATGGACCCAGAGAAACATTCGGCAGTCCTACAGTGGCCCCGACCTGTGGGTTTACGTCCTCTGCAGCGTTTCCTGGGCTTTGACAACTATTATTGGAAGTTTATTCGTAACTTCTCGTCTCTGGTCAGGCCCCTGACTGCTATGACCAGAAAGGACGGTAACCCACAGATTTGGTCTCCTGGGTCCGTTAAGACCTTTGAGAGTCTCAAGGCTGCCTTTGTTTCTGCTCCTGTGTTCTGTGCGCATCCTGATCCTACGTTACCCTTTATCCTTGAGGGTGATGCTTCTGAGACTGGTGTTGGCGCCCTTCTCTCTCAACATCCTACCTCTGAGTGCACTATGTATCCTTGTGGCTACTTTTCCAAGAAATTGTCACCTGCGGAGTGCAATTACGAGATTGGTGACAGAGAGCTGTTGGCTATCATTTTAGCCCTGAAAGAATGAAGACATTTCCTCAAAAGGTACCACTGTGCCAGTTCTCATTCTTACTGACCATAAGAATCTCACATTCTTATCTGAGGCTAAACGCCTCTCTCAGAGAGGGGCGCGATGGGCTCTACTCTTGTCAAGTTTCAATTACATTGTCTCATTCTTACCCGGTACTAAGAATGTAAGGGCTGACGCTTTGTAACGACAATTTTGCTCCACTTCCAAGATGGATTCGGTTTCGGTTCCTGTGATCCCTCTTGATCGTATTCTGGCTACGGTTCGCACAAGTCTCACTTCTCCTTTGGGTGACAAAATTCTTGCTGCTCAGGTCCATGCTCCTCCTGAGAAACCTTGTGACCGCTGCTTTGTCCCAGAGAGTCTCCGTACTACTGTGCTCCAGACTTACCATTCTCCCAAGGCTGCTGGCCACCCTGGGAAGAATCAACTATTTTGGGCCATTTCCCAACAATTCCGGTGGCCTAGTCTACGTGCTGATGTAACCCCCTTTGTAGCTGCCTGTTCTCTGTGTGCTCAGAGTAAGACTCCACGACATCTTCCAGTGGGCCTCCTGCAACCCATACCCAATGAAGAGAGGCCCTGGACCCACCTGTCTATGGATTTCATTGTGGAGTTACCCGACTCCCAGGGCAACACAGTTATCCTTATGGTGGTTGACCGGTTCTCAAAAATGTGTCATTGTATTCCACTTAAGAAGTTGCCCACTTCTATGGAACTGGCTTCCATTTTTGCTCGGGGGATCTTTCGCTTACATGGGCTACCCAAGGTGATTGTCTCGGACAGGGGTAGTCAGTTTGTGTCCCGGTTCTGGCAAGCCTTTTGTGCACAGTTGGGAATTCAGCTTGCCTTTTCCTCTGCGTATCACCTGCAGTCTAATGGGGCCGTAGAACGAGCCAAGCAGTCCTTGGAGCAATTCCTACGTTGCTATATTTCTGACCATCCTAACAACTGGTCAAACCTATTACCGTGGGCAGAGTTTGCTCAAAATAGTGCCTTGAATTCTGCTTCCCGATTGTCCCCGTTTATGGCAAACTATGGTTTCCAACCTTCCATGTTGCCTGATTTATTTGTTCTGCAGAGCATTTCTGTGTTAGAGGAGCATCTCTGTGGTCTTTGTTCCACTTGGGCACAAAACCAGCAGGCTTTGCAACATGCTAATGATGGGTACAGACTCCATGCTGACCGCAGAAGCCTGCCTGTGCCTTCCTACCAGGTTGGGGACATGGTCTGGCTGTCATCTTGCAACCTCCAACTTCGTGTTCCCTCACTGAAGTTAGCACCTCGGTTTATTGGGCCTTTCTGTATTTTTCGCAGGATTAACCCAGTGGATAACGCATTAGACCTTCCTTCTAGTATGCGTATTTCGAATGTATTTCAGGTACCCTTATTAAAACTGTTGGTCTGCAACCGCTTTACCACCTCGGTGCCACATCCTCACCCTGTACAGGTTGAGAACCATGAGGAGTATGAAGTACAGTCCATTGTTGACTCCCATAGGTTCCATGGGCGCATTCAGTACCTGGTGCATTGGAAGGGGTACGGTCCGGACGAACACTCTTGGGTCTCATCATCGGACGTACATGCACCTGTCCTCCTCTGTGATTTCCATAGATGTTTTTCCTTCAAGCCTGGTGGTCCTCCGAGGGGGAGGGGTCGTTGAGGAGGAGGTATTGTCTGGGCTGGGCTCAGCCCTTCCTTCTCAGAGCTGGCTGCTCAGCTTTTGGCTAATTTCCAGCGCCTATCTCTCCACAGTTACTCAGCTGTTGATGATATCCTGCTTGTCAGTCCTGCCTACTTAAGCCGTTCAGCCCAGTGGATCTCTGCCTTTGCCTTGGTCAACATCACAGAGATTATCTGCTGTGTTCCTGTTTAAAGACTTGCTTTGCAGACATCCCTTCTGGCGCCAGATCCTGCTTGCTGTTCCACTTCATTGATCCCTGACTTCTGGTGTGGCTGACTATCCGTTCCAGGTACTGAACTTTGGCTATGTTTTGACTACGTTTGTTGTTTTTACTTTTATTATTAAACAAGTGTGATTTAACTGTACTTCTGTCTAGGTCTGATTTCATGGTTTCTGACAGATGTGCAGTGTTAGTTTTTCACCACACATTTGCTTTTAGGCCAAAAGTTGCTCTCATCTGACCAAAGCACCTTCCTCCACATGTTTGCTGTGTCCCCCACATGGCTTCTGGAAAATTGCAAACGGGAATTCTTATGGCTTTCTTTCAACAATGGCTTTCTTCTTGCCAATCTTCCATAAAGGCCAGATTTGTGGAGTGCACGAATAATGCCGCATACACATTGCCCGGCGGACTTTTCGACGGACTTTACGACGGACTTTCCGAATGAACGGACTTGCCTACACACGATCAACCAAAGTCCGATGGATTTGTACGTGATGACGTACGACCGGACTAAAACAAGGAAGTTCAAAGCCAGTAGCCAATAGCTGCCCTAGCCTCAGTTTTTGTCCGTCGGACTAGCATACAGACGAGCGGACTTTTCGACCGGACTCGAGTCCGTCGGATAGATTTGAAACATGTTTCAAATCTAAGTCCGTCAAACTTTTGATAAAACAAAGTCCGCTGGAGCCCACACACGATCGAATTGTCCGACGAAATCCGGTACTCCGGATCAAGTATGCCATAAAGTCCGATCGTGTGTACGCGGCATAATAGTTGTCCTGTGGACAGATTCTCCCACCTGAGCTGTGGATCTCTGCAGTTCCTCCAGAGTTACCATGGGCCTCTTGGCTGCTTCTCTGATTTATGCTCTCCTTGCCCAGCCTGTCAGTTTAGGTGGACGGCCATGTCTTGGTAGGTTTGCAGTTGTGCCACTCCATTTTCGGATAATGGATTGAACAGTGCTCCGTGAGATTTTCAAAGCTTGGGATATTTTTTTATAACCTAACCCTGCTTTAAACTTCTCCACAACTTTATCCCTCCCTTACCTGTCTGGTGTGTTCCTTGGCCTTCATGATGCTGTTTGTTTACTAATGCAACGTACACACGGTCGGACTTTTTGACCGGACTTGTCCGACGGACGGCGACGGACCAAATCAGGCGGACAATCCGATCGTGTGTGGGCTTCACCGGACCTTCAGCGGACTTTTTCAGTCACAATTCTGACGGACTTTAGATTTGGAACTTGCTTCAAATCTTTACGTCGTAACTCCGCCGGACCCAGAAATCCGCTCGTCTGTATGCTAGTCCGACGGACAAAAAAAACCACGCTAGGGCAGCTTTTGGCTACTGGCTATCAACTTCCTTATTTTAGTCCGGTGTATGTCATCACGTACGAATCTGTCGGACTTTGGTGTGATCGTGTGTAGGCAAGTCCGTTCGTTAAAAAGTCAGTCGGAAGTCCGTCAAAAGTCTGCTGGAAAGTCTGTCGGACCTGTCCGGTCGAAAAGTCTAACCAAGTGTACGCGGCATTAGATTATCTAACAAACTTCTGAGGGCTTCACAGAACAGCTGTATTTATACTGAGATTTAATTACACACAGGTGGACTCTATTTACTAATAAGATGACTTCTGAAGGCAATTGGTTCCACTAGATTTTAGTAAGGGGTATCAGCGTAAAGTGGGCTGAATACAAATACACACCACACTTTTCCCATATTTGTAAAACATTTTGATAACCATTTACCATTTCCACTTCATAATTAATTGCCACTTTGTGTTGGTCTATCACATAAATTCCCATTTACGTTTTCGGTTATAACATACCAAAATGTGGAAAATGTCAAGGGGTATGAATACTTTTTCAAGGCACTGTATACCCAGCTTTAGATTTCTCTCATTTAGCCTCGCAGGCTGAACAAGAGAAATAATAAATTACCTACCCCCCTTCTATGCTAAATGGCTCAGATGCAGGAATATGCCCTGCTTGACATTAGGTTCTGACAGCTGCACGCTCTCAGCTGTGAGAATACCCATATAGTGACTGCATGTGATTGGATGCAGTCACTGTTTGCCAGCAAAGTTTAGATGGCTTCTTTGACTTTTCAATTGAAGTTTGTAGTGCTGGAGGGGGGGGGGGGGGTGCCAATAGGGCCAACCATGGTTTGAGTTTCTGTGGAATTAAACGATCAGTGTAGGGCTAACTACTTACAGTGGATATAAAACGTTTACACACCCCTGTTTAAAATGTCAGGTTTCTGTGATGTAAAAAAATGAGACAAAGATAAATCATTTCAGAACTTTTTCCACTTTTAATGTAACTTATAAACATAAACTGTACAACTTAATTGAAAAACAAACTGAAATCTTTTGGTGGGGGGGGAGTAAAAATAAAAAACTAAAATAATGTGGCTGCATAAGTGTGCACACCCACTTATAACTGGGGATGTAGCTGTGTTCGGAATTAAGCAATCACATTCAAACTCATGTTAAATAGGCTATCATTTAAAGTGCCTCTGATTAACCCCAAATAAAGTTCAGCTGTTCTAGTAGGTCTTTCCTGACATTTTCTTAGTCGCATCCTACAGCAAAAGCCATGGTCCGCAGAGAGCTTCCAAAGTATCATAGGATCTCATTGTTAAAAGGTATCAGTCAGGAGAAGGGTAAAGAATTTCCAAGGCATTAGATATACCATGGAACACAGTGAAGACAGTCATCATCAAGTGGAGAAAATATGGCACAACAGTGACATTACCAAGAACTGGACGTCCCTCCAAAATTTATGAAAAGACAAGAAGAAAACTGGTCAGGGAGGCCTACAGCAACATTAAAGGAGCTTCAGGAATATCTGGCAAGTACTGGCTGTGTGGTACATAAGACAACAATCTCCATTATTCTTCATGTTTGGGCTATGGGGTGGAGTGAGAAGACGGAAGCCTTTTCTTACAACGAAAAACATCCAAGCCCGGCTAAATTTTGCAAAAACACATCTGAAGTCTCCCAAAAGCATGTGGAAAAATGTGTTATGGTCTGATGAAACCAAGGTTGAACTTTTTGGCCATAATTCCAAAAGATATATTTGGTGCAAAAACAACACTGCACATCACCAAAAGAAGACCATACCCACTGTGAAGCATGGTGGTGGCAGCATCATGTTTTGGGGTAGTTTTTCTTCAAATGGAACAGGGGCCTTAGTCAAGGTAGAGGGAATTATGAACAGTTCCAAATACCAGTCAATATTGGCACAAAACCTTCACGCCTCTGCTAGAAAGCTGAACATGAAGAGGAACTTCATCTTGTAGCATGACAATGACCCAAAGCATACATCTAAATCAACAAAGGAATGGCTTCACCAGAAGAAGGTTAAATATTTGGAATGGCCCAGCCAGAGGCCAGACCTGAATCCCATTGAAAATCTGTGGGGTGATCTAAAGAGGGCTGTGCACAGGAGATGCCCTCGCAATCTGACAGATTTGGAGTGTTTTTGCAAAGAAGAGTGGGCAAATATTGCCAAGTCAGGATGTGCCATGCTGATAGACTCATACCCAAAAAGACTGAGTGCTGTAATAAAATCAAAAGGTGCTTCAACAAAGTATTAGTTTAAGGGTGTGCACACTTATGCAACTATATTATTTATTTTTACTTCCCTCCACCTAAAAGATTTCAGTTTGTTGTTCAACTGAGTTGTACAGTTTATAGGTCACATCAAAGGTGGAAAAAGTTCTGAAATGATTTATGTTTGTCTCATTTTTTTATATCACAGAAACCTGACATTTTAACAGGGGTGTGTCGATTTTTTATATCCGCTGTCCATTTTCTGAAATCTGCCCAGTATTTCCTGAATTCTGATTGAATGTGTAATGGCTCATGCACATGGCTGTATCTGGGCATTTATTGTAAAATTATGACATCCAGAGTTTTATGCCTGTTCACATACACGAGAACAACTTGTGTAGTAGGGTGAATGCACATGGCCCTATAGTGCAAATGTCAGTGTATTTCCCTATCAGGGAGCACAGAGGTGCAGCCTACAGCCATTGACTTCTACAGGCGGCTGTAAGCAGCACATATGGGCTCTCTGGTAGGGAAATAATTTATGCCATATGGCCAGATACGGCCGTGTGCATTCACCATATACATAGAAAACCATTGAGAAATGGTTGTCTCACCACACTGTGTATATCTTTAGGCTGGGTTCACACTATTGCAAATTGAATGCGTATTTCCCTGCATCCAATTCCCATGTCAGGAGTTTGTGACCGGATCTCTATTACACATCTCCGGAGCGGCTCCGGTGCCAATTGCACAGCATTCTGTGTGTCTTCTGGTCCATTTCAGGTGAAATGGTGAACAGGGACACACCGGACGCCTGTTGTGAGCCACTCCATGCGGCAGGGTAAACCCAGCCTTAAGGTTTTTGTGTTCTTAGGTCTCTTCAACATGGGAGTAAAAAAATGCTGCGTTTTTTACTGATCTGGATCTAGATGCATTGTAGTCTATGAAACCATACACACAGCTGCTTAAAGATGAGTAAAAGAGCGATGAGTACAGAACCGTAAAACTAAACTAGAAAATATTATGTTTGAGTGCAGTAATTTATGCGCGTGTATATATCAAAAGTGACAATGAAGAATTTTATGTTTGTTTATGCTTATGCACCTTTAAGCTCTTTTACATGCACTTTATGGTCTTTATTGAACATTTACATTTTATTTAACATTTTACAAGATCCTGAGTATAAACATCTGTAAATTCGTAAATTCTTATGTCCATGTGAAACTGGCCTTAAAGTGGAATTCCCGGAGGGCTGGGGGGGGGGGTGCACCAGAATTCCTTGGGCTTTTGGAACTGATATGGCCTAACTGGTCAGTTGTACACGAGTCTTACTAGTTGTGTATGTTGTTACAATCCTTAAGGCCACTTTGAACTACTGTATGTTGTTCCTTTTGCCTTATGCGCCCCTGAGTGGGCTAAGTGCCTGAGTCCGGGAATGTTTGTGGTTGTGCTCTTACTTATGTATGTTTTGTACTTCACTATAAAACAAGTGGAATTCTGGGATAACCCTGACTACTCCTAAAACGGTCCCATCCCCACTCCCAACACTATGCTTACTAAACTGTGTAAGAGAGATCTATATACTTACCTCTTTTCGGGCCGCATTGATCACAGGATCTACCCTGTGTAAGCCAGCATCAGGCTGCAGGGGTGAGGAGAAAATGCTCCGACAAGGCTGGTAAAGAGTGGTGATGTCACCCATAGGCTTCAATGGCCCATCCATTGTCAGAGCTCCCTCCTCTCCTCTGCAGCGGCGCTGGCTGACACAGGGGAGCCGGATCACATGACTGGACCGGAGCGGCCGGTTGGGTTTAGCAGTGGGTTTATAGCTGCAGTGCTTGTTGCAAGAAAAATTTAGTATGCCATTTAGAGTGGGTTCTAAGAGTTGTTTTTGAGCCCGAGAGATCTTTATTTGGGCACGGTTCAGTATATTACGGGCTTAATAGAATATACCCGAAGAAAGGGAAAGAGTAACACCTGGCCATCTGAGTCTAGGATATCTTAAAGGTATTTAATACCTCGAGAGTACCAAGATAATAAGCATTCAGTCGTGGCCTGGGGGAAAACTAGGTATGGATCAATTAGGAAGAGGATATTGGCCCTGGATTATGAAGAGTTTTTCGATTTCCCTCTAAGCTATGAGTGTGTTCCTGATTTTTTTCAGGTGAGGTGGAAGGGAGGTTAGCTGAGTTCAAAATTCCTCTCAGTCACCACATGGAACTAACTGGGAACCCTGGTTGAGAATGTGGTCATATAATGGTTAGTATTGTTCCACCAGTCTCTAACACACCCTTTCTCAGAAGACGGAAGCCTTTTCTTACAACGAAAAACATCCAAGCCCGGCTAAATTTTGCAAAAACACATCTGAAGTCTCCCAAAAGCATGTGGAAAAATGTGTTATGGTCTGATGAAACCAAGGTTGAACTTTTTGGCCATAATTCCAAAAGATATATTTGGTGCAAAAACAACACTGCACATCACCAAAAGAACACCATACCCACTGTGAAGCATGGTGGTGGCAGCATCATGTTTTGGGGTAGTTTTTCTTCAAATGGAACAGGGGCCTTAGTCAAGGTAGAGGGAATTATGAACAGTTCCAAATACCAGTCAATATTGGCACAAAACCTTCACGCCTCTGCTAGAAAGCTGAACATGAAGAGGAACTTCATCTTGTAGCATGACAATGACCCAAAGCATACATCTAAATCAACAAAGGAATGGCTTCACCAGAAGAAGATTAAATATTTGGAATATCCCAGCCAGAGGCCAGACCTGAATCCCATTGAAAATCTGTGGGGTGATCTAAAGAGGGCTGTGCACAGGAGATGCCCTCGCAATCTGACAGATTTGGAGTGTTTTTGCAAAGAAGAGTGGGCAAATATTGCCAAGTCAGGATGTGCCATGCTGATAGACTCATACCCAAAAAGACTGAGTGCTGTAATAAAATCAAAAGGTGCTTCAACAAAGTATTAGTTTAAGGGTGTGCACACTTATGCAACTATATTATTTATTTTTACTTCCCTCCACCTAAAAGATTTCAGTTTGTTGTTCAACTGAGTTGTACAGTTTATAGGTCACATCAAAGGTGGAAAAAGTTCTGAAATGATTTATGTTTGTCTCATTTTTTTATATCACAGAAACCTGACATTTTAACAGGGGTGTGTCGATTTTTTATATCCGCTGTCCATTTTCTGAAATCTGCCCAGTATTTCCTGAATTCTGATTGAATGTGTAATGGCTCATGCACATGGCTGTATCTGGCCATTTATTGTAAAATTATGACATCCAGAGTTTTATGCCTGTTCACATACACGAGAACAACTTGTGTAGTAGGGTGAATGCACATGGCCCTATAGTGCAAATGTCAGTGTATTTCCCTATCAGGGAGCACAGAGGTGCAGCCTACAGCCATTGACTTCTACAGGCGGCTGTAAGCAGCACATATGGGCTCTCTGGTAGGGAAATAATTTATGCCATATGGCCAGATACGGCCGTGTGCATTCACCATATACATAGAAAACCATTGAGAAATGGTTGTCTCACCACACTGTGTATATCTTTAGGCTGGGTTCACACTATTGCAAATTGAATGCGTATTTCCCTGCATCCAATTCCCATGTCAGGAGTTTGTGACCGGATCTCTATTACACATCTCCGGAGCGGCTCCGGTGCCAATTGCACAGCATTCTGTGTGTCTTCTGGTCCATTTCAGGTGAAATGGTGAACAGGGACACACCGGACGCCTGTTGTGAGCCACTCCATGCGGCAGGGTAAACCCAGCCTTAAGGTTTTTGTGTTCTTAGGTCTCTTCAACATGGGAGTAAAAAAATGCTGCGTTTTTTACTGATCTGGATCTAGATGCATTGTAGTCTATGAAACCATACACACAGCTGCTTAAAGATGAGTAAAAGAGCGATGAGTACAGAACCGTAAAACTAAACTAGAAAATATTATGTTTGAGTGCAGTAATTTATGCGCGTGTATATATCAAAAGTGACAATGAAGAATTTTATGTTTGTTTATGCTTATGCACCTTTAAGCTCTTTTACATGCACTTTATGGTCTTTATTGAACATTTACATTTTATTTAACATTTTACAAGATCCTGAGTATAAACATCTGTAAATTCGTAAATTCTTATGTCCATGTGAAACTGGCCTTAAAGTGGAATTCCCGGAGGGCTGGGGGGGGGGGGGGGTGCACCAGAATTCCTTGGGCTTTTGGAACTGATATGGCCTAACTGGTCAGTTGTACACGAGTCTTACTAGTTGTGTATGTTGTTACAATCCTTAAGGCCACTTTGAACTACTGTATGCTGTTCCTTTTGCCTTATGCGCCCCTGAGTGGGCTAAGTGCCTGAGTCCGGGAATGTTTGTGGTTGTGCTCTTACTTATGTATGTTTTGTACTTCACTATAAAACAAGTGGAATTCTGGGATAACCCTGACTACTCCTAAAACGGTCCCATCCCCACTCCCAACACTATGCTTACTAAACTGTGTAAGAGAGATCTATATACTTACCTCTTTTCGGGCCGCATTGATCACAGGATCTACCCTGTGTAAGCCAGCATCAGGCTGCAGGGGTGAGGAGAAAATGCTCCGACAAGGCTGGTAAAGAGTGGTGATGTCACCCATAGGCTTCAATGGCCCATCCATTGTCAGAGCTCCCTCCTCTCCTCTGCAGCGGCGCTGAATGACACAGGGGAGCCGGATCACATGACTGGACCGGAGCGGCCTGAAAATGGGCAAGTATAAACACCTTTCTTTCAGAGGTTAGTAAGCATAGATTTAGGAGGGGGAGAGGGGGACAGTTTTAGAAGTAGTTAGAGTTATCCCAGAATTCCACTTTAACAGAAGTTACATTGTGGTATGGCATTGTATGCAGAAGTTGGTTTTTTTCCACTGCTGTTTACCATTTTATTTTTTCCTCATTAAAAGTCAATATACAAAGTAAACAGTAAAAAATATGACAGGGAGTGGATGAAGACACTAACAGCTCCGGTCAGAGCTGCTATACCAACTATCTGACATTAATACAGCGATCTCCCCTGCTGAGCTGTTGTGTTCTGACAGGGGGATGGTCCCCCCGCCCCAAACAATCCGATCAGCGCTCTCTGCCATTGGCTGAGAGTGCTGATCGGGAGCCGGTTGGCTGCTGGTTTTCCAGCATGCTCGTCCGACATACACATGGGCCGAATGTCAGACAGTTTTTTTTCTGAACCAGAAAATGTTTACCGACAGTCCCATGTGTACCTGGCTAAAGAAACAGAAAAGAGGAGAAAAAAAAAAACATGGCGGTGAGATAGATGCAATAAAAATCATGGTGAGTATGATGGCGTTTGTTCTGTTCTGTAGGTGTAGCACCTTCCAGGACTCTATAAAGGCTGACCACAGACAGGTGGATATACAGTATAAACAGTAAAATAATCAGATCAAATAAAATAAAGCTAAATAAACAGGGAAAAGCTGAAGAAGATAAGCTGAGTAATAAATGTCATCATAGTGGCTGTAAAAGGGACTATTTGGTTAATGATTGTCACAGTGTACCTATTGTATTTGTGTTGTGAGCTACCATGGTGTATATTTACACGCATCAACAATTTTCATCATTTGTTTTGGAGAAGTGCAAGTTTCACAACGGGGGGGGGGGGCGGGGGTGTGGTGCTTCTAGGTGACGGAGCATTACTGACAGGTAGCATATCTTTGTCAGGTCTCGTATGTTTAGGTAATATTTGAGTATGATTCTGAACAGTGGGAGGATTCAGCAGTTGCCAGCTTTTCAGAATGTGTTTCTTTCTGTTAAGACACCGAGGTGTTCAAGTTTAGTGGAAGCAAAATCAGAGGAGTAGGAATGTGCTTCACGAATACAATACAAGAGCGCTAAATGGGGGGATATTTCCCTGTTGCATACTAAAAAACGGTTCATAAATCTGAATGTTTGCTGCCAAAAAAAACAAATATGGGGGGCATAACCCATATCATGTAGTTGAGGTTACCATAAACTGTGCATTTTGGGTTTTTGATAAGGTGGTCTTCCGTTGGGATCCATTAGCAGGGTATATTAAAAACAAGATATGCCTTTTGTATTTTTTTTAATTTGCATTTCTTGATCCACGTAGTTTATAATTATTTTCCACTCTTTAAAAACAGCTTTTCTCAACTCTTTTACCCCAAAGGAGCCACTGCAATAATTTTCAGGTCTAAGGGAACCCCTGCTAAGATTAGTCTAATGGTGGTCATTGGAAACAGTCCCTTACATTGGTGGCGATCAGTGGGAAGATGCTCCCCTTACAGTGGTGGCCAGAATGCCACCTTTACAGTCATCATGCCTCTGTTTCTGCCAAGTGGTTTTGGAGATGGAACTATGCAGAACCCATCATGTGGGAGGCCAGTTAGCCACAGCTCACGGAACCCCTAGCCACTTCTGGTGGAACCCTAGGGGATCCAAGGAAACCCTGGTTGAGAATGGCTGCTTTAAACCATCCTTGTTGCTGAATGTCTGGTGTATCAATAGGAGATGGAGAAGTGACCCCCACTTGGTTATGAATTGATAGTTATGCTTTTTGCTATATAGGTGGGTTCTAATGGATGGGTTGGGTTTAGCAGTGGGTTTATAGCTGCAGTGCTTGTTGCAAGAAAAATTTAGTATGCCATTTAGAGTGGGTTCTAAGAGTTGTTTTTGAGCCCGAGAGATCTTTATTTGGGCACGGTTCAGTATATTACGGGCTTAATAGAATATACCCGAAGAAAGGGAAAGAGTAACACCTGGCCATCTGAGTCTAGGATATCTTAAAGGTATTTAATACCTCGAGAGTACCAAGATAATAAGCATTCAGTCGTGGCCTGGGGGAAAACTAGGTATGGATCAATTAGGAAGAGGATATTGGCCCTGGATTATGAAGAGTTTTTCGATTTCCCTCTAAGCTATGAGTGTGTTCCTGATTTTTTTCAGGTGAGGTGGAAGGGAGGTTAGCTGAGTTCAAAATTCCTCTCAGTCACCACGTGGAACTAACTGGGAACCCTGGTTGAGAATGTGGTCATATAATGGTTAGTATTGTTCCACCAGTCTCTAACACACCCTTTCTCAATCTTTTCAACACAGAGCAAGCCTTGAAACAATTTACCAGTCTCGGTAAACCCCTGCTAAAATTTACTATATCTACAACCCATGATACATTAGTGTGAGGGTCAATGGGAAGAATGCTCCTTACACTTGTGGTCATTGGGAAGAATTACCTCCTTACAGATATCTAAAAAAAAATCAATGGTGTCAGTGGGAACTTGAGGGGCAGAAATTGCCCATTGCCCTAACAACCTCTGGAGGAACCATGGTTGAGAAACCCTGCTCTAACAGGTCTACGAAGACAAGTTGGTTTATATTTCCTGACATCTGGTAAATTCACACCAAGCTAAAATGTAAGCTAGTGATCTGCCCGTTTATTGAATGCCCCAAAAATGGCTGTCAGGATGTGCTGGGACTTAAAATTTCTCATAAATCGCAGGGATAAATGGACCAAACAGTTAAAGATAACAGTACACATACCTGAAGAGGATCCTGCAGCAGCATTTACAGGTGGGCCTCATTTTTTGACTCTCTGATGCACATCACCCACAGACCACGGAGCACAACATAGAGGGAAACGTAGAATCGCCTGTCTTCAAGCAGCAGACCTGTGAGCAACAGAGGGGAGCACCATGAGACCTAAAGTAACTCTCCTCTGGGGGATCAATAGACAACCTTGCAGCAAAGTACAAACAGCTGCCACAGAAAAGTCTGCAGAGCAATACTCATCATTAAATCTGTACTGAGTGGACAGAATTGTAAATCAGATGAGAGTGGATCTTACCAAAGTCCAAAAAGTAATTAAACCAATAGTGTGTTGGGCTGGCAGCATGAACATCAAAGGTTCATGCAAGGTGACAGCAAGATGGCATAGGGATAAGCAGGAGTCCATCTTTGCAATTTGCATGGCCAGCTGCCAAGTTCTGCCTCGCAGGCTTCTTCGTAGCGGTTTAGACAAGATCCACTCTTATCTGACCAAAGTACCATTAGGATAATAACTGCTTTATGGATGGAATATAATTCCTGAGAAAGTCATAAAGAGCAGTACATGTATTTAACGAAAAACAATATGTTATATTGACGCAGACTTTTGCTATTAGTCATCATCACATCAGTAGACATCCATTCCAATTACAACTTTACATGTCCCTGTGGACTCATGACCATATCTTCTGTTATGCTACTATTCACTACATCTAGAACAATGTTCAGCACATTGCTGGTTGAATGCCTTACTGATACAGGTTTTTATGACTTTTTGACAACCATTTTTAAGTTTGTAAATGTTGATTAATAATTATTAATATTAATTTTGTAATATTGTAGCTATGTCTCCCATATCTCCCGATTAAGCAGATTTGTTATCTGGGAGACATTTATCATTCTGTTTGCATCCTCGAGTCCGTGTTTTTTTTGTTGTAAAGCCCTGTTCAATTGCAAACATAAAGGAGCAGTCAGATGGCCGAGAGAGGAGCAGTCAGATGGCCGAGAGAGGAGCAGTCATATGTAGTCGCATCAATTTTATTACTAATATAAAGGAAACACTGCAATATCATTATCAACAGTGTAGACAATATATGGAATGGGACTTAAAAGGCACCAACCTAAATACAATGATTATAAATATAAAAAGTAGTTTTTTATTAATATACACCATTAAAAAAGGACCAAAAGGTACAGTAATTCTAATAAAAACAGACATGCACAAAACAAGTAATCAATGTTTATTGAGAACCACCATACAGAGCATCTTCAATGCATAAAGTATGTCTATTTCACAATAATGCGACCCAACACATTTCAACTAATAGAGAGCATGAGTCTTCTTCAGGGAGGTTACCCTGTGCAGCCAATCCTAAGAAACCAAAATTTAGACCTTGAAGTTCTCCTTGGAAATGCACTCATACACCATGGTATAAAATTGTAATTGTGAGTTGTCTGATATACAGTTTTTTTGTATTAGGACTATTGTCTTTGGTCAATTTCATTTATATGCATTTATGTTGCAGATTCCACCACTTTACTAACCCCCTGAAGAAGACTCATACTCTTTATGAGTTCAAATGGAGCTCATTATTATAAGATAAACATACTTCACGCATTAAAGTTGCTCTGTGTGGTGGTTCTCAATACACATTGATTACTTGTTTTGTGCATGTCTGTTTTTATTAGAATTACTGGACCTTTTGGTCTTTTTTTTTAATGGTGTATATTGATACAAAAAAACAGCTTTTTAGATTTATAATCATGGTGTTTAGCTGGGTGCCTTTAAAGTCCCTTAAGTCTATAAGTTGTCCAAACTGTTTAAATTATTAGGGATGTGGCACCTTCAGTACCATTTAGTCTAATGGAGGCAAGGATCTATTGCAACATTATTATATTTGCTTAATTGTATACCTTTAAAATAACAATAATTAATATTATAGTGTTTCTAAAGGCCCCTTTCACATGGGCGTCATGTAGTGGATTCCACTTGCTCAGCAGAGGATTGCTCCGCTGATCCCCGCTGAGCAGGCAAATGACAGGTCTGTGTCCGCTCAGCTGTGCAGAGCGGACATGGACACAGTCCCGCTCTCCCTTATGGGGAAATCAGATGGAAATGGACCGCCTGTCCGTTTCCATCGGATCCGCTGGACGAAAAATAGGACCACTATTCGTCTGTTTTTTGCGTGCAGGATCAAACTAGATGGGGGCATCCGCCGCTCCATAGGGGAGACTGGAGGGTGCGATCAGGTCCGCCTGAAAAGCTATCAGGCGGATATGATCGGTGAGCCAGTGTGAACGGGTCCTTTAGCCTTAAAATGGTTGTAAAGTCAGAAGGTTTTTTTTTATCTTAATGCATTCTATGCATTAGGATAAAAAAACCTTCTGTGTGCAGCAACCACCCCCAAGCACCCCCTACTACTTACCTGAGCTCCATCTCTGTCCAGCGATGTCCACGAGTTCCTCAGCCATCCAGGACTTTCATCCTGATTTGCTAAGACATAGCAGCGGCGCAATTGGCTCCCGCTGCTTTCAATCACAGTCAGTTAGCCAATCAGGGGAGAGGGGGGATGGGGCCGAACCGGGGCTCCGTGTCTGAATTGACACAGGGAGCTGTGACTCCGCTTGGGTGCCCCGATAGCAAGCAGCTGGCAGTGAGGGCACCCAACAGGAGGGAGGGGCCAGGAGCACAGAAGAGGGACCAGAGAAGAGGAGGATCCGGGCTGCTCTGTGCAAAACCATTACAACAGAGCAGGTAAGTATAACATGTTTGTTATTTTTAGAGAAAAAAAGTTTTTTTAACTTAAAGCGGTAGTAAACCGTTGTGTGTGTTTTTCTTTTTTGCAACCTGCAAGGTAAAGCCTTAATGTGCAAGTATGCATCTTATACTAGCACATTAGAAAACAAAGCCATCCAGTGCCGCACTGTCACCGCTGAGGCAGCTTACATCTTCACCTGGTTTTCCTTTTGGGATCGTGGACTCCGGCTGTGTAAGGGGTGATGTCACTCCCGCGCATGAGCCGCCATTTACGGCACAGGACTCTGAAGGAATGGCCTGGGTGGCCATTGCTTCAGAGGGAATGCAAGGGTGACGTCACCGGTTGCATGCACAGTAAATATCTCCTAAATGGTGCACATTTAGGAGATATTTATAGGTCCTACCGGTAAACTTTATTATAGGCTTACCTATAGGTAAAAGTCAGAGATGGGAGTTTACTCCCACTTTAATGTATTCTATGCATTAGGGTAAAAAACCTTCTGAGTTGTAGGATCTCCCCAGCCTCCACTTATATTTACCTAAGCCTGATCCCGAGATTTGCACGAGAGCAGTGGCTCTCGCCGCTATATCCCTCCTCACTGGGCAGACTGGTAACAGCGGGAGCCTCCCGCTACTGTCAATCAAACGCTGTGATGAGGGGGCAGGGGATCGAGCCGCCAGGTCTGTGTTAATTGACGCGGACGGGGCAGTCAGGAGCAAGCCCGCACGAATGCCCTCATAGACAGTGGCTTTCTATGGGGGCACTCGCCGAAGAGGAGGAGCCAAGAGGGCCAGCGGGGGGGGGGGGGGGGGGACCCTAGAAGAAGAGGACTGGGGCTGCTCTGTGCAAAACCACTGAACACAGAGCAGGCAAGTATGACATGTTTATTATTATTAATTTAAAAAAAAAAAAAAAAACAGAAAGTTTAATGTTACGTTAACAAGAGCACTTCTGACATTTGCAGCTGAATAGCAGAGGAGCTCTGCATCTGCAACTATTATGCTAAGTTGGTGCCAATTTCCATGTCAAAACTGTAAAAAAAAAAAAAAAGACGCATCACAGGGGAAAAAGAGCACAGCAAATGAGATTTGTCTCTGTGCCAGAACTTCACGAGAACCGGAGCTGCAACATCTTCCGAACAGTCGCAAATGCGTCCAGAAATCCCCCCCTTGAGTATTACTCCGTCCCACAGCCAGAATCACTTCTACTAAAAATAATGCACTTTTCAGCAGCATAGAAACATTTAAAGCCTGCAAATCACTGGGTAGTTAAGGGTATATGCAGAAACTGAATGCACAATGCATACATTTGTTGTTCTTATCAATCATATGAAAGCTTTTAAAATCAAAGGAGGATGCAAAAGTGGCAGCAATATAATATAAAGTAAGGTGTGGTATATGATGGAAGCAGGCTTACAAAGTATTGTTGGTCCTGAGTAGGGCTGAAACAACTAATCGATTAATCATCAACTAATCGATTATGAAATTAATCGATTACTATTTTCATAATCGATTAATCGTCCAGTAACATAATGGGGTTAAAAAAAACGAAAATGAGTCCTTTATAGTACAAAAAGAGCAAATAATTGCTACTGTAAATACTATTTTCATGGTTCTACAGTAAAAAAAAAAAAAATGAACTCCTTACAGTAGTGATTATTTGCTTTTTTGTACTATAAAGGGCTCATTTTAGTTTTTTTAACCCCATTATGTTACTAAACGTCTTAGATCTGGTTCACATCTATGTGTTTTTTGGGGCTTTTTGCAGAAAACGCACTACAGTTCATTCACATGGTTTCCTACGGGACAAGTTCACATCTTTTTCAGCCGCTGCGTATTTGGAAAGGGTCAAGGACTTTTAAGGCAAAACGGTGCTTTTTTGGTTCAATATACTTCAATGGAGAAGCTGCAGAAAAGCATGTAATGCGTTTTTGCAGCAATTTGTGTTTTTTAATCTGCCCAACAACAAATTGGCCAAAAAAAAATGCAAAAACGCAAATCGCAGCAAAATCACGTGCGCAAAATTCAAAACGCACAGCAAAAAGCACTGCAGAAACAGATCAAAAGCAAACTGCATAGGTGTGTAACGAGCCTTATGGTGGCCACACGGATCAATATAGTCAGTATATCTCCTCTAATAGTATATACAGTATATCTCCTCTAATAGTATATACAGTATATCTCTTCTGTCTGTTATTCTCAGAATGGATTAGATATTTTGCTCCCTAACCATATAGTTGGTTATTTATATTTACCACTGCATAGAGATATTTAAGAATAAATTGCCCTTTTTTAAAACTTACGTATTAATTAAATTATACACCACACTTTTTTCTTAGGTTATTAACCGATTAATCGATTAATTGAAACAATAATCGACCGTCTAATCGATTATGAAAATAATCATTAGTTGCAGCCCTAATCCTGAGTTTAGAAATGTGACAAGGACCGTGGAAAGAGGAGCCACTGTAGAGATTTGTTACGGCTCCGTGTCCCAGCAGCAAGACAGAACAAACAGAACAAACGATAAAATCTCGAATATACATTCCTCCGCTCCTCTCTGCCCGCACATACCCACAGCATTAGAATCCATGCCAACCTTTAAAGAGGAAGTGTTCACACAGCTGTATAAGGAACATCCCCATTTATTATTGCACACCAAGACCTCTTTTACACTGGAGGTGTTTTTCAGGCGCTTTAGCACTAAAAATAGCGCCTGAAAAATGCCTCACCTGGGTATTTCACACTGGGGAGCTTCACTGGCAGGACGTCACAATAAAAGTCCTGCAAGCAGCTTCTTTGAGGCTCCTAAAGCGCCCCTGCCCATTGAAATCAATGGGCAGCGCCGCCAAAGTGCCTTAGGCAGAAGAAAGGACAGGACGCATCGTATGTTTTCATGCATCAGTTGGACCTCTAAACTCACCAGATACTAGGGGTGCAACGGATCAAAAATCTCACGGATCGGATCGATCCTCGGATTAGAGTCACGGATCGGATCATTTTCGGATCAGCAAAAAACAAAAAAAACAAAACAAAAAAAAAACCACACAAATCTTGTTACACCCACCGGAGTTTTAGATTTAAAAGCTATTTTCAACACAAAACCGAGCTTATATGCATAAATACAGTATTTGTGCATATAAGCTCAGTTTTGTGTTGAAAATGGCTTTTAAATCTAAAACTCCGGTGGGTGTAACAAGATGTCCGCTTGCCCCCTTCTCACTCCATTATTGTACTGTGCAGGAGTGTGGGGTGTAGCAAGATGGCGGCGACGAAACGTCACTTCCTGTCGAGACAGCAGCCACTTCCGGGTGTACCAAGATGGCCGCCGCTCCGGAGCTAGGCCGAAGCCGCGGCCTTTCCTATGGCTGAGGCCGAAAAGTGCTACGCGAATCGCGGGTGTGCCGATCCGCTGGGGGTGATCCGTACGGATCACGGATCGGCAACGATCCGTTGCACCCCTACCAGATACCACATTGTGAATCGCACTGCAGCTTTAGCATTGAGAACCTGATAAGGACTATCAGCAACTAATAGCTTCTGCAGACTATCGGGTCACAGACAGCATATGTTCAAACTAGGGTTGCACCAATACCGGTATCGGTGCTGATACTAAGCATTTACATGAGCGATACCTGATACCTTAACTTTCAGGCTCAATTCTTTTAGCTGTCAGCGGAATTCCCCCACTCACAGCTGAAATGTAAAAAAAAAAAAAAGCCGGCAATTATCGGTTGTTAAGGAGCGGGGCCGCCACATCCTTAAAGTGGATGTAAAGGCAGAAGGTTTTTTTATCTTCATGCATTCTATGCATTAGGGTAAAAAGCCTTCTGTGTGCAGCAGCCCCCTTAACACTTACCCGAGGTCCCTCTCTGTCCAGCGATGTCCACGAGTGTCTCAGCCATCCGAGATTCTCCCTCCTGATTGTTTTATTTCCTTTGGTGTCAGTGAATTTAAAAGTGCCTCCAGGGCCAGATAAAAGCAAGCAAAGGGCAGCATCTGGCCCCTGGGCCGCAGTTTGGAGACCACTGTTGTAGAGGAATCTATTCAAAAACAGCTCTGAAAAGCATACAGATGGTAGGAAATGAGCACACTGCTAGCACCAAACCATATAACAGTATTATATTTATTTTTACTTTCTACATTATTCTAAAATTTATGACAAAATACACATCTCAAAAGCAGTTGCTTAAATGCATGTGTGCCCGCTTCAATCTCAAAACTTTACATACATATCTAGTGCCAACAATCAATATACACTGAAAAGACAGCAGTAAGTAGGACATGCGTTTAAAAATTCCAGATGCCTTTACGAGGCGGAAATAATGCCCTATAATTTAGTACTATGATTGTACTCGTATCTTTATATAAAGCTATCCAGCTACAGTCAATCATTGACAGCACAGTCAACCCTGAAAATTTAATAACAGGCTACACCTTTATCATTAGGAGTATCCCCAAAAATGATTCATAACCTGATCGTTTCAGACGTTGTTGTGATATAGAGTATGAGGAGTGGGTATTATTATCCAATATAATTATTTTTATATTATTTATAATTTATATTATTATTATCCAATATGTTATATATATTATTCAATATATATACATAATTATTATTGTAAAACTAATCTCTGCAGCAATGCGTTCAATGGTTCTTTCCAAAGAATTGCCCCAACGTCAATAATCTACTAAACTGATGAGCTAATTATCATGATGTCATCCTCCCACTAGGGATCAATCTGTGGAATGTCACACCGTAATTCCAACCGATTCCTAGTAGATCTGATCTGCACCTCTCCGAATAGATCCATCTTTCTGTTTGCACATGTATATATATATATATATATATATATATATATATATATATATATATATATATATATACAGTGCCTTGAAAAAGTGTTCACCCCGCTTGGCTTTTTACCTAATTTATTACATTACAGCCTTTAGTTCAATGTCTTTTAATGTGAATTATATGTGATGGATCAGAACACAATAGTCTAAGTTGGTGAAGTAAAATTAGAAACATGTATACATAAATCTATTTTTCAGAAATAAAAAACTGATAATTGGCATGTGCGTATGTATTCACCCCCTTTGTTATGAAGCCCATAAAAAGGTCTGGTGCAACCAATTACCTTCAGAAGTCACACAATTAGTGAAATGATGTCCACCTGTGTGCAATCTAAGTGTCACATGATCTGTCATTACATATACACACATTTTTTGAAAGGCGCCAGAGGCTGCAACACCTAAGCAAGAGGCACCACTAACCAAACACTGCCATGAAGACCAAGGAACTCTCCAAACAAGTAAGGGACAATGTTGTTGAGAAGTACAAGTCAGGGTTAGGTTATAAAAAAATATCCAAATCTTTGATGATCCCTAGGAGCACCATCAAATCTATCGTAACCAAATGGAAAGAACATGGCACAACAGCAAACCTGCCAAGAGACGGCCACACACCAAAACTCACAGACCGGGCAAGGAGGGCATTAATCAGAGAGGCAGCACAGAGACCTAAGGTAACCCTGGAGGAGCTGCAGAGCTCCACAGCAGAGACTGGAGTATCTGTACATAGGACGACAATAAGCCGTACGCTCCATAGAGTTGGGCTTTATGGCAGAGTGGCCAGAAGAAAGCCATTACATTCAGCAAAAAAACAAAATGGCATGTTTTTAGTTTGTGAAAAGGCATGTGGGAGACTCCCAAAATGTATGGAGGAAGGTGCTCTGGTCTGATGAGACTAACATTGAACTTTTTGGCCATCAAAGAAAACGCTATGTCTGGCGCAAACCCAGCACATCACATCACCCAATGAACACCATCCCACTGTGAAACATGGTGGTGGCAGCATCATGCTGTGGGGATGTTTTTCAGCAGTCGGACTGGGAAACTGGTCAGAGTTGAGGGAAAGATGGATGGTGCTAAATACAGGGATATTCTTCAGCAAAACCTGTACCACTCTGTGTGTGATTTGAGGCTAGGACGGAGGTTCACCTTCCAACAGGACAATGACCCCAAACACACTGCTAAAGCAACACTTGAGTAGTTTAAGGGAAAACATGTAAATGTGTTGGAATGGTCTAGTCAAAGCCCAGACCTCAATCCAACAGAAAATCTGTGGTCAGAATTAAAGATTGCTGTTCACAAGCGCAAATCATCCAACTTGAAGGAGCTGGAGCAGTTTTACAAGGAGGAATGGGCAAAATCCCAGTGGTAAGATGTGGCAAGCTCATAGAGACTTATCCAAAGAGACTTGGAGCTGTGATAGTCGCAAAAGGTGGCTCTACAAAGTATTGACTTTAGGGGGGTGAAAAGTTATGCACATTGACTTTTTCTGTTATTTTGTCCTATTTGTTGTTTGCTTCACAATATTAAAAAAAAAAGTCTTCAAAGTTGTGGACATGTTCTGTAAATTAAATGATGCAAATCCTCAAACAATCCATGGTAATTCCAGGTTGTGAGGCAACAAAACACGAAAAATGCCAAGAGGGGTGAATACTTTTGCAAGGCACTGTAAGAAAATGCAGTGCAAGAATCTCCCTACTTTACTTATGTACTTATATACATTGTGGCTATTAAGTAATATATTTAACCACTTCAACTCAGGAAAGGTTTACCCCCCCCTTCATGACCAGGAAATTTTTTGCGATATGGCACTGCGTTATTTTAACAATTGCGCGGGCATGCGGCGCTGTACCCCAAAAAAATTTGTGTCCTTTTTTTCCCACAAATAGAGCTTTCTTTTGTTGGTATTTGATCACCTGTGGTTTATATTTTTTGCGCTAAATACAAAAAAAAACAACAATTTTGAAAAAGAAACACCAATATTTTTTACTTTCGGCTATAAAACATTACCAATAAAAAAAATGGAAAAATAAAATTTCTTCATTAATTTAGGCCAATATGTATTCTGCTACATGTTTTTGGTAAAAAAAAATCCCAATACACGTATATTGATTGGTTTGCGCAAAAGTTATAGCGGCTACAAACTATGGTATACTTTTATTTTATTTACTAGTAATGGCCGCGATCAGCGACTGCAATATTCCGGCAGACAAATCGGACACCTGACACTTTTTGGGGACCAGTGACACGAATACAGTGATCGGTGCTAAAAAATATGCACTGTCACTGTACTATTGACACTGGGAGGGAAGGGGGTTAACATCAGGGGTGATCAACAGGCTAAATGTGTTCCCTAGGAGTGATTACTAACTGTGGGGGGTGGGTTGCTTTGACTGAGGAAATGTAAAGATCTGTGTGCCTGCTTAGCAGGAACATGGGATTGGCATATTCCTCTCTCACAGAACGGCCTTTCTTCTGAACGATCGGCGCGTCCGCCGGACCCGCTGATTGGCTGCTGCGTCAAATCACAGCGGGAGCAGGTCGCCTGTGGCACGCGCTGGCGCCCCAGACCAGGAAGTGTCAGATCACGTACTAGGTACGTGATCTGGCGTACAACGGTCTACGGTGGGCGGTCCGCAACTCGTTAAACATTTTTCTGCCTAGAGTTCAGCTGTAAGATCTGAAAGGCTTGCTTTAGAACCAGCTTTTTCAACCAGGGTTCCTCCAGGGGTTGCTAGGGGTTCCTCGAGCTATAGCCAGCTGACCTCCTATTGGTTGATGTCTGCATAGTTCCCAGGCCAATGCCACTAGGCAGATACAGCAGCATGACACCAATGATCTTGTAAGCTGTCTTTTTTACTCTTTAGGAGCACCTACCCGCATTGTACTGTAGAGAGGGGGCTCCTACAGGCATAGTGGCGCACCTGTACGTCGCTGGCCTCCTCTGGGTACAGAGCGCGTGCCCCACCCCCACTGCCTCATAATAAGCACATAATACACACAATAATGCCCCGTACACACGGTCGGACATTGATCGGACATTCCGACAACAAAATCCTAGGATTTTTTCCGACGGATGTTGGCTCAAACTTGTCTTGCATACACACGGTCACACAAAGTTGTCGGAAAATCCGATCATTCTGAACGCGGTGACGTAAAACACGTACGTCGGGACTATAAACGGGGCAGTGGCCAATAGCTTTCATCTCTTTATTTATTCTGAGCATGCGTGGCACTTTGTCCCTCAGACTTGTGTACACGCGATCGGAATGTCCGACAACGGATTCTGTTGTCGGAAAATTTTATATCCTGCTCTCAAACTTTGTGCGTCAGAAATTCCGATGGAAAATGTGTGATGGAGCCTACACACGGTCGGAATTTCGGACAACAAGGTCCTATCACACATTTTCCGTCGGAAAATCCGACCGCGTGTACGGGGCATAACACTTGTTAGGCACACACATAGCCCATTGATTACCCCCAAGAAATTAACCCCTTCCCGGCCAGTGTCATTAGTACAGTGAAAGTGTATAGTATTTCATTGATCACAGAATTATTGTCAGAGTGATGTCACACACTGTATTAGTGTCAGTTAGAGAGTTGCCACCCAGTGTCAGTTAGTTTCAGTTTTGCTGCCACACTATCACAGTCCCTCTAGATCGCTGATCACCGCCATTACTAGTATAAAAAAAAAAAATAAATAAAATCCAGTATATATACACACACTATACTCTGTAGACCTTTCATGCAAACAAATCAATATACACGCAATTACCAGTTAGTAGTTTAGTAATTAATTTAGTAAGTTACCAGTAACGCAGTGATAAATAGCAAAAAATGGCCTAGTTATAAGGGGGTAAAACCTTCCAGAGCTGAAGTGGTTAAAAGTGGGTTAAAAAATTCTGAGCAACACTAAGGGTTGCATTCTTCCCCTGACCACCAATGTAAGGGGCATTTTCCCCATTGACCCCTTATGAAATGGATTTAAAAGCACAGTGGTGTAGTGGGTAGCACTTTCGCCTAGCAGTAAGGAGGGTCGCTGGTTCGAATCCCAACCACGACACTACCTGCCTGGAGTTTGCATGTTCTCCCTGTGCCTGTGTGGGTTTCCTCCGGGTACTCCGGTTTCCTCCCACACTCCAAAGACATGCTGGTAGGTTAATTGGATCCTGTCTATATCGTCCCTAGTATGTATGAATGTGAGTTAGGGACCTTAGCTTGTAAGCTCCTTGAGGGTAGGGACTGATGTGAATGTACAATGTATATGTAAAGCGCTGCGTAAATTGACAGCGCTATATAAATACCTGAAATAAATAAAAAAAATAAAAAATAAAAGGGGTTCCTTGAAATTTATTTAGGGGTTCCTTTGGGATAAAAAAAAGTTGAAAAGCTGCTTTAGAAGGAACAGTCAGTACAGGAGATGGCACTGCGGAAAATACAAGTTCTTAGACTGTTCACATTATCTGATTATCTTTGACAGATCATTGATGGCCAAATTGGGGGCACCATCAGGCCACCTCTGGGTGAACGATCTGACACCGTGATGGAGTGAAGATTCAGGACCATCGATTTCCATATAGCTGTATTCAGCATAAAGATCAATATCTTCTCCACAGCGATGACAGTGCTATAATGAGCTCTAATATCACAAGCCATTACATGCAGCAGTCAGCTAATGTCGGCTTTGCCTTTGTTAGTTTATATGCTGTTAAGTTCAGCAATGTCACCTTTTTGAGATGTGCTGCCAAATACAGAGAAAAGCATTGTACGTGACTAAAAAAAGTCTTACTATTGCTTATTCTGCCCTAATTTAAGCTAGGCAAGCACTAACCTCTAAATAGCTGATAAAAAACCTTACACAAGCACTCAGCACTAGTATCAAGAATGCTGAACATGTCTCTGAATCACAGAAGCTTAGGTGTTTCTTGAAATGACTGCTGTCATGATTAATGTGACTCCGGTGTTAAAAATAAAATAAATAAACGGGACCCTATGTAAAGAAAAGGAATAATCCTTCTGTTGTATCGCAGGTGCCTCTGATCTTCGCTCCGATACAGCACTGCACTGGCCAAAGTATTTTTAGCATCCACCTTAGAATATTTTGTTAGATTCCCGCATCCTCCACCACATGCTGCAGTTTCATCTGCATGTGGTTATGTCACTACTGAATCTGTAATAAATACAAAAAAAAGGTATATAAGATATAACCAAATCAGATAGGTTGAATATTAGGCCCAAATTTGAGATAGGCTCCAAAGTTCGTAAAGGTACATATTAAACAAGGTATAACGTCCTATCCAAAAACGATCATAGATGGTGGATAAAAAAGGGGAAACGTAGATAGGTGGAAATCAAATAAATCAATATGTCCTTCACCGCACCACTGTGGTAATGATAAGAATGCGCGCTTACCAAACGGCAAGCTTAAGAAAGCTTGCGACCTTAACCCGGTCGGGGCCTTTCAGGATGGAACCATCAAAGGAAAAGCACACCACCTTCGCTTGGATTAAGCACGCTGTTCACCAATTATCCCTGTATTGTGGAGATGTGACCCCTGGCTAGGGATGAACCTCAAGAGAGGTATACCAAGGAAAGAAGGAAAGCAACATAGCGTAATCCTGCTTTCACTTTTTATTAAAATCAATGAAATTGCACTTACATTCGGAAGGGTATACAAAAGCACATAAGCCGGCCGGCTAGAAGCGAACGCCTGTCCTGCAGACGGTGGATGCAGCACGTCAGCACGCCCGACGTACGTTTCGTCACACTCTGACGTCGTCTGGGGCACGAGACGATGTTACCCCAAATCAGCAATATGTAATTTCATGTTGCTGTTTAGTAGCTATACACTGCAAACAGTATGCAAATAGAACATGTTACTTGATATAATAAACTTTTTCTGAACGCCTCTGCTTGTATGCAGCCGTCGCCATTATTAATTAGGGTGCTACTACCCAATATGATCAGAAGATTGTTTAGAGCTAGTAGCAATCATGAGAAAAGATGGTCTGCAACTCCTTGAGATGGTCTGCAACTCCTTGATTGCTCTTTAATGCCGCGTACACACGAGCGGACTTTACGGCAGACTTTGCCCGGCGGACAGGATTTCGTCAGACAATTCGATCGTGTGTGGGCTCCAGCGGACTTTGTTTTCTCAAAAGTTGGACGGACTTAGGTTTGAAACATGTTTTAAATCAATCCGTCGAAATCGAGTCCGGTCGAAAAGTCGTCTGTATGCTAGTTCAACGGACAAAAAAACACGTTAGGGCAGCTATTGGCTATGAACTTCCTTGTTTTAGTCCGGTGTACGTCATCACGTACGAATTCGACAGGCTTTGGTGGATTGTGTGTAGGCAAGTCCGTTCATTCAGAAAGTCCGTCGTAAAGTCCGCCAGGCAAAGTCTGCTGTAAAGTCCGCTCGTGTGTACGCAGCATTAAATGTTCAAAACTTAACAGCTGCTTGCAATAATTGCATGCAACATCCGGCAGGCTGGTTGTACCCAAGTTGATTGATCAATCGACTTGGGTACATTCAGCCTGCCCATGCATGGTTCGAATCTCGGCAGGTCCCTGGTGAACCAGCTGAGATTCATGCCATCTATGGCCGGCTTAAGTTTAATTTCTGTCGGCTGCTTTGTTCCTTTGCTATCAGTATAAATCACTTTTTACCAAGTTTTCCTGACACCAAGGGAAAAAAGGTGACAGGGGAGGGACCTCTGAGCTGATTAACAGCCTCAGCTCAGTTCCTGTGTGAAGGGGGTTGTGTCCCTTCTCTCCAGTTCAGCTCTCTGTCCCCTTATCTCTGACACCTCAGATAAGCTTTATAAATTCTGCACTTTGAAAGGATGTAAGAGAAAAGACTGTAGATAAACAGGTACAACTTATGTTGGAGGATTTGTTTTCTTGTGTATCACCTGAGGATAGTCACTTCACTGGGTATATGTGAGGGTTTACAATCACTTAAGAAAAACAAAAAAAAACACAGTGGTTAATAAATACCACCAGAGGAAAGCTCTTATCTGTTTCACTGCACTAACTGTAAAATGTCCTGCTAATGAATGGGGTTTTACAGGCTGGTACTCTAGTGGTTAAAGGAAAATGCTGTAATAATTTAAAAAAAATGTGCTCACCAAAAACAGACATTGCAACACTGGGAACACTGTGTACACACCTTAGCAATATCTTATATTTGTCTGTAGATTTCTCGCACAGTCTACCTGGCACTGCTGTAATGATGACTTATAATGTTCTTCCAAGGCTACATTAGTAAAACAAAAAAAATGCTGAGATTGCCCTTTGCAAAAACTTTTTGTCCGAAGCTCATTAGACGTTTCCCCGCTGAGAAGAGATCAGTTGAGGCCAGGAACAGTGTACCAGTGTAATCTTCTGTGCCATCAGAGCGCAGGAAGGAAGCAGACGACAGTCTTCGTTAGAATATTGTACTGTGCCAATTTCCGTGCTGCCTCACTACATACTATATTGCTAAAAATATTGGGACGCCTGCCTTTACATGCCCATGAACTTTAATGTCATCCCAGTCTTAGTCTGTAGGGTCCAATACTGAGTTGGCCCACCCTTTGCATCTATAACAGCTTCAACTCTTCCTGGAAGGCCGTCTACAAGGTTTAGGAGAGTGTCTATGGGAATGTTTGACCATTCTTCTAAAAGCGCATTTGTGAGGTCAGGCTCCGATGTGGACGAGAAGGCCTGGCTCGCTGTTTCTGCTCTAATTCATCCCAAAGGTGTTCTATGGGGTTGAGGTCAGGACTCCGTGCAGGCCAGCCAAGTTCCTCCACCCCAAAACTTGCTCATCCATGTCTTTGTGCACTGGTGCGCAGTCATGTTGGAACAGGAAGGGGCCAACCCAAAACTGTTCCCACAAAGTTGGGAGCATGAAATTGTCCAAAATATCTTGGTATGCTGATGGCTTAAGAGTTCCCTTCACTGGAACTAAGGGGCCAAGCCCAACCCCTGAAAAACAACCCCACACCATAATCCCCCCTCCACCAAATGATTTGGACAGTACAAATACTCCCCAAATGACCCCTTTTTGGAAAGTAGGCAGTCTGAGGCATTTAGTAAGAGGCCTGGCGAGTTTTCTAAAGTTGTATTTTTTTGAAAATGAAGACATTGAATACAATTTTTTTCTTTATTTTACATACAGTCACTAGTGCAGTACAGCGTCATCATATGACTGGCGTGGTGGAGATCAGGGACACTGACTGGGAGATAATATTTAAAAAAAAAGAAAAAATAATACATTTATTTTTTTTTTAAACACGCGCCCCCCCTTAGTCAGAGCAGGCAAATTGAAGCACATGTAGGTAATTTTGCCTGCACATGCTGCCCAGCCACAGTATATATGTACTGTGGCTGGTCAGCAAATGGTTAATGGACAACTGTATTTTTGTTACAAGTTGTCCTTTGTTGCATAGCCCCACCCTGCCGAGTGTAGCCTCTTCCCAAATTTCAGCGATCCTTACTTTGCGTCCCTGCACAGCTTTTTCTCAGACCGCATCTGTGCCAGGTCCCCTTCCTCCTGCCCATGTGTGCCAAGGCCTCCTTCTTTTTTATGGAAAGCTCTGCTCCTAGCGGCCTCCAGATGTCCACCAGAGTATAGCTCTCTTCTGAATAGGGCCCAGGTGACCATGCACAGGATTAAGGCTCGATTCACATCTATGCATGTTACTTTTGAGCGTTTTTGGAGTTTTTTTTGTGGTGCTTGCCACGTTTTTGAGCAGCGTTTTTACAGCATTTTTGCGGCGTTTTGCTTTCTTTCTTTTTTTCTTTTTAAGTTTTTTTTAGACTGTATACAGTCTAAAAAAAAAAAAAAATAAAAATAACAAAAAACGCCAAAAACGCATCAAAATTGCTACAAAAACGCTGTAAAAACGCTGCACTTGAGTTTTAGATGCTGGTCCATTGAATTCTATTACATGCAAAACGCTGCATTTTGCATGAAAAAAAGTCCCTGACCCTTTCCAAAAATGCAGAGGTACAAAAAGGAATTGATGTGAACATGTTCCATAGGAACTCATGTTAAAAAATCCCCATGCATTTCTGCAAAATGCATCAAAAAACGCGCTAGTGTGAATGGAGCCTAAGAGAACCTAGGGTGGACAGTTTCTAAAGATTCCTGGAATGAAAACAATTTCAATTCAATTTCAAACAATTGGTAAGTGTCAAGCCAAGTGTATCTAGTAGTAGTCACATTCAGCTGGACTTGTTCTGTAATGTTGAAGCTCTTGCAAAGCATTTTTTGGGTTCTAATGACTGTCAGGAAGATCGCCCAGCTTTTATATTTACATAGGTAGCACCAACACCTTGATCCATTTAGCATGGAAAGGCAGATGTTACAGTCTTAAGGATGGGAGGTGAGAAAACATTCTGTCCTTCTTACATAATCCCATCCTTGGTGTTAGCGAAGCTTCACAAATGTTAATCTTTCCATTTACACAAAGGTGTGAATTGCTGTCAAAACGCCAGGGTAGACATGTTATAATGGCATTATATGTGGAAGGCAAATGGATCAAAGGCCTCCAACCCTGGTCAATGAAGGCCGTTCCAGTTTTATGTAGATGACCTCTCTCATGACTTGCAAATCGGTTGTCCTCTCTGTCCAAAATGTGCTCCTCACTGTCCTCAAAAGAGAATATAAATGCTCAGACAGCTGAAGAAGTGGTTTGGAGAAGCTACAAAAGATCTTCAATATTACAGAACAAGTCCAAATCCAGTTGAATGTGACGAGAGTCTCGTACACACAGTACGACTGTTGGCAGGGGATTGTCTGATGACAGACTGTTGTCCTAAAATCTTACTGTTAGCCAGGGGCGTTGCTAGGAGGTGACTTTTGGGGCTATAGCCCCGAATCTGAGGCCAATAGCCCCGAGTCTCTGCAGAGGTCCCCAAGGGGAGGAGAGGCTCTCTGGGGACCCTGATGTAAGGGAGAGGCTCTCTGGGGACCCTGATTTTAAGGCCTAGGCTCTCTAGGGACCCAGATTTAAGGGGGATGCTCTCTGGGGACCCTAATGTAAGGGGGGGGGCCTCTGGGAACCCTGATGTAAGTGGGGGGGGCCCTCTGGGTACCCTGATGGAAGGGGGAGGCTCTCTGAGGACTCTGATGTAAGGAGGAGGATCTCTGGGGACCCTGATGTAAGTGGGGGGGCCCTCTGGGTACCCTGATGGAAGGGGGAGGCTCTCTGAGGACTCTGATGTAAGGAGGAGGATCTCTGTGGACCCTGATGTAAGGGGGCCTCTCTGGGAACCCTGATGTAAGTGGGGGGGGGCCCTCTGGGTACCCTGATGGAAGGGGGAGGCTCTCTGAGGACTCTGATGTAAGGAGGAGGATCTCTGGGGACCCTGATGTAAGTGGGGGGCTCTCTGGGGATATATACACCCACACGTATATTACTGTATATACATGTGTATGCCCGCCCAAGCGTATGACTTTCTTTAATACGCTTCTATGGGCTCTAGCCCCAGATCTTTTGTAGACCTAGCAACGCCCCTGCCGTTAGCACACTCCTTTTGACAATTGTTGTCCAATTTTCGGCCAACAAATGTTAGATTACAGGCTAGTAAATTTTCGGCAGACAATGATTTGATGTCAGAATTTCGGATGGTCAGTATACAAATCCGTCACCTTGGTCACCAGAACTGGAAGATTTCCCCTCTATTTCTGCTTTGGGGACAGAAAAATTTGTCTTTTTTTTTACTTTCAATGATAATGGTAAACAGGACAAATAGTGAGTGTGAATCTCCCTAACGGGGACACAGACAGCAATATAAACCTAATAGATGTTCTAGAAGTGTTTCTCAACTTCAGTCCTCAAGGCGCCCCAACGGGTCATTTTTCAGGCGTTCCATTATTTTGCACAGGTGCTTTGATCAGTTTCACTGCCTTAGTAACTATCACAGACGTTTCATCTGAGGGAAATCCTGAAAACAGGCCCCTTTCACACTTGTGCGACTTGTCCTGCGACTTGGGACTGCAACGTCGCATGACAAGTCGTCCCCCATGATTTCCATTGACTACTGTTCATATATGTGTGACTTCAAGTCACAGCGACTTCAAAGTAGTCCCTGCACTACTCTGGTCTGTCTTTGATGCGACTTGAGGTCCATAGACAGGAATTGCTTCAAGTCGAATCAAAGTCACGTGACTTTCAGGTCATAAAAGTGTGAAAGAGGCCTTAGGGGATCGCGTGCGCATAAACATCACATCTAAGGATTTATCCAAATCTTTTGGTTTACTTTACATTTGTTCAAGTGCCATAACGCCTGCTTATACCACATGGAAAATCCAGTAAAACATTGATTTTCAGGTTCTGTCACTGCTTTGTCACACTTCATAAAGAAGTGACTACAATATGCCTTTTTCAGTCCTCATGAGGGTTATTTACAAAAGGCAAATCCACTTTGTACTTCAAGTGCAAACTACAAGTGCAAGTGCACTTGAAATTGCACTCAAAGTGACTGTAGATCCGAGGGGGACATGCAAGGAAAATAAAAAACATCATTTTAGCTTGCATATGATTGGATGATAAAATCAGCAGAGCTTCCCCTAATTTCAGATCTACGCCTCCGATTTACAGCGACTGCACCTCCAAGTGCAATTTTAAGTGCACTTACAGTGCAAAGTGGATTTGCCTTTCATAAATAACCCCCCATTCACAATACTCTGTGCTGTGAGAACCTTAAAGGGTTGATTTACTAAAGACAAATAGACTGTGCACTTTGCAAGTGCAGTTGCTCCAAAGCTTAAAGTGGTTGTAAACCCCATTCATGAAATATGACCTAGGCACACACAGTATCTCACAAAAGTAAGTACACCCCTCACATTTTTGTAAATATTTTATTATATCTTTTCATGTGACAACACTGAGGAAATGACACTTTGCTACAATGTAAAGTAGTGAGTGTACAGCCTGTATAACAGTGTAAATTTGCTGTCCCCTCAAAATAACTCAGCACGCAGGTTTATTTACTAAAGGCAAATCCACTTTGCACTATAAGTGCACTTGGAAGTGCAGTCACTTTAGATCTGAGGGGAAGATCGGAAATGAGGGGAAGCTCTGCTGATATTATCATTCAATCATGTGCAAGCAAAAATGCTGTTTTTTTAATTTTCCTTGCATGTCCCCCTCAGATCTACAGCGACTGCACTTCCAAGTACACTTGTAGTGCAAAGTAGATTTGTCTTTAGTAAATAAACCCCACAGTCATTAATGTCTAAACCGCTGGCAACAAAAGTGAGTACACCCCTAAGTGAAAATGTTCATATTGGGCCCAATTAGCCATTTTCCCTCCCCGGTGTCATGTGATTCGTTAGTGTTACAAGGTCTCAGGTGTGAATGGGGAGCAGGTGTGTTAAATTTGGTGTTATCGCTCTCACTCTCTCATACTGGTCACTGGACATTCAACATGGCACCTCATGGCAAAGAACTCTCTGAGGATCTGAAAAAAATAAAAAAAATTTGCCCTAAACATGGCCTAGGATATAAGAAGATTGCCAAGACCCTGAAACTGAGCTGCAGCACAATGGCCAAGACCATACAGCGGTTTAGCAGGACAAGTTCAAATCAGAACAGGCCTCGTCATGGTCGACCAAAGAAATTAAGTGCATGTACTCAGCATCATATCCAGAGGTTGTCTTTGAGAAATAGACATATGAGTGCTGCCAGCATTGCTGCAGAGGTTGAAGGGGTGAGGGGTCAGCCTGTCAGTGCTCAGACCATACGCCGCACACTGCATCAAATTGGTCTGCATGGCTGTCGTCCCAGAAGGAAGCCTCTTCTAAAGATGATGCACAAGAAATCCCGAAAACAGTTTGCTGAAGACAAGCAGACTAAGGATATGGATTACTGGAACCGTGTTCTGTAGTCTGATGAGAAACTTATTTGGTTCAGATGGTGTCAAGCGTTTGTGGGGCGGCAACCAGGTGAGGAGTACAAAGACAAGTGTGTCTTGCCTACAGTCAAGCATGGTGGTGGGAATGTCATGGTCTGGGGCTGCATGAGTGCTGCCGGCACTGGGGAGCTACAATTCATTGAGGGAACCATGAATGCCAACATGTACTGTGACATACTGAAGCAGAGCATGATTCCCTCCCTTCAGAGACTGGGCCGCAGAGCAGTATTCCAACATGATAACAACCCCAAACACACCTACAAGATGACCACTGCATTGCTAAACAAGCTGAGGGTAAGGGTGATGGCCAAGCATACACCCAGACCTAAACCCTATCATTGTTGCCAGCGGTTTAGACATTAATGGCTGTGTGTTGAGTTATTTTGAGGGGACAGCAAATTTACACTGTTATACAAGCTGTACACTCACTACTTTACATTGTGTCAATTCTTCAGTGTTGAAAATATGTAATTAAATATTTACAAAAATGTGAGGGGTGTACTCACTTTTGTCAGATACTGTATATCTTACTTACTTATCTCTCTCCAAAGCCCTAAGTCCCGTGTCTTTCTGCTGCTCCGTTCCACTGTTATCAGCATGATAACAGCAGCTGAAAATTTTTGTCTGGGAGGGAGCTTAGAGGTAGATTAGCAGAGAGCTTAGCAGAGAGCTTGTCTATTCACAGTACAGCTTTGCATGTTCCCTTGTTCCTCTGCCTACAGTGCCTTGAAAAAGTATTCATATCCCTTGAAATTTTCCACATTTTGTCATGTTACAACCAAAAACTTAAATGTATTTTATTGGGATTTTATGTGCTAGAGCAGGGATATGCAATTAGCGGACCTCCAGCTGTTGCAGAACTACAAGTCCCATGAGGCATAGTAAGACTCTGACAGCCACAAGTATGACACCCAGAGGCAGAAGCATGATGGGACTTGTAGTTTTGCAACAGCTGGAGGTCCGCTAATTGCATATCCCTGTGCTAGACCAACACAAAGTGGCACATAATTATGAAGTGGAAGGAAAATGATAAATGGTTTTCAAATTTTTTACAAATAAATATCTGGAAAGTGTGGCGTGCATTTGTATTCAGCCCCCTTTACTCTGATACCCTTAACTAAAATCTACTGGAACCAATTGCCTTCAGAAGTCACCTAATTAATAAATACAGTCCACGTGTGTAATTTAGTCTCAATATAAATACAGCTGTTCTGTGAAGCCCTTTAGAGGCTTGTTAGAGAACCTTAGTGAACAAACAGCATCATGAAGGCCAAGGAACACACAAGCCAGGTCAGGGATAAAGTTGTGGAAAAGTTTAAAGCAGGGTTAGGTTAAAAAAAAAAATATCCCAAGCTTTGAACATCTTACCGAGCACTGTTCAATCTGAAAATGGAAAGAGTATGGCACAACTGCAAACCTACCAAGACATGGCCGTCCACCTAAACTGACAGGCCGGGTAAGGAAAGCATCAGAGAAGCAGACAAGACGCCCATGGTAACTCTGGAGGAGCTGCAGAGATCCACAGCTCAGGTAGGAGAATCTGTCCACAGGAGGACTATTAGTCGTGCTCTCCACAAATCTGGCCTTGATGGAAGAGTGGCAAGAAGAAAGCCATAAGAAGTCCTGTTTGCAGTTTGCGAGAAGCAATATGGAGGAAACAGCAAACATGTGGAAGAAGGTGCTCTGGTCAGATGAGACTAAAAAATTGAACTTTTTGGCCTAAAAGCAAAACACTATGTGTGGTGGAAAACTAACACTACACATCACATGCGCGTGGTAGTCCTCAGTCCTGGCAAGGTCCGACACGATACGCCAGACCATAACTGCGCATGCGCCACTGACGTCAGCAGCTGCATGCAGGGTGAATAACTCCTAAACCATGTAGGTTTAGGAGATATTCATTTTAACTACAGGTAAGCCTTTTCTATAGGCTTACCTGTAAGTAAAGGTGTCAAAAAGGGGTATACAACCACTCCGCAAATATGTTATCTACAGTGTTTGAGGAAGTAATGCCATTTGCTGGAAGGAAATCTTCAAGCTCCAGTTTAACCACAGTATCCATGGTTCCAGCCGCAGTGCTCTGCACTTCAATACAATCAATAGAACCAGGACTGCAAGCAAAGGCTAAGCCTGCAGGGGGTACATTCCTTCGGCGAAAGTTCTCTGAAGCTTTTCCAGCAAAGCTCTCTTTTAAATTCAAACAAGTGCCCCGAGCCGTATTTTGGAGAAAACATTGCTAATGGCCAGGCATGTGTCAAGATAGTCTGCACTCCCCCACCCCTCTCTGTTGATTACTGTTGAAGCTCTTTATTCCATTGAAGACCCAATAATGGACCTTGAGCAGTGGAGAGTAGGGGGCTAAGACCAACTTTTACTGGTGACCTCGGGGGGCCTGTATTTCTGGTTCTACCAATTGTCGGGACTGCTTTTTTCACTGAAGGCAATGTCTGCTTTTCACCATTAGTTCAGTTTAGATTGCCAAGGCTTACTATAAAGCCCTGTACACACGGGCTGAATATTGGGCAGTATCGGCTGGTTCAACAGAAACCAGCCGAAATTCAGCCCATGTGTACACTAGCCTGGCCGACGTCTGTCGAATAGGCATGCTGGAAAATAAGCATCTGATCGGCTGCCAGCGCTGACCAGTGTGTTCTGGCAGGGAGATCGTAAGAGTCCCCCCGGTCAGAACACAGTAGCGCAGCGGGGAGATCGCTGTATTAACATTGCATCATTAGTACAGCGGCTCCTCCCGAGCTCTTCAGTTTTTTTTTTTTCATTCAGTACGCTGGGTTGAATGAAAAAAAATGGATAGTGTGTACTAGACATAAGACAGGACAGGATAAATCCTGATGAAAATCTTCTGGTGAGAAGGACATCCAGCCCTAAAGCTTCTCCATTCTCCCCTCAGTAGACGTCCAATCTGCCGCCATATGCAAAAAGCAGGAAAAATTAGTAGGCATGCTCTGTGCTGTGCCATGTGACCTCCCTTCACTGGGTCTCGCTTCAAGGACAGATGCAACACATAATCTATCTGGTCAGAAATCAAAGTGGAAAAGATCACAGGACAGGGCTCTTCAAAAGGGGAAACTATAATGACTTTAAGTCAGTGGTGGTCAACTTTCTTGATATAGCGAGCCTCCAGTGCAGCTCCTGACATCACCAAAGGTCTGTTCATAACATTCAGTGGATTTGATGCTACTGAAAGCTGCGAGAAACAAATGGCATGCCACAGAATATGGCCAGAGACTGTAAACATGCTATAGGAATATATTTTGCTTCTCAAAGTGCCGCTGCAAGCATCCATCCAAGCCACTCCAGTGACCCGCTACTCTCATGTGCCGGCATCTAAAATGCCCATCTTAGCCTACTGTACAAAGTGTAAATCAGAGATGCCACCCTCCTAAGCGGCCTATGTACTAGATCAGTGGACGGAAAGTGGCCTCAGCTTAGGCTGGGGGTCAGCAATCTGTCGATCATGATCAACTGGTTGACCGCAGGGAACCGACAGGTGGATCATGACCACGGCTCTGCCTCCCTCCAGCCTCCGTCACTCTCGTTCACCGAAGAGAGCGGGAAGCAGCATAGTGCTGTATGGAGGATGGGGCGGGAGCTGCCTCAGTGACTGGTTGCTGGGCGGTCCTAGAAACTATTCATTAGCTTGCTATGAATTGTTAGCACCAGCAGCTCCTGCTACTGACACTGCTTGGGGGGGGGGGGTCACTACTATGGAGGGGGATGGGGCACAGAGAACACTGCTATGGGGGGCAGAGGACACTACAGTGGGGGTGGGGTGATAGGAAGGGTCTGAGGACACTGCATTGGGGGGGGGGGGGTACAGAGCACTATGTCTATGTATTTTTTTGGGGAGCTTGATAGTTTTTTTGTTTTTTTTATGGGCGCCTAGTACCCCCCCCCCTCCTTTCGAGGAACCTTGCTTTCCTCCATGTTGTCCAGGTAGATTTTAACCTCCGAAAGGTTGCCTACCCCTGCCTAGGCTCTTTCCAGGCCACGTCCCCGACATGTTTTGCTATTGCAACAGGGCTTTTTTTTACAGGTCTCTATGACTAAGCCCTGTGGGCAGGGTGAAACACGTCAGCAGTATGGCCTGGGAGGAACCTGGGCTGAGACTGCTTTCCATCCACTAACCTGGTACATAGGCTGCTTAGGAGTGCGGCATCTGAGTTACACCTTTCTAAAGGAATAGTTGGAGACCAGGAGCATGCTTCATGATAGTCATAGCGTGAAGAGACATTACATGAGACTGCTAGAGATCACTGCTATCACAGCCCCTTTACAAGTCCACATTTGTGCTTCCTACAAGCCTCTTAATATTACTTGTGTTGCATTTGAGGTTTCCCTTACTAAAATACCGATCAGAGGTAAAAGGAAGCTTAAAAGGAAAAAGAAATGGACAGGACAGAGAAATGGGGTAACATGGCGTAAAACATATAAACCAAACCATTGGCTACTAGAGGCCACTCACCAAGAATATTTTTTTTTTCTTCACTGGCAAGGGCCCCCAAGGGCCACATAGCAAGTACCAAAGGGCCGCGTGTTGTGCATTAGGGCTTCAGATTAAGATTATTGCACGTTTTACATAAAAAAAAAATAATTATTTATACTCACACAATCTTTGTTTCACAAATAATACATAAAAGATTCCCAGAACACTACGGATCAGTTAAACAGTGCAAAGGACAAGTTCTTGATTTTTTAGACAGGCTTGCCCTTCATTGAAAGCAAGGAGAGGTTTTTAAAGGGAAGGGTCACTCTTCTGATTTAGTCTATATATGTGAAATATCACCAGCGTGCCATTATTCGCTGCCTAGTATTGTGACTTTTCGTGTACGCTAAGGACCCCTTCCTAGGCACTTCAGGGAGCAATTTAAAATAGGGCTAATGAACAACTGTTTGGTCAAAACAGAATAATACCCTAATAAGCAATATTTTATGGTTACCAAACTGTAATGTAGATCCTCTACAATACTCTGTCTCTGAATGAGAACAAACAGGCAGACAGTGATGTCAATCCTGATCCATGGGCTTGCTCTAGGTCAGTGGTCTCCAAACTGTAGCCCGAGGGTCAGATGTGACCCTTTGCTAGCCTTTATCAGGTCCTTGGGGCATTATTCCTCCCAATGATATGAGGCACTATTCCTTCCACTGACACCAAAAATGGGGCACAACTTCTTCCACTCATACCAATAAAGGGATATTATTCCTCTCACTAATACCAATGATGGGGCACTATTCTTCTCACCAATACCAATGATGGGGCACTATTCTTCTCACCAATACCAATGATGGTGCACTACTCCTCCAACTACTGACCACTAGCCCTGAGGCCATGTTTATTCTCACTAATCCTGGGACATTTTAAACCCCCACTGGCCACAATCCGCCCTCCCCTAAAGTCTGAAGGACAGTAAACTGGCCCTTTGTTTGAAAGGTTTGGAGACCCCTGCTCTAAGTCAGTGATCCAGAATCAGAATGCCAACAAGGACAATTTTTCAGATCACCTGTTGCAGCCCACAAATTCTTTACTGCAAAATTTTCCAGAGCTTGAGCACGAGAAACCAGATACTGTTATGTAAAGAGTTTCATACTAATTTCTCAGAAATGAAGGTGAAGAAGTCACTGATCTGATTGGGCTGCTTACCAACCACCATGTATAAACAATGTAAATGCTGGAAAATTCAAAAGCTACAGGTATCCTGTATTGAAGCTGGACTAGATTTTATTTTTTAAATGATAGTAATCAGCAGTTCTACAGAAAATTACTTTGCTATGAGCTACAAACAGCTGCCAACTGCCAGTGGTTATGCATGTTAGCAGAGAACATTGCACAAGCATGCAAATACAGACTCCACATATCTAGAAGATGAGAGCACACTTGATAATCAAAGTTGTATAAGAATCATTATGGTTTCCTTGGTGCAACTGCGAGCATAACAAATACCAAGCTAGTAAACCTTTCATCTGGTTAAACATTGACTATATATTCTACATATTCCACTTCACGTTCAAATAGTACCTGTCCGGAATTATGCTGAAATAAACTGCAAGTGGGAGTCAAATATAGGCTAGATATCTTCATGGCAGCGACACGTGTTGTATTGCAAAGTGTGTGACAGTAGCTACAGATAAGCCTTATTATAGGTACAAGTGGTGTAACAGAGTTTACAACCACTTTAAGAATTTTAAGTGGCTCCACAGGCATGCATTTAAAACGAGAAAGAGATTGCGCCAGTTCAACCTGCATGAGAGGTGTGTTAAGAGAGAGAATTTTTTTCAGGAAAATAATTTCATAAAAACTGTGAAACATGGTGGTGAAAATTTTATGGTTTGGAGTTGCTTTGCTGTTTCAGGGTCTGGAGAGCTTGCAGTCATACAGTCAACTATAAATTCTACATCATGTAAAAGTGTGTTTAATGAGAATGCAAGGCCATCTTTCCAATAGTTGAAAATGAATTGGAAATTCATTGAAAATGAATAGTCAACACAATGCTGATCCAGAGCTCACTAGCAAATACACCAAGGACCGGCGCAAAAATAAGAAACAGAAGGTCTGTCCAAGTCAAAGTCCAGATTTGATTCCTAGTGAAATTTTGTAGGTGGTGATTTTGAAAGGACAGAAACAAACACTGTAGCTGCTGACTTTTAATAAGGACACTTACCTGTCCAGGGAGCCCGCGATGTCGGCCCCAACGAGGCCGATCCGTTCATCGGATTGGGTGCAGGTGCCACCATTGTAGCTAATCCCGCGACCTGCGCATGCGCAGTAAGAAAACCAGCAGTGAAGCCACAAGGCTCCACTACCGGTTTCCTACTGCGCATGCGTGAGTCGCGTAATGCTTTATGAGTGGCCAGCTTGTCTTCTGGGACACACGGGTCCCAAAAGACAGCAGGGGGGGGCTCGCCTCACAGGAGGATGTCCTGCGGCCCGGCTGGAACGGAAGTACACCTAGTACTTCAAAAAAGGTACTAAAGAAAAAAAAATTTTCAATATCCAAAAACGAGAGGTGGAGGGGTGGTCTTTAGTTTAAGACCACCCTTCAAAAGTGGGTGGAACTCCGCTTTAAGAAATGTTGCATTGCAAAGTGGCCAAATATCAATAGAGATTGGTGGGCAGTTATTACATCTCTACAAGTTGACATTTATGCTACAGGGGGCAATACCAACTTTTGAGGCCAGTGGTGTTCACAGGATAGAGAAAATGGGTATGCACATCAAAAACCATACAAAGAAGAACATAATGGACCAAGGACTCCCAAACCATGGTGGAGGAACAAACAGAATAATTCCAAAAAACCTTATTGGAAGAATGGTGGAAATAGAAACCAGCCACCAAGGAATCAACCATGCAACCAACAAAATTACTATGGAAATGCGGGCAATTATGGGCATTATGATCAATCAAGGGTATGCCAACCTAGATAGAAGAGACACCAGAAAATACCAGAAAAAGTACCCCTACCCACTGGGAGATGAGCGTCACCATCGAGATCAACATCAGAATGACAACAGAAGACGTCCAATACGCACAGAAAACAGATATGAAGCACTAAGAGATTACAGAGAAGAAGACCCACGTCCTTTTTTAGACCAACGCAGATGGGACAGAACCCCTCCATATATAGAGAGAACCCCACTACGAAACGAGAGAACAGGCAACAAAAGAAGCCTGAGGGGATGTCGAGGAGGACTCAGGCCAAAAAGAAAAAGAGAATAATTGAAGAGGGCATTTACAATCCTAGTGGTATTGAGCTCACTAAATCGGAACTGATTACTTTGGATAAGGGTTTAAAATATGCACCAAGAAAAAATCTGAATACATTTGAAACGTATGTGGATTTACGGAAATATTTTAGAAAACGAAATATTCAGAAGTATATGATGAACAAAGCACCCGTGATAGAAAGAAGATCTACAAATACAACAGATAGAAGAGAACACACTGAATTAAGAAATAAATCACTGTTCAACCCGCCAGTATCGAATAATGAACACATTAAAGTATTTAACAAAATGGTAACTGAGGACACTGAAAAACTCAAAATGAAAAGAATACAAAACCCACAAGTAATCAAGAGGGGTATTAAGGAGTTGGAGGAAAATAAAAAAGTCGTGGTAAGACCAGCAGACAAAGGCGGAGCTATCGTAGTGCTTTCCAAGGAATACTACAATACTGAATTAGCTAACCAACTTGGAGATATCAACACATATATAAAACTACAAGGGAATCCAACTAAAGAGTATAAGAGCGAACTACATGAATTAATACAAAGAGGTAAGATGAAGAATATATTGTCTGAAAAGGAAGAGAAGTACCCCCTACCAGATACTTGTAGAGTACCTATCATATACACTGTACCCAAAATCCACAAAAACCAAACCCACCCACCTGGCAGACCCATAATCAATGGAATACAATCCATAAATGCGAGATTGGGGGAGTAAGTGGATAATTTTATTCACCCATTGGTTCCAAACACCCAATCATACCTAAGGGATACTAAACACTTAATTCAAATCCTGGTTACTGTTGAAATTGAGTCACATGAAAGTTATTTAATCGCAACTGCAGATGTAACATCGTTGTATACGAGTATTGCACATACGGATGCCATAGATGCTACCAAATGGGCTATGGATACATATAGCAATCTTGTATCGAAACAAAAAAGGTTCATATTGAGATGTTTAGCATATGGACTACAACATGATTATTTTTGGCATAATATGGAGTATTATCGACAGCTGAATGGGATTGGAATGGGGGCAAAATACGCCCCCAGTGTGGCCAATATTTTTATGGCAAAATGGGAAGAAGAAGTGATGTATTCCAATCCCCCAAAGGAGCTGGTTCTGTTCAAGAGATTCATAGATGACTGTATAATCATCTGGAACAGAGATAAAAAATAGTCTAAGCCAGTATCTTGAAAAATTGAATGATAATCGAAAAAACATTAGGCTCTCGTATGAGATTAGTAGCAACAGCATAACATTTCTCGATCTGGAAATAACTCTTGAAACCAATGGTTTCTCAACAAAGACATTCTTCAAACCAGTCGAACGTAATAGCTACATCCCAGTAGACAGTTGTCATTATGATCGCTGACTCATCAACATACCCAAAGGACAAATGATAAGAATCAGAAGAAATTGTAGCAATGAAAATACATTTGTGGAACAGGCAAACATAATAGGGACTAAATTCATAGAAAAGGGTTACAGTGAACATTTCATAAAAGGAAAAATTCAGGAGGTTCTGGAAATACCAAGGGAGTCCCTTGTAATAGACAAAGAGAAGAACAAAAAGAATCAGCAAGATATTCCTATGATTTTTAATTATAATGTCCAGCATAAAAAAAAATTGAGCAGATAATTAGCAAGCACTGGTCATTATTAAAAGCTGATGTACAATTGAACAAAATCTTACCGGAAAAAACACGTTTTATATACAGAAGAGCCCCCACACTCAGAGATTTGATTGTGAAAAATGTTCCAGACCCCCCAAAAAGAAAACATGATTTTACTTTTTCTTCCCAAGGAAAGGGTTTTTATCCAAGCAAAAAATGTTTTGCGTGTCGAAATACAAATCAGAAGGGACAAAAGTGCAATAAATTTGTATCTAATACCACCAAAAAAGAATATGGAATAAAAGACTTCATCTCATGTCGCACAGAAGGGGTTGTTTACATGCTGGAATGTTCTTGTTCTTTACAATATATAGGAAGGACTAAACGCCCCCTATGGAAAAGATTACGTGAGCATGTACAGAACATAAAGTCGGGATTCCCAAAGCACAGCGTATCCCGGCATTTTGCTGAGGTACATGGAAAAAATGCCATGGAGTTAAAATTCTGGGCCATTGAGAAATACAAACCTCACTGGAGGGGTAGTCACAAAATCAGGGAATTGAGTAAAATGGAAATATATATGAAATCAATTGTTTTGCACCACTAGGACTAAACATTGATTTCGATTTAAATTGTTTTATATAAACATTTTTGATCAAGTAATATTTCCTATCTGCATGCCCATCTTTTATCCCATATGCTATTATAGTAATCCCGCGATTTTTTAGGTTTTATGTGGAATTTTTTTTAGGTCAGATTTTCACCACTAGATGCAGGGCACATGCATTTAGTTTTTAACGAATGTATTGTTTTAAAATGTATTAAAATACCCGCTAAGTTTGGTTAACAGTCTAGGATAAAGTATACATTGTAACCAATAGTAATTTATCTTTACATTCTTATGTATTGACACCCATTGCTAACATACTGCACTTGCACTGACAGTTTCAATGATAAATAATATAGCATGATGTTACAATGAATCCGAAGTCACTATGGCAACCCATAAACAAAGTGCGGCTATAAATCCCCACGTTCGTCACAAGGCTTCATTCCCTTGAGAATGTCACGTGACCTGTGACGCAACGCGTCGGTAGGAGGAGCCAGTGACGTCAGCCACGAGTGTGCAGCTACATGAAAAGGCTGTGAGGACGAGTGAGCCTGACTGTCATACACGCTTTTACCCATTGGGCCTTTGTGAGAGCATCGGCTTTAGTTAGCTGATACTAGTTTTGAAGTATTACACTATTGTTTTCTCTTCTGTTACATGTTTGAGCTCTGGAGGCTATGGAGAATAAGGACAGAGAGGGGTGACCTAATCAGCTGTTTGAATCAGAATTGGAACTGCAAAGCCATTTTATGTGGTAGCTATCTTCTGGAAGATCAATCATTTTTATTTCTTGCTATAATTTTGTTATGCTTTCATACCTGGCTTCAGCTTTACCAGCAGAAGCAACATTGGATGGGACCTTTTAAACATGCATATACCTCTTAGAATTGGTCATCATCAGTGTTATTCAGTCCATTGTGCACACCCAGTATTTCATATACCTGGTTTCATACTACCAGCAGGAATTACATCGGATGTGACTGGTTTTAAGCATGCATATACCTTTGTTGTATTTTATTATTTTAGTGGGAGCAAGTTCATTGTGCACACCCAGCAATTTAGCACATTTGTTTTTATTTGTCAATGAAAAGCTTTCTAGGTTTGTCTTCAGGCACTATGGCACTTTACATAGTGGCTAGGTTACCTACAGGAATCACTATAGCACACAGCACTTATTAAATACTAGCATTTGTCAGTTTTTACAATCATTGTGATATTAGCGCACCATTTTTTTACTATTTTATTATTGCACTAGTGAGAGATCACCTTTTTGGTTGCAGCTTTTTTCACTTCATATATATAAATATTGTTTTAATTTTCTAATTTTCACCACACCAGCGCTTGAGTACTAATATTACCTATAATTATTTATAGGTCCTATATACTATATATATATATATATATATATATATATATATATATATATACACACATACATACATATATATATATATACACACACACACACACACACACACTGTAAATATTATCATTTTTGTTGAATAAATGATTGAGAAACCTTTTTTTTGTGTTTGTGCTTATTCAAGTATAACACCTTTTTCTGTAGGCACTCTTTAAAGAGGAGGTCCAGCCACCCCATAAAAATACAAATACTGTAGCTACTGACATTTAATACATGGAGACTTACCTGTCCAGGGAGCCCGCGATGTCTGCACCGCAGCCGATCTTCGGATCAGCTGTCATGTGCAGCCGCCGCCATTCCTGGTAAGGGAACCCAGCAGTGGAGCCTTTTGGCTTCACAGCCGGTTCCCTACTGTGCATGCGCGAAGCTCGCTGCACTTTCTAATTGGTCCGGCAGCGGAGGAAGGAGGAGGGGGCTGAAATTCCAGGAGACCGGGCTGCGGCCCGAACTCCTGGAAGTGGGGAACGGTACCTGTCAATAACAGGTACCCGTTCCCCTCTCTCCCCTGAAAGGTGCCAAATGTGGCACCGGGGGGGGGGGGGTGGATGGATAAGCAGAAGTTCCACTTTGAGTGGAACTCCGCTTTAAATAAAGGTCTAATGTTTGCCTGTCTAAATATATTGAAAAAGTCAATATTTTCCATGGGGCGCACTTATAAATCGTAACTAAACCCAGGACCCTGCATTCACTATATCTGTTCTCCCACAGTACACAGAACATGGAATTGCAATTATTTTAGTAAATATAAACTGCTAAATACATTCTCTCATCAGCAGTATATAGCAGTCTTGTGACTTCTATCAGTGTCTGGCCGAGCACTGGTTAAAGCTTCTAGGAGATTTCATTCTCCTCTGACTGTCCTATGAGGCTGCAGGCAGTAGTGTGTTTAGGTTTTGTGCTGCCCTAGGCCTGACTAAACTCGTGCACCCCCTAATTTAAATATGACCCACCCCTTCCTGTCAAGGCTACACCCCTTGCTGTTTAAGACCCGCCCTGAAATGGGGACACTAGTTCTGAGGGCCTGGGGGGGGGGGGGGTGGATTCCCTTAATTTGCATAGATTTCCTCTCACTTCCTGTTTGGATATGTGACAGGAAGTGAAGGGAAATCTCTGCAATGGGACAGGGATGTAAAAAATATTTTACCTTACTCTATCCAAAAAAAAAAAAAGTGTTGCCTATAGTTCTACTTTAAGCACAAATTTCTGATAATTTTATGGAGAGGACTAAGAAGATATAACCATGCCATTGGTGTAGCAGAAAACATATAGCACAGTGAGGAAGGTTTGTGGTCCAGGATAATAGGACAGTCAAAATTAGAAGCAGCCCCCCCCCCCCCCATTGCGCATACCGGAAGCAGTGCGGCAGCTTTATTGGGGTTCTAGACTAATTTGCCCAGTCTGCCCTATAAGACTGGCGCTACACTAACAGTATAGCACAAGCCGGCGGGGACCCTTTCCGTGCTGCCCCCCTGCAAAGTGCTGCCCTAGGCCTGGGCCTTGTCGGCCAAGGCCAGGATACAGCGTTGGCTGCAGGACCCCTGACCCTCTGTCTAGACAGTGCTGATCACATGCACACTCCCAAGAAAAGAAAAATCTCTCTAGCAATATTTACCAAATTGAGCATGTGCAGAGTCCCCTCAAGGCTCTGTTCTATCAGGAGATGGATTGGGGACAGTGGAGGCAGGGGAGGATCAGAGAAGACAGTATCAAACAGCCTTTTTACACAATGTGGATGATTAACCCATTAGGTTCCACATTGAGTATAACAATCATGCTTTACAGCATATACAGGCAGATTTTTTTTGCATGCTTTGGTATGTGCATAGTGATGGGGGAATCAGTGCACTTGTGGATACCTGTGTGTCTTCTTCATAGCACCGAAGAGTACTTACATGGACTTCTATGTTGGAAGCATCTTTACTTGGACACTTTAATATATGAACTTGTAATTATGATATTGAGACATTTTATATATATATATATATATATATATATATATATATATATATATATACACACATACAGGGCTTTTTTTCAGCGGGAACGCGGGGGAACGCAGTTCTGGCACCTCCAGCACTGAATGTATGTAATAGCATGGGGTGTGGGGTGTGCTGGAGGGTCTATTGATCTTGGCTGCTGGGGGATCTATTGTCACTGGTGGGGGATCTGATTTTGTGTGAGGGTCTATTGTTGCTGATGGGGAATCTATTGTTGCTGGGGGGGGGGTCTTATGTTGCTGGAAGGGATCTACTGCTGAGGGAGAGGTCTATTTTTACTGGCTGCTGGAGGATCTATTGAAGCTGGCTGCTGGGAGATCTGTTGCTGCTGGGGGGGTCTAATGTTGCTTTGGTGGATATTTTGTTACTGGGTGTGATATTTTGTTGTGGGTGGTTCACTGTTGCTGCAGGGAATCTATTGTTGTTGGGGTGGATTCCATTGTTGCTGGGGGAGCCTATTGCTGTGTGGGGATCTATTGCTGGGATTCTATTGTTGCTGGCTGCAGGGGATCTTTTTTATTGCTTTTCTTTTTATCATCAACATGTTCCATACGAATGATTTAGCACCACAAAATTTACACTTTATGTAGTATATGTGTTATAAAACTAATCTATCTAATTTGCACTATTGCACTGTTGTTTGCACTAAGTATATTTTGTACAATTGTATTTGCTTATAATTTTTTTGCATATGGTGAGATATTCATACATGCAAACTTTATAATAATATTGTGCACTACTTTTGTATTTATGCCCAAGACTGTTTTTACTGTTGTGGGTTTAGCAACAAGACTTTTACAACTGGAAACTGCTAGCTGGATACAAGTATACTGTACAAAGTATTTACATTATTTTATTTTGATATGACCAAAAGAATAAAAAAGTCCCTACCACAAACATTACATACAAAGTGCAGAGGAGTGCAATAAACCACAGTACCCGGTCACAGTTCTGCAATGTACAGGAGACATGCTGATGTTACAGGTTAAGATTTCAAAATTTCGAGTTCCAGGTTGCTATAGAACAGTAGTTCCCAACCTAAGTGAGACCAGAGCCCAATAATTATTCTAAAACCTTCCATGCCCCACCATTAAAAAAAAAAAAAAACTACAGTGAGGGAAAACAAAGTACTTAATCCCCTGCTGATTTTGTACATTTGCCCACTGACAAAGAAATGATCAGTCTATAATTTTAATAGTAGGTTTATTTTGACAGTGAGAGACAAAGTAACATCAAAAATATCCATAAAAACGCATTTCAAAAAAGTTATAAATTGATTTGCATTTTAACCACTTAAGGACCGAGCCTCTTTCTGAGATTTGGCGTTTACAAGTTAAAAACATTTTTCTTTAGCTAGAAAATTACTTAGAACCCCCAAACATTAGATTTGTTTTTCTAACACCCTAGAGAATAAGATGGCGGTCGTTGCAATACTTTCTGTCACACCGTATTTGCGCAGCGGTCTTACAAGCACACCTTTTTTTTTGGAAAAAATACATTTTTTGGAATTAAAAAATAAGACAACAGTAAAGTTAGCCCAATTTTTTTTATACTGTGAAAGATAATGTTACGCTGAGTAAATTGATACCCAACATGCGCCTGCTCGTGGAATGGCGACAAACGTTTACCCTTAAGAATCTCCATAGGCGATGTTTAAAAAATTCCACAGGTTACCTGTTTTGAGTTACAGAGGAGGTCTAGGGCTAGAATTATTGCTCTCGCTCTACCGATCGCGGCGATACCTCGCATGTGTGGTTTGAACACTGTTTTCATATGCGGGAGCTACTCATGCGTTTGCTTCTGCACGGGAGCTCGGCGGGATGGGGCGCCTTTAACAAAAAATTTTTTCTTTTCTTATTTATTTTACCTTTTATTTTATTTTTTTTATATTTTTACACTGTTTTTTTTTTTTTAAAAAATGTGTCAGTTCTATTCCTAATACAAGGAATGTAAACATCATTTGTAATAGAAAAAAAGCATGACAGGACCTCTTAAATATGACATTTGGGGTCAAAAAGCACTCAGATCTCATATTTACACTAAAATGCAATAAAAAAAATGTCCCTTTAAGAGCTATGGGCGGAAGTGACGTTTTGACGATGCTTCCGCCCTGCAATGACATCTCCATATCAAGCCAGCAAGAGGACACAATCGCCTCCGCTGCTACCAACAGCTTCAGTAAGCGCTGGAGGTCACCGGAGCGTGGCAGGAAAGGGGGGGGGGCCCTCTCCCGCCGCCGATAAAAGTGATCTTGCGGCGAATCTGCAGCAGAGACCATTTTTATCTGAAAGCGGACCCCCCGCTGAAGAAGAGGATACTGGGGTTTTGGCATCTAGCTGCTGCCATAACAATGATATTCCTCTTCAAAGTAGCAACGTAAAACGACAGCGGGCGGTACGTAAGTGGTTAATGAGCAAGATTTCTAGCTCCCACGTGTCTTCTATAAAGGTAACAAGCTGAGATTCGGAGCACTCCCTTAAAGGAAATGCTCCTAATCTCAGCTTGTTACCAGTATAAAAGACATCTGTCCACAGAAGCAATCAGATTCCAATCTCTCAAACATGGCTAAGACCAAAGAGCTGTCCAAGGATGTCAGGGACATGACTGTAGACCTACACATGAATGGGCTACAAGACCATCGCCAAACAGCTTGGTGAGAGGGTGACAACAGTTGGTATTCGCAAATGGAAGAAATGCAATATAACTGTCAATCTCCCTCGGTCTGGGGCTCCATGCAAGATCTCACCTCTTGGAGTTTCAATGATCATGAGAACGGTGAGGAATCAGCCCAGAACTACACGGGAGAATCTTGTCAATGATCTCAAGGCAGCTGGGACCATAGTCACCAAGAAAACAATTAGTAACACACTAGGCCATGAAGGACTGAAATCCTGCAGCGCACTCAAGGTTTGCCTGCTCAAGAAAGCACATGTACAGGCCCGTCTAAAGTTTGCTAATGATCATCTGAATGATTCAGAAGGGAACTGGGTAAAAGTGTTGTGGTCAGATTAGACCAAAATTGAGCTCTTTGGCATCAACTCAACTCGCCATGTTTGGAGGAGGAGGAACGCTGCCTATGACCTCAAGAACACCATTCCCTCCGTCAAACATGGAGGTAGAAATATTATGCTTTGGGGGAGTTTTTCTAAGGGGACAGGACAACTTCACTGCATCAAAATGGACGATGGACGGGGCCATGTACTGTCAAATCTTGGGTGAGAACCTCCTTCCCTCAGTCAGGGCATTGAAAATGGGTTGCAGATGGGTATTCCAGCATGACAATGACCCAAAACACACGGCCAAGGCAACAAAGGAGTGGCTCAAGAAGAAGCACATTAAGGTCATGGAGCGGCCTAGCCAGTCTCCAGACCTTAATCCCATAGAAAACATGTGGAGGGAGCTGAAAGTTTGAGTTACCAAACATCAGCTTTGAAACCTTAATGGCTTGGATGTGTGAAAACTTGGTGGTCAACTACAAGAAACATCTGACCTCTGTGATTGCCAACAAGGGTTTTGCCACCAAATACTAAGTCATGTTTTGCAAAGGGGTCAAATAATTACTGCACTAATATTGAAATGCATTTTTCTGTATTTTTTGTTGTCATTCTGTCTTTCGTTGTTAAAATAAACCAACTATTAAAATTATAGACTGATCATTTCTATGTCAGTGGGAAAACTTACAAAATCAGCAGGAGATCAAATACTTTTTTCCCTTACTGTAGCATCTTAAAAATAGAAGTTTGGGGGGGTTCTTTCAGAATTATACCTACCTAGGTGGATGCAGCATCTGTCTCCCGCTGGCTCTAAGACATTGATCGGCTCAAACACCACCAATCGCTCGGTTCTCAGGACTCCTTCAGCAAAGAGCTGGTGGCTATCAGTCACAGCTCTCTGCTCTGCACCCACCGCTCACTGGAGCACTAGCGGCCAGCTAAGAGGCTGAGCCGGGTGACTTCATTGTCGCGATCTTGCCCAAAGCCTGGACCAGCTCTGTGATGTCAGCAGACAGCGGGCTTCAGCCCCCGCAGCACCCACCCGGTGGACAGTACAGGAGAAACAGAGGGCCTTTCAATAGATAGCAGTAGAGATTTACAGTCACTAAGCCCACCCAGGCACCCCCCTGGTGCAACCTCTGGTCAGAGCAGACAGGAAATGGCCTAGCAGGAGGGAGGAAGCAACGGTTGAGAACCCCTGCTATAGAAAAAAATACAGAGCCGCACTATGTCAGAAAAAAATAGAAGCATTGTTCAATGCATGAAAAATATAATAAATAGTGCTGCGCTAATCCGAAACGCCCCTATTAGGGGACTTTAAAGTGATGGTGAAATAACCAAAAATGCTCAAATTGACATCAAAGTGTAAACAATCCTCACACTCATCAAAGTGAATAAAAAATTCTAAAACTAGTGGGTACAAGTCCCTGTGTGAAAGGTCAGTCACCATAAATATAACATAAAATAAATAATCTATTCATAACCACAATCATGTGCAAACATCAGTGGTGTCGTCTCGCGAAGCGAAACTCAGTAAATCAAATGCAGTAATAAATCAAGATAAGCACATAAAGTGACAAGTGCAATGTGAACAACCGAAAAACAAAAATAAATTAGGAATACAAAATGTAAACTAGTGCAATGTACGTATATAATACTAGAGCAGGCAATGGTGCTAGAAACTGTGATTTAAAAAGTTTGGCATGAGCCAGAAGTGACAGTGAACAAGGTCCTTATTTGTTTAAAATAACAGTGATAGCGTCTTGACATGCAATGGTCGCTCCGTGGTGGATGGCTTAACTAACCCGGTGCTCAGCTTCGTGCACACACACTCCTGTGATAGATGGCCCCTTACCTTAAGGCAATAGGGCAAACACATGTAGCCAGGGGTCTTTGCATAGGGTCCTCCTTGGAGCAGTGGAGCAGGCGTATATGACCAAGACTCTTTATTAGGGGGGTCCTCCTAGGGTGTAGAGACCTATCCTCACAATCCCAATTTCCAGGGGGTGGTTCCCTCGGTAGATAGGGGGGATAAAAAACACGGGGAGCCCCAATAGTGTAATATTGCTAGAGCAAAATAGCTTTATTAAGGTAAAACAGGGTACTCACATAAAAAACAGCAATGGTATTCCTATCTCCGACGAGCGGCGAGCTCGTATTACTGACACAGCGTGTAGAGCCTGTCCCGTCCTTACGCGTGACGTCACACCGCACGTGACTTCATCAGAGGATAAGTACAGGCTAAAATTTTGTCTTTAAATAGTATTATAATGGGCGCTAATGGGCGGCCATTTTCCCGGAGTCCTATGATTCCTATTACGGCGGCCATTTTCCTAGAGATCATACGGCGCAGCCATGTTTGGGTGTATTTTGTGTATTATACGCCCGCCCATCTTCATACACCAGCTGATCTACACGGCCAATAAGGTGGAGCCTGCCTCCCTGTATCTCACACACTGTCAGCAAGGGAGGACAGGCCGATCAAGAGCCTATCTGTCAAAAACAGTGTACGATGGCAGATGCATGGAAAACGGGGATAGCGGGCTGCCGGAGTAAGGCATGATGTGACAGACAGTACACATGGGACTGTCATAACTAATATGTTAAAAAACTGGCAATAACTGCCGTACACTAATAAAAAAGGGGGGGGGGGGGGGGGGGGGGAATGCAAAACGTAGATAGCATATATCTAAAAACAGGGGAAGAAAAACCGTAGAGGGGACAGGCACTAAACACTGTCATAAAACCAATCAAACATAAATCATATGATTAACAGCAGACTCATAAAATACAGCATAATAAAAAACATCAAATATATATAAAAAAGGCATCAATTAAAATCGCATAAAATAGATAGATAATTAAGACCATAAGGGCAAGTAAGACATGGGCTCTTACGCAAGTGACATACTCATATGTAAAACCAAAGAATAGGGAGCTAAACCATGATAGGGAGAGGGAGTTCCGTAAAGAGTCTAAATAAAATAACCGAATAAGACCTGACTGCAACATTTATGTTATGACAGTCCATGTTATGACAGTCCCATGTGTACTGTCTGTCACATCATGCCTTACTCCGGCAGCCCGCTATCCCCGTTTTCCATGCATCTGCCATCGTACACTGTTTTTGACAGATAGGCTCTTGATCGGCCTGTCCTCCCTTGCTGACAGTGTGTGAGATACAGGGAGGCAGGCTCCACCTTATTGGCCGTGTAGATCAGCTGGTGTATGAAGATGGGCGGGCGTATAATACACAAAATACACCCAAACATGGCTGCGCCGTATGATCTCTAGGAAAATGGCCGCCGTAATAGGAATCATAGGACTCCGGGAAAATGGCCGCCCATTAGCGCCCATTATAATACTATTTAAAGACAAAATTTTAGCCTGTACTTATCCTCTGATGAAGTCACGTGCGGTGTGACGTCACGCGTAAGGACGGGACAGGCTCTACACGCTGTGTCAGTAATACGAGCTCGCCGCTCGTCGGAGATAGGAATACCATTGCTGTTTTTTATGTGAGTACCCTGTTTTACCTTAATAAAGCTATTTTGCTCTAGCAATATTACACTATTGGGGCTCCCCGTGTTTTTTATCCCCCCTATCTACCGAGGGAACCACCCCCTGGAAATTGGGATTGTGAGGATAGGTCTCTACACCCTAGGAGGACCCCCCTAATAAAGAGTCTTGGTCATATACGCCTGCTCCACTGCTCCAAGGAGGACCCTATGCAAAGACCCCTGGCTACATGTGTTTGCCCTATTGCCTTAAGGTAAGGGGCCATCTATCACAGGAGTGTGTGTGCACGAAGCTGAGCACCGGGTTAGTTAAGCCATCCACCACGGAGCGACCATTGCATGTCAAGACGCTATCACTGTTATTTTAAACAAATAAGGACCTTGTTCACTGTCACTTCTGGCTCATGCCAAACTTTTTAAATCACAGTTTCTAGCACCATTGCCTGCTCTAGTATTATATACGTACATTGCACTAGTTTACATTTTGTATTCCTAATTTATTTTTGTTTTTCGGTTGTTCACATTGCACTTGTCACTTTATGTGCTTATCTTGATTTATTACTGCATTTGATTTACTGAGTTTCGCTTCGCGAGACGACACCACTGATGTTTGCACATGATTGTGGTTATGAATAGATTATTTATTTTATGTTATATTTATGGTGACTGACCTTTCACACAGGGACTTGTACCCACTAGTTTTAGAATTTTTTATTCACTTTGATGAGTGTGAGGATTGTTTACACTTTGATGTCAATTTGAGCATTTTTGGTTATTTCACCATCACTTTAAAGTCCCCTAATAGGGGCGTTTCGGATTAGCGCAGCACTATTTATTATATTTTTCATGTCCTTTTAAGGTTTGGTTTGCACCTTTTTTAGTGCATGCAGCTTATCCATAGCACTTATTTAGATTTTGGCCGTGTTAGCGCGGGAATAATTCCTTTAGTTTTATTGTTCAATGCATACATCTCAAGGGGAATAGCTTACTCAGAAACCTCAGAGGTGACTAAAAAATGAAACCTCTGTGGAATTCACTACTCAAATGCAGTCCCACATCTGGAACTGTGCTGGGGAAGCCAGCAAGAACGAAATCCATATAAACAAATATTTTCTCACGAAGAAGGTTAAAGGGGTTGTAAAGCTTCGTGTTTTTTCACCTTAATGCATCCTATGCATTAAAGTGAAAAAACACCTTGCACTCTCCGGCCCCCCCTGAGCCCCCGTTTTACATACCTGAGCCCTGAATCTCCGTGGGCTCGATCCCGCGTTGCTTTCCCTCAGTTCTTGTGGGCTCTTTATTGGATGATTGATAGCAGCACAGCCATTGGCTGCCGCTGCTATCAATCAAATCAATGACGTGCGTTGCCAGGGGGAGGGGGGCGGGGCCGAGTGATACACTTGGCGGCTATGGCCGCCGACTGTATCACATGGGAGCGCGCCCGCAAGCTAACCCCCTTGGGAGAGCGCTTCCCGAAGGGGTTAGCTCTTGCGGGGAGGAGACGAGACAGCCGCTGAGGGACCCCAGAAGATGAGGATCAGGGCCACTCTGTGGAAAACGAACTGCACAGTGGAGGTAAGTATGATATGTTTGTTATTTTTTTTTAAAAAAAAGCTTTACAACTCCTTTAAAGCAGGGGTCCCCAACCCCTGGCACCCTGCCGAACCGTAGCCTGTTTGCAGCCGGGCCGCCGCGAAGGCTGCACTTTCAAAGGGTCGGCGGCGGCGGGCGAGCAGAGAGATGACATCACCTCTCGCCACCCGCCCGGCATCACAGCTGTTCCGCCCTCACAGCCGGCTACGAACACAACGCTGTCTGAGGAGCTGCGTGAGAGCAGAGAGATGACGTCATCTCTCATCACCCGCCCGCATCACCACCGTTCAGTCCTCACAGCCGGCTGCGAACACTACACTGAGGTTCGGCGGGTGAGCAGAGATATGACATCTCTCACTGCCCGCATCACCGCTGTTTCACCCGTACCTGGCAAGTGACAATTCGCACCTGGCAAGTGACAAGCTGCATCTGTTGGCAGACGACGGTGACGAGCTGTGCTGCCTCTCTGATTAATGCCCTCCTTGCCCGGTCCGTGAGTTTTGGTGTGCGGCCGTCTCTTGCCAGGTTTGCTGTTGTGCCATGTTCTTTCCATTTGGTTACGATAGATTTGATGGTGCTCCTAGGGATCATCAAAGATTTGGATATTTTTTTATAACCTAACCCTGACTTGTACTTCTCAACAACATTGTCCCTTATTTGTTTGGAGAGTTCCTTGGTCTTCATGGCAGTGTTTGGTTAGTGGTGCCTCTTGCTTTTGTGTATTGCAGCCTCTGGGGGCTTTCAAAAAGGTGTGTATATGTAATACTAAAGCCTCGTACACACGATTGGATTTTCCGCAGAAAAAAACCTCGGACTTTTGTCCGAAGGGTGTTGGCCAGGAACTTGTCTTGCATACAAACGGCAAGGAATTGACGGCCAACAAACACGAACGTAGTGACGTACTACGTGGTTTTTCAGCTCTTTAGCGCCACCCTTTGGCCTCCTACTGCTAATTTTGTATTAGTAGAAGTTTGGCGAGTGTTGATTCGCGCTTTTCAATTCGTGCTTTTCATTTTGCGCTTTTCAGGGTACAGTGTCGCGCGACCGTGCAATTGTCAGTTAAAGCGACGCAGTGCCGTATCGCAAAAAATGGCCTGGTCATTAAGGAGGCAAATCCTTCCAGTCCTTAAGTGGTTAAGGACCAAAAAGTAGTTTCCACTGCAATATTCACCTTCTCTGCGATGCGGTCTCCTACATACATTCTATTCAGTCCAAGAGCTGATGCCCCACTTCCACTCACCCAACCCAGAAGTCAAAACAGAGGCAACCATGGCTCCACTTTGTAGAGTCCTCTGAATCTGTGCCTCCCAACCTCAGTCCTCAAGTGCCCCCAACAGGTCATGCTTACACAGGGTGGATATAAATCAATGATTTAAAAACAAAAACAAAAAAAAAATATGATTTTATTTGATTTTTATCAAATTTATTTTAATAAAATGCTTTTAATTTATTTTAATAAAATGCTTTTGGAGTAAAAATCTATCTAAAAATAGTTTTCTATTTAAGATACCTTAATCATTTTGTTTATTCAGCATTAAATGGAGCTTAGTTATGTAGAATGAGGCTGTATATTTTGCAAGATTTACATTTTAGTAAACGTATTCAATGAATGCAAGCTGAGATAACATGCACTGCACTGATGCATTCACACAATTTCACAGTAAATATGAGGTAAAACAAAGTTCAGGAATATTCCTTTATCCTACTGTTTTGCTAATCTATGTACACTACAAACTGTATGATTAAATGGGTTCCGATATCACTGTATTACTAACCTGACAGCTTATTATTCTAAATAGGAAACTTTCATTTTGTTTGCAAATATTAAGGATTCGAACTACCAGCAAGAATATGTCCTTACATTTAAAGAGCACCTGTCATTTCAGATCCATCATGGCAGCGCCTGTTAGCGGGCATCCCCTCACCTGCTGCCGCCACGTCCCTCACCTTGTTGTGTCACTGCTGCATCACCAGGCTGTCCCATTAAAGTGAATGGGACTGTCGGTGAGTCAACAGCGGGTCAGAGGAGAAGCCGCTGAAGGACAGAGATGACAGTTGCTCCTAAAAATTATGATTTAAAACGAGTTGATTTAAAATCAAATCCACCCTGTGCTTACAGGATTTCTGTTACCTTGCACAGGTGATTTAAATTATTGGCGTGTTATTTATGACAGCTATTTGATCTAAGAGGAATTCCCAAAGCATGGCCTGCTGAGGATACTTGAGGAATGCAGTTGGGAAACATTGCTCTGAACTATAGAAGGCACAGCCATCAGCCAACGCACAGACGTCACTGCTGTGTGATCTGTGTGTGTCACCCCATGACAAGAGCACCACTTGCAACACAAGTTTCAGATTAATACAGCGGATTAAAAAAAAAAAAATCACCATGTTGAGGGAACAGGATGGAAATAGGACAGATGTTTTTATTCACTGCAATATTCACCTTAATGTGATTATTATTATTATTATAATACAGGATGTACTGTATATAGCGCCAACAGTGCACTTTACAATACAATAAAATAAAATACAAGAAGGTTAAGAGATCCCTGCTCATAAAAGCTTACAATCTAGTAGGGTGGGGCAAGTGCTAGAAAAGGTAATACCTGGGAGAGATGAGCTCATGGAAGAATTAAAAGTTCAGTTGTTAGGTGCAGGCAGGATAGGCTTCTTCTCTAGAGTTGAGCTTCCAGGGATCACTTAAAGGAATAGCAGACAGCCAAGCAGATTGGGGTAGAGAGTTCCAGAGGATGGGAGAGGCTCTGGAGAAGTCCTGGAGATGGTCAAGGGAGGAGGAGACAAGAGAGCTAGAGAAGGCGGAGATCTTGGGAGGAGTTCTGAATTGACTTCACTGGGCAATCGGAAGCCAGTGGAGGGATTAAAGCGGAAGTAAACCTTCCCATCATGTTCAGTCAAGGAAGCTGCCATCTAGGCCTCTGTTTAATCTACAACTGCCATGATGCTGCACATGTGATCAGTTATGACACCAGCCATTGGATGTAAAGACAAAAATGTGTCTGCGCTAGATGATAAATGATAATACTAAAAACTAATAATATCGAAAAATATATATAAACATACAATACTAAGTGCTAAGTGCAAAAGTGAACATACATATACATCTATGTGCTACAATAAACTACTGATAGATCAGAAATAACTGATAGTGCATATATCCACAGTGCAAAGTGCTATATAAAACACACAAAATGGGTGCCCAATCAGAAGAAAAACAATGACATTCCTCATATAAGTGCTTGAGGTTCAACCAGTGTAAATCCAAAATTGCATAAAGTGCTCAAAATAGTGTCCATAATCAGTGAAGCTCATCCATCATGTTCTTCAAAAGTGCAGCACCATAAAACATGCCTTAGTGCCCTCCAGTGATCCCCATAAGCATATGCGCTCACCTTCCAGCGTGTGACACAGTGTTTAAACTATGTCAAAAAGCGCTTTGGAGTCACTCCTGTGCTCAAATGGAATCAGCTGTGTGGACCTCCAATGCTCCCAATTATGATTTTATGCAAGAAAAAAGAAACTCCATAGCGCAATACAGTTTAACAATAAAGAATATTTATTAAAATATATATGGAACTCACCCCTTGCAGGGGTACTCACATGCTACAGGTGCGTCAGTGCACCCTTCTATATAAGCATAGATCAGCCGATCGTAACGGTATGGCGTGCGGTGCGGTGTGTGCCTCCAAATCTCCTGCTCTCTCTCTCTGCTGACAGCTCCGTCCAGGCCCCTCCCCTACGCGTGTTCGGCACCGGGATCACGTGCCTTCATCAGGGGGATATGATTGGACGGACGCTCTAGGCACAATATATAGTCTCGGCGGCCATTTTGTCTAAGACCGCAGACACAACTAGTGACAGAACTGCAGTTGTGATTATAGCGGCCATTTTCCCTAAGGCCGTACAACGAATTAGCAGCAGGCAGCTGTTACATTTATCAATAACTGACAATCGAAAAACAGCAACTGTCAATCCTGCTAATTAAGGTATAAGAAAATTTAGAGGCCAACAATATGATTAAAAAAATGAATATTGACTATGTAAAAATAAATATATGGATGTATATAAAAAAACCAACAAGGTAAATATTATAAAATCCAGGACGGAGCCGCCAGTCATAGAGAACACCGCCGCGCACCTCACACATATATATAGTTATACAAATCATCGCAAGGCTACAAAACAGACGGTATATACCTTAATCATTACTAAACATACATGTAATTGATAATCCTATACTAAAATATTTATTAAACTATACATATAATGTATTACAATAAAATAATATATGAAAATATAAAAAAGTGAAAAATAAAATATGAAGTTAAAAAATCACTAAAATTACTGCGGGGGAGTGACAACAGCAAAGTTAGGCCAAAATTACATAAAGTAAGAAGTTAAAATCACTAAAAATACTAAAAATACTGCGGGGAAGTGACAACAGCTAAATCAGACCAAGAACCCTAATAAATATATATATATGTAAAAACAATATAACAACCCTCATTGGTACGGGAGAGGTGTTAAAAAATAGACTATAAGAGAGAACCATCCTAATCTAAATAAGCATCTTGAGACCAACATGCAATATCTGCCCACCTTATTCAAAACATCCATCATAAATCAAAGAGAGAACGTGAAGGGGAGCATGGGGAAAATAATACTATGAAATATGTAGATACCCTAAATGTCATCAATAATTGCTAAGAAAGAATTTAAGGTCGAATTCTCTATTAAGTCCCCCAGGCGCCAAGGAGCCAAGCTGGTGTATCCACCAAGATTCGCGTTTGCTTATCTCTCTGGTGAAATTCGAGCCCCTCCAGTGGCGTTTAGGCGCTTCTAATCCCCAAAATTTTAAACCAGCAGTGCTCTGATTGTGCATCCTTTTAAAGTGCACATATAGATTATGCTTATCAGACCCCTTCTGTATATGCCTCACGTGCTCCTCTATGCGGTCTTTCAGAGCCCTAGTAGTACGTCCTACATAGATCAAATTACATGGGCATTTCAAAGCATAAATAACTCCAACGGTATCACATGATACAAAATCCCTAATGGTATAAGATAAATTATTCCTCGGATCCAAAAACTCCTTTATCCTTCTAGTATTGCCCGGAGTTCTAATACAGCCGTAGCACCTGCCACAGCTGTAAAATCCTTTTAAGTCCCAAAACATTTTGGGCTTTGGGAGGGGTGGTTCTACTACATTGTGTACCAACTTGTCACGTAAATTAGGGGCCCTCTTAAAGACAATTTTGGGTTTGTCCGGGAGTACACCCTTGAGATGAATATCTTGCTTCAGCACGTCCCAGTATTTACAAATAATCCCCCTTACTTCATGACTCTGTATAGAGTAATCCAGAACAACGTTAATGCCCTCATTGTTACCATCATCCAATGCCCTGGTGTTATCCCTTAGTAGGTCTTCCCTACTCAGGCGTCCAACCAAACTCTTTTCTCTCTCTAAAAACGCCTTTTGGTACCCCTTCTCAATGAACATAGCGCTTAATTGATCGGATTGGGCTCTATAGTCCTCAGCTTTCGTGCAATTCCTTCGCATCCTGGTAAACTGCCCTCTAGGGATGTTACTCAACCAAGGTTTGTGGTGACAGCTTGTAATCGGGATGTATGAATTGCGATCCGTGGCTTTAAAGAAGGATTTGGTGATGATACCCTCATTGGTATTAAAAATTTCCAAATCTAGGAAATGTATACTTTCTCCGCTGACATCCCAAGTAAGAGAAATGTTGTGATCATTAACATTCATGGAGTCTAATAGCTCCATCAATCCTTCCCTATCACCCTTCCAAATAATTAAAAGATCATCAATAAATCTCCTATATAATAAAATCCTCTCATCCTCACCACTCAAAATTCCTTCCTCCTCCCATTTCGCCATATATAGGTTCGCCACACTCGGGGCGAACTTGGCGCCCATAGCGACACCCTTCTTCTGTAGGTATATCTTATTGTCATACCAAAAAAAATTGTTACGTAAACAAAAGTCCAAGCATTTCAAAAGGAAGGTCACGAAGCCCTCATCACCCGAATCTTCCCTCTCTAAGGCCCATTCAACAGCATTTAGGGCACCCTCATGGTCGATATTAGTATATAATGAGGCTACGTCGCCTGTTGCCATGATCATATTCTCATGTACGGTACACTCATTCAAGAGCTGCAAGGTGTGTTTAGTGTCCTTGAGATAGGCTTTGGTCTTCTTCACTAAGGGTTGCAGATGGACATCAATATACTCCCCCAATCTAGAGGTGAGGGAATCAATCCCACTCACTATCGGTCTACCGGGTGGATTTACGCTGTCTTTGTGGATCTTGGGCAAGTAGTATATCACTGGCAACCTGCCGATAGTAGGGATCAAATATTTGGCTTCATGTTTATTCAAATAGCCTTCATCATTTCCATATTTGATAATGCTTTCCAATACGTTCTTACAGGATTTGGAGGGGTTACTATTGAGTAGTTGATACGTTTCCGTATCACTCAATATTCTCTCCATCTCATCCTTATATTGTTGTAGTGAGAGAACAACAACCCCCCCCCCTTTGTCAGCCGGTCTAACCACGATGTCCTTTCTATTTCCCAATAGGTCCATTCCTCTCTTCAGGTCTTTATGTTCATACACCTTCTTAACCGGTAATTGCTCCAATTCAGTAGTAACCAATTTTTTGAATAAATCAACATACTTATTATTGGATAAATAGGGATTAAAGACGGAGTTGTTCCTTAAATGGGTAAATCGGTGGTTGGTGATGGTCCTTTCAACAGGGTTAAGGGCATAATACTTCTTAATGTTGAGTTTTCTGATTAACTTCTGAACGCCAACGTAAGTGTCAAATTTGTTGAGACCTTTTTTCGGGGCATATTTAATACCCTTATCCAAAACCAGTAATTCCTCTCTTGATAACTCTAATCCACTCAAATTAAATATTCCTTGTCCTAATCTTCCCGCCTTCTTTTTCTGTTGTAATCTTCGTCCAGCTCTCCCTCCTCTCTTCCTGGGTTTCGTATTTCTCGGGTGGACCCTCCCCTGGTCCCCCCTAAAAAAGAATCATCCAGAAAGCGATCATTATCCTCCAAAGGTTGGAAACTGTTATACACAGGTACCCCATAATGATCTTGTTGAGGTTTTTCATACCTAACTCTTTGTGGTTTAGGCGAATAATATGCCGCCTCCCTTCGTATATCCTCTCTCGGATTGGGGGGATAACCCCTCAGAGGAGGTTGATAAGAAGGGGGACCCCTATAAGGTAAGCGGTTCCCTCTGTAGGGAGTACTTTGTTGATACCCATAATTCCTATGTTGTCGGTATGGAGTACCACCCTGGTATCCATACTGCCTAGGATAACCAGATGAAGTCTGCTGACCACCCCTGTGCTGGAGGGGAGGATTTGATGGATAACCTCTATCATAGTGATTACCTTCATACTGAGCTCTATTGCCATTATCATGATGGATAGGAGCCCCATAGCCCCAATTCCCCTGACCAGGTGGTAGGCCATTTCTCTCTTCGTTATTTGGCCGCCTCTGTTGATTGTATTGGGGTATCCTAGGGGGTTGGCGGTAAGGTGTGTGGGGTGGTATATCGTCCTGGCGATACGAGGGATACCCCTTATTATATGGTCTGATGTTCTGCTGTTGCGAATACGGCTGCCCCTGTGGTAGTGCCATATCCCCATTCGTGGCTGCCCCTACTTGTGGTTGGGCGTTAGCCGTAGTGTTGGACACTAACGTGGATTGCCAACGGAAGACCTGTTTATTCTGATAGTCTTCAAGATCTCTCAAGTATTTTTTCTTCTTTACATTTTTATTCTCAGTGTCCTTCTTTTGCATATTTCTATGCAGCTCCCCCATGAGTCTAGTGTATTCAGGATTATTAATAAAAGGGTTAAGCTTGTCTCTAATATCCTTAATTTGATTCTCTAGGAGTTTCAATTTACGTTGTTTCCTTTTCATAAGAAACTCCATAATCTCCCTTCCTTTACTTGCAAAGAATGCATACCACTCCTCTACATCATCATTTCCTAGCAAACCGTCATTGATGGGAACATCCCACCGCAGTTTCCTAGGAACCATACCATCCTTAAGATATTTTTCCATAGTAGACTGATCCCACCATATATTACTTTTCTTGTCCATACAATGACCTAATTTCCTAAAAAGTTGCGTTATATCATTATCCTTAGCACTAGAAGTAGAGAAGAGATCCTCAAGATCAATCTCTCTATTCTCAAAAAAGGCAAAGGGATCCATCAGGCTGCTAGCAAGAATATGAAATGAGAAGACCAAAATAAATAAAAAACCTTGCGAGCCACATACGGGTTAATGCCTTATAAAAATAAAAACATAAAATCAATCATAGGCCAACATCAGCAGCAAACACTAAATCACGTTCCATAATCGTGTAGGTGAGACATAAAGACAAAAATGTGTCTGCGCTAGATGATAAATGATAATACTAAAAACTAATAATATCGAAAAATATATATAAACATACAATAGTATGTTTATATATTTTGGTCAGCCATTGGATGGTTAGGCAGTTTGGTTGAGAGCACAACCAATGGGAGTGTTAAATTTCCAGCACGTGCCGGAAACGTAACCGTTTTTTGAAACTGTTAATGGATGGTTTTACTTCCGCTTTAAGTGATTACCACTGTCATGATTTGAAGAGCGGCTGCAGGAGAAATTGCACTACTGCGAATGGAGCCTAATTAAAGCTGGGTATACTCTAGCAGAACTTTCTTCAAAACTTTTACGTTTAAAGGTTTGTTCACTTTGCTAATGGTTAGTGGCGTTAAATTGGCGTTAGTTTTCTACTGCAGGGCACTGGTGCCGAACGGCTGACCTCCTGTGGTCAAAACATTAGAGCAGACGCTTGGCATGGGACCCGGAAGCAAGTGGAGATGACTGGAGTAGTGTTGTCTACTACCGTGACTTCCAACTTCCAGGAGCCAGGTACGACATCTACATTGGTCCAAGCTAGAACAATGTAACTATGTATAAAATATCCATACCTGGAATTCATCTTTAACATTTTTAACATACATTAGAAATTTGTTCAAGAAAAAAGTTCTATTCTGCGCCTTCAAAATTTTCTTATCATTGCAGTAAAATACAAATCCCACGCCCGTTTAGGAGATATCTTTACAGTACCTATAGGTAAGCCTTATTATAGGCATTACCTATACAGTAGATACAAGTACAGGACTGAGGTTTACAACCACTTTAACCACTTACGGACCGCCGCACGCCGATATACCTCCTAAATTTGAAGAGAAATATCGTTATGGCAGCAGCTAGCTGCCACAACTCCAGTATCCTGTTCTTCGGCCAGTGGTCCGCTTTCTGATAAGAGTGGTCTCTGCGGCAGATTCGCCGCAAGATCACTTTTATCGGCGGTGTGAGAGGGCCCCCCCCCTCCCTCCGCCATTTACCGGGGCCGTCGGCGGAGGCGATCGGAAGCTGTCACTAGCTGGTTATGGAGACGAGTGGGGGGAAGATGGCCCCCACCCGTCTCCATAAAGACAGGGCGGAAGGGCCATTTTTTTTTAAATGACAACATTTATTTATTTATTTTTATTATTATTGCATTTTAGTGTAAATATTAGATCTGAGGTCTTTTTGACCCCCAGATCTCATATTTAAGAGGTCCTGTCATGCTTCTTTTCTATTACAAGGGATGTTTACATTCCTTGTTATAGGAATAAAAGTGACACAATTTATTTATTTTTTTTTAAAAAAACAGTATGAAAATAAAAAATAAAAGGTAGAAAAAAAAAAATTGTAAACGCGCCTCGTTCGGCCAAGCTCACGTGCAGAAGCGAACGCATACGTAAGTCGCACCTGCATATGAAAATTATGTTCAAACCACACATGTGAGGTATCACCGCGATCGGTAGACAGAGAGCAATAACTCTAGCTGTAGATCTCCTCTGTAACTCAAAACATGCAACCTGTAGAATTTTTTTAACTTCGCCTATGGAGATTTTTAAGGGTAAGTTTGTCGCCATTCCACGAGCGGGCGCAATTTTGAAGCGTGACATGTTGGGTATCAATTTATTCGGCGTAACATTATCTTTCACAATTTAAAAAAAAATTGGGCTAACTTTGCTGCTGTCTTATTTTTTAATTAAAAAAAGTGTAATTTTTCCAAAAAAAGTGCGCTTGTAAGAACGCTGCGCAAATACGGTGTGACAGAAAGTATTGTAACAACCGCCATTTTATTCTCTAGGGTGTTAGAAAAAAAAAGTATAAAGTTTGGGGGTTCTAAGTAATTTCTAGCAAAAAAAAACAGTTTTTAACTTGTAAACAACAAATCTCAAAAAGAGGCTCGGTCCTTAAGTGGTTAAAAGCAAACATTTTGGAAGTACATTTGAACATTTGTCAAGTCATTGAATGTGCTGATGAGATTTTTCCTATTTTACTAGAGCATTGGCAGCGTTGGGCTAAGTCTCCATGGACGCTAGATGCCAACACAATAATTCCAATGCGGATGTCTTTCACTTAGAATGCTCAGCTAGCAAAGCCAATCAATAGAAGTTAATGGGAAAGCATGGTTGAACACCGTACTCTACAAATACAGAACGTACTGAGCCATCTGACCCACTGTTGGAGTAAGCAGCTGGAGTCTTTGAAGCTTGTGGAGACAGTCCTGCTTTTGTAAATGGGATTGCTTCTAAATCTATCAGTAATAGATCTGTATACTAATAAGGCCTTATGCACACTGAGCTTTAACCACT